>ML777362.1:19757-54315 GCA_009831015.1 Picea engelmannii
CAAAATAGTCAAAATCATGGAAATCGTCGGAATGCAACGAAACCAAAGCCAACCTATGCGGAATGGCTCATAATGATGGAATATGATCATCAATGCAAGCTGGACCCCACAATGCCTCTCAAATACCCCTGTACTCACTCTAGACCCATCTGGCTACTCTGGTCATCATAAATCTCTGCCCTGTGATGATGTCCCAAAGTGGGGACATTACAAATATCCTTCTATTCTTGAACCTTAGGCAAACCATAAACTAATTCTTTTGATGTTAGAAGCTTCAGACTATGAAAATTCAAATGTCCATACCTGAGATGCCACAACTGACTTTTTTCTTCATATGCCATATTGACAAGATGGTTGTTATGTTATCCAAACATAAATGGGAACATCCTATTCTTTGACATAGGAACAACCGAAACCACCCTATTACCTCTATTCTTATCATAAATTGTACTTTGTTGATTTTCAAACACCACTTTATAATTTTTCTCACACAATTGGCCAACACTCAATAAATTATGCTTTAATTGTGGAGTGTAATAAATGTCTTTAGTACTTTTCATACCTTCTTTAGTATGGACTTCTATAGCTCCTTTTGCAGAAATCTCCAATGCTTTGTCATCACCCAACTTGATCTTGGATTTGAAACTCTCATCCATTGTATAAAAGAGCTCTTTATTTCCTGACATGCGGTTAGAACACCTTGAATCTAAATACCAAATATCTTTAGTGCCATTTTAAGCTTTGTCATAAGATAAAAAAAAATTGTTTGGAGAGGCTTCATCACCTTCTTGAGCATAATTAACACCTTTGTTATTATTACCTTTTTTAATCTACAATCCATTTCAAAGTGACCATACCTTTTACAATAATAAGATTGGATATTTCATGAGACATATAAGATCTAACTAGGTGATCAAACTGAAGAGTAGACAAATCCTTGCTTTCTTCAATGATTATGGCAACATGGTTCCACCTTGGTGTTAGAGACCTCAACACCTTTTTAATCAAAACCTCTTTTTCCACAATTTATCCAAGAGTAGTCATCTTATTGATTACATCTTTTACTCTCACACAATAATCACTTACATTTTCAGCTTCTTGCATCTTCAAATTCTCAAATTCTCTTTTCAATGTCTATAGCTTGACAACTTTGAATTGATCACTACCTTGGTAAGATTATTGTAGAGTCTTCCAGGCATCATGTGCTATCTTTGCACCTGCAATTCTTGGAAACAGACTTTTATCAAGAGCAATTTTAATATGAAATAAAGCTTGAGCATTCTTCTTTCTAGATTCCTTCTTATCTACTCTATCATTTGCATTAAGAGTGTTCCAATCTTCTGGCTTCACATAACCCATTTCTACAATCTCCCATAGATCTTTCCCTATCAAAAAGATCATCATATTGATGCACCAATAATCATAATCACTTCCATTAAATTCTAGAATGGGCAAGGAATTAGAGTTTGACATGATTACCCTAAAAAAACAACCAGCTCTGATACCAAATGAAGGATCTATGCAAGCCTATCTATGGACTAGATAATCATTCAATTAGAATAGAATAACAATATACTAAATACTAAATGATTAAATCACAATATCATAGAAACATGTTTACAATCCATGCATAAAGAAAGAATAAATTATTATTCATGTAATTTCACAAAAAGTTGCGTTCAATTGTGATCAACCTTGATCTTTATAACAATGCATAGCCTTATAGAACAAACAATTAGCTGCTCCTGATTTAACGCTTACAACAATTTATTTTAGAAAACTACTCATGCATGCACTATGTAGTCAGACAATCTATATCTGAACACTAACAGACAAAAAGGGAAAATTTAAATGGATTGCATCATGTCATATGATTAACAAGGCTGCATCAATTACCAACACGTCACATCTGACCGTATCGCTAAAATGCAAGATTGATCACCTTATCCACGACATTGCTCAAAAGATCAATCTTCTAGAGGATGAGATCACTGATGTAAGCATAGAAAGTCTTAGAGTCAGATTTGACATATATTTACGAGGAGAAGGAGAGATTAAGAATGTGGAACATGGAAAAGCTTCTGTATTTGTTCGTGTTCATAGATATTTAACAAATATTTAAAAGCCTTCTCTATTTGTTCTCGATGACATTTTAGACAAAAATGTTTTGCAGAAGATTGGCCTTGACTGGGAGAACCCAAAAAATAAATACAAGGTTTTTGCGACCACCCGTGATAAAGGAGTTTCCAGTGCTATCGCTGCTCATTACACCCACCAAATGAAATATTTATCTGACGAAGAGAGATTGAAATTATTTCACATTCATTATTTTGCAGATGGGAAACTCCCAGATCATCTGGGTGTTTCCCAAATGCATGAATTTTTTCATGGTTTATCTCTTTCTGAATCTCACAAGGAGGCTAAGTGTGTGTTAAAGTGGGGAGAAAGATTGAGAGACTTCCCCGTGCAGGAGTGTAAGAACGCACGTAGAATTTCATTGGCTAAAACCCATATACCCAGAATCAAGGATGCCATCAAGTGTCCATACCTCCGCATTTTATTGTTGCATAACACCAGGCTCACATCAATTTCCGCAAGTGTTGAGTTGAAGGCCTGCAACATATATTGCTAGCCTTATTGTATTTCGAGGATTATTCACTTTTCTTTTGAGAAAAAGGGGGCGATCCAAGGAGAAAGGACGACTATTACCTTATCTGTAGTGAGAGGTTTTTAAGGGTTTTTTTTTTTACTGTGATCAATGCTTTGTTTTTGAATAGGCAGGTTGTTAATCCCATGAGAAGTCTCTTTAGGTGAGAGATTTGTTGTTGAAGAAGTGGTTTTTCAGGCCCGTGAGAATACTCTCCAGGTGAGAGTTTTGTTGAGAATTGTTCCTTGGTGCGTTGGGAATTAGTCGCAGGGCTCAAAGACTTCCTATCTGACCTATTGTTGGTAACCTTGGAAGGGAAGTGGGGTAGCTAAGGGACTATTGAATAGAGAAGGGGTACACTTCCTTGGGTGTGACAGGTGCATGGGGAATGAGATACTATAGGCTAGTAGCTGCAACATGCACCATGGATTGAGTAATTATGTTGAGAAACAAACCTTGACCTGTCACTAGGAACCCTTTTTTCCTTGGTGAATTTAAGCCCCAGCTCGGGTGTGACATGTTGCTGAAATATTATGAGAAAAATAGTCTTTGTCTAGGAGGAATGTCTGAGTTCTGTGTGTAGTTGGTGAATTTCATAAAAGATAATTGTTGTTTATGTGCTTGTCTCATTTACTATGTGATTATTTATCTATGTTTGACATGGGTTAATTCTTGTATGTTGTCACATATAAGTAATTGTTGTTATTATGTATTATGTTGCTTGCACATGTAAGTGTGGTGCCGATAGTCATTATTTTAGTTGTGTCTGAGTATGATGCTTATTAATAGTTTTTCATGTTAAGTTATCCTTTGATATTGGTCATGATTCTCTAAGTCAAGGATTGAATGGTCGGGTGCACAATAAAGTAGGTTGTGTGCAAAATAGGTTGGAACTCATGTGTGCATATAGGGAAATAGACCTCACGCACAAGGAGATCAAAATTGGCGTGTGACGCGGGATCGTTGTGCACACACTAGTGTTGTGTGATTAATATACTAGTGTGCAGTTGTTTTTAGTTACTTATGTTGTTAAAGTTCTATTAAAATGAAGAAATTTAGTGTGACACGACTCAGATTGAGGTCAAGAGAGTTACTTCAAGTGATTCTACGTAGACTAGGGTTTAGTATAGAATCTATGAAATGGATTTTCCGAGTAAAATTGTTTAGTAGTATGTTGGGTGATGTTATGATATATTGATTCAGAGCTACAAAAGTTGAGATTGTGTTACGTAGCCTAGACAGGGAGGCTATGGATGTTAAATTATGGTATCAGAGCAATTGGTTCAACGATGGACTTGTGTGGGCCTGAGATCAATAAGAAGCATTAGAGCTCCAGTTTCAACACTAAGCATGCATGAGTTGAGTTCTACTTAAGGAAAATTCAGACTGGTAAGAGACCAAATTTGGAATTTTAGAATGGCCTTGGTGCACATTTGATTGAGGTGGATATTGGTGGCCACCAACCTATTCCACTGGCTCAAAAGACATTTTCCCACCTTGGCAATTTTTCTACATCTTTTCGGGTCCCAAACTTATACATCCATTTTGAGTCCCGAAACAATGTTTTTTTGACATTTGGGGGCCTAGGAAATAGCCAAATTATTTATATTGGGCCTAGTTAGAGTGTGTTATTCTCAGCTAGAGATTTCCAACGAGTTATCATGTGCCCCAAACAAATATCGTATGCAAAAGTTACGCCCTATAGAAGTTGACGTATCAACTACCCCCATTAGGGCCCACAAACCTTTTGGTGTTTCATATTTCAGGATTAGGGTTTTGGATTTGATTTGTGTTAAAAATGCCTTTGGAGCCTCATTGTAAACATAATATTCTTTTGAATGAGAATAATTGTCACATCTTTTCTCAGAGATAAGATGTCACCATTCTAGCGAGTTCATTCACTCTATATTTTTATAGTTTCTGTATATTCCTTTCATTAATAAAAATTGTGCACTATTGTATCTCTGTTTTTATTGCAATATATTTTTTTATTTCCTTATTATATCTCTGCCTTCATTTCATTCTCAAAATAATCTGAATTAGTGGTATCAGAGAAGGATACTCCTTGTCGTTTCTTAGTGCATGTCCCCAATGAGGTTAGAGTATAGATATTTGGGAGTCGAGCTAGTTTCTCTTAAAGACAACCACTCTCACCAACCCAAGTGGCCTCCCATGGAATAATAAAAGAGAGATGAGGGAGCATAATGTCCTATCAAGGTTTTTCTTGCGGAAGCCCTAGCGCAACTGAGGAACGAGATGATGGAGAATTTATCCCAAATCCTTCAACTATTACCAAAAATAAAAGGTGCGTATTCATCAAGCAACCACTTTGGAGACACTTCCCCATTCAAGGTACAAGTTAATTTTTATATTCCTGTATTTGAAGGTCATATCGATGCAAAAGCTTTGGAAAATTGGTTAAATCTACTAGAAGGTTATTTCTCTATCCACAATTTTTTTGATAGAGAAAATATCACCTTGGTACTCCTTAAGTCTATCCTCCATGTCAAATATTGGTGGGAAACTTACTAGGAGAAAAATTACGTAGAGGAGTCTAGAATATTTGGGGCCGAGCCCACTTGGGAATTTTTTATGGATGCGGTCAAAGAACAATATTACTCTGTTGAAAACTATGACGACCAGTACATGAGATTGACCACACTACATTAAGAGAGGGGTCAAACAGTGTCATAGTTCAAAAACACCTTCCATACCTTGTGCACCAAGATGGGTATCAAAGACTCTGAGCAACATATGGTTCTAAAATACCACAGGGCTCTACATAGGTACATCCAAGCTGAAATGGATTTTCTTGACATCGCATCACTGGGAGACACTTATCAATATGATATCAAAATAGAGAAGAAATTTAAGTAGCAGAACAAGCAGGAGTTTGGGTATGAAAATACACAACATCCAGAGTATGGTAAAGGAAACCCTAACTCAAAGAAAATCCAACCTCAATACAACCATTCTAAGCCACAGGAAAACAAGGGTAACAGGAAGACGAAAAAGGACACTGGAAAATGGTGCAATTTCCATAAAATCCCTTGGCACAACACCGATGAATGTCACTCAAAATAGTGATTGGTGGATGATATCAAGGAAAATGATTTGAACCCTAACTCAAACTCTAATTCAGAAAAAAATAAAAGAATATATATCATTCATGCAAAACCCACTACTATTGTTGTGACTGCAACAATCCAACCAGAAGAACCAAAGGATATCGAGGAGGGGGAGTGCCTTTTCCATTCACATATGTGGGTGAAGGGAACCCTAATGAATTTTATTGTTGATAGAGGAAGTCAAAAGAGCCTCATCTCAGCAGAGGTCATGAAGTAGTTGTATTTTCCAACAACACCACACCTGCAGCCATACAACATCGGGTGGCTTCTCCAAGGACAAGATCTTTGTGTCAGCTAGAAGTGTCACATGTCTTACGACATCAAGCACTTAAAATATGAATTACTATTTGATGTTGCCCCATTGGAATTATTTGATGTTCTCTTAGGACAAAAATACATGTGGAAGTGTCATGATGTTTATGAGTCTCGACCCTGTAGTGTTATTGTTTCTTTGGGGGCTCAAATCTACAACGTACGAGTGGTAGTTCCAACTATTATCCCACCAAAATAGTGTTGTAAAGTAGTATCTCAAAGACAAAGTTTATCTTCTTAGCATTCCATTCACAAGGGAAATAAAAGGACACTAAAAAAATTGCAGCCTCAGCCCAAGATATTTTTATCTAGAAGAAGCATATCGCCAAGATTCTAGAAGCGCACAAAGATATTCCTACTACACCTACGGGGGTGCCCCCACACTTCCCACAAAAGAAACGTTATAATAGATCCCTTCATACTCTTCATTTTGCATCTTCACCATTATATCCCTCCCACACTTAGGAAGATCATGCAGCTATATTGGTTGAATGGATCCAACACCTCCAACAACATGTTCATGAAAACCTTCAACAAGCCAAGCATGACAACTTATTCAACAAGGAAAGCAACTCACCAAGGTTCAAATTCAAAAAAATCTTCCTTGGGAACTTGAAGCAATGGAGACCATTGCTTCCTAATGGGGGAGGAATGATCTGAGTGGATATTGGTGGCCACCTACCTATTCCATTGGCTCTAAATATAGTTTCCCACCTTAGTAGTTTTTCTACAGTTTTTTCAGGTCCCAAACTTTTGGAGCCATTTTGAGGCCCTAAATGACATTTTATTTTTATTTTTAGGGGCGTAGCAAATGGACAAAGGCTCTATCCTGATACCATTTGAATCATGTTCTTCTAAGTAGAGATTTCTAATGAGCTATTGTGTGCCCCAAATGGATATCGTATAAAAAACTTATGCCCTTGGGAAGTTGGCATATCAACTACCCCCATCAGGGCCCAAAAACCTTTTGGCGTTTCATCTTATGGGGTTAGGGTTTTGTATTTTATTTATGTTAAAAATGTATTTGGAGCCTCAATGTAAAAATCATCTTATTGTGAATGAATGTATTCATTGTTAAATTTAAATTTGTTATTAAGTTCTTTTCAATTTACTAGACAATAATAACATAAGCATGATCACTGAAAAAAACACAATCATAAGGTACACACCATTTTATCGTGGGAAACCCTCATGGGGGAGAAAACCCAGAAAAAACTTCCTCAATAATATATTTCCCATACAATGCCAAGACTAAAGACCAAAACACTAGAGAATATCCAAGACATAGCAATGCACCTCTCTCTCCTTCTTCTTGCAACTGCAACTACCTCCAAAACTTGTGCACTAGACAAGTGACTGAGTGAGTGAGTGAATGAGGCTCCATCCTCTCTTATTTATACTATCTAAGGAGCACTAGGGTTGTGTGTCTTCATCAAGCAGGGACGAATTCTTCAAATAGTGGTTAAAACCACTTTAATAAGCCCTAGGGGATGACTTATTAAATACCACCATGTAAGTATGGTTTGACTAATCCAAAAAATGGGATTTTGTCATACATAAGTATCGACATGATCGATCCACAAAAGGGAATTGATATACATGATAATAAATCAATTATAATTATAATATTCTTCGCAGTTACAATATTTCAACACTCCCCCTTAACAAGACGGGTAATATACCAATACAACATCATCACGAGAGAGAGAGGGAAGCAAAATCATCAACATATGGAACATTGATGGGCATATCTACAAATCATCGAAATTTTTTCTCATCATCAATAACATCATCATTCACAGCATGGAGCTGAAGTAGCATCATCATCATCATCTACATCAACATCAATTAGCATAAAATCTATAACAACAACATCAACAACACTAGGATGATATAGCATCATAAACATCATGAGGCTGTTGCATCATCATCAACAACAACATGAGGCTAACACAACATCATCAACAATAACACAAGGCTGGCACAACAACATCATCAACACGAGGCTGACACAACATCATCAACAAGATCACAAGGTTGGCACAACAACATCATCAACACGAGGCTGAGATAACAACATCATCATCATATAGAAAAATAATGAGGCAGGTGCAACAACAACATTTTTTGGTACTCTGACAGAACTTCCTTACCAGAACTTCGGTATCTTCCTAAGAATCATAATATTCCCTAGGATATAAAGTCCTAATGGAGCTACCACGTGGTACTCTGATAGGTCGTCCTTACCAGACTTCTGAGATCTTCCCAAGAATCAAAATATTCCATAGGATACAAAATCCTAATGGAGCTACCACTACTAACCATATCAGGAATATACATGCACATGTAATCTGAAACACTATCCTTAGTGGACCTTCGGGATCTGTCTAGGGATGATCAATCCCCTAGGATATAAAATCTCAACATAGCTACCTGTTGTTAGTCAAGATACCATAGTATCATGAACATCACTCGCCCTTTCGAGGGAGATCCTTTCGGACTATAGCAAGCTTGTCTTGAAAGTATTCAAACTTTACATGAGACAGAGTCTTGGTCAAAACATCTACAACCTTCTCATATGTGCCAATATATTGGAGCTTTACAACCCCCCTCTGCACCATATCATGAATATAGTGATACCAGATTTCTATGTGCTTCGACTTATCATGGAAAAATGATTTCTCCTTCATCTTTATGCAACTCTGGTTATCACATAGAATCATAGTGGCTTCCATCTCCAAATCAAATAGACATATCAACAACTTTCGAAGCCATATGGCTTCAAAACTGGCGGAACATGCTGCAATGTATTTTGGTTCTACCGTGCTGAGAGAAATACTGGATTTCTTCCTACTCTGCCATGAAATCATGGCTGACACCAGACTGAAACAACATCCTTAAGTGATCTTTCTATTAGGGAAACTTCTAGCCCAATCTGAATTAGTATAACCAACTAGTCTGAAGTCATAATCTCCAATATAATAGAGGCCAAAGTCCAACATACCATTAAGGTATATCATCACATGATTTACAACTACAAGGTTGACACATATGGGTTCTACTAGATACTGAATCAAGGTGTTCACAAGAAAGCATATATCGGGCCTGGTATTCGTTAGATACATCAACGAACCAATAATCTGTCTATATATAGTAGCATCAACCAATTTTGACGAAGTATCAACCAGGAGCTTCAACTTTGTTTCCATGGGTGTGATCATGGATTTACATTCCAACATATCAAACCTCTTTATTATTTCAACTGCATACTTACCTTGGTTAAGGAAGATCTTCTCTGGGCTCTTCCAAACTTCAATAACTAAGAAATATTGCATCAAGCCTAGGTCTTTCATCTCAAACTATGCAATGAGATTCTTCTTACAATTTGTGATGAGATTTTCTTCTGTAGTTAAAAATAAGTCATCGAAATACAATAGTAATATAACTATCTCATCATTAATAAACTTGAAGTAAAGGTTAGAATAAAATTTAATCTAATCTTTGTAAATCCCAAGCTCATAAGGAAACTATCAATTCTACCATACCAATCTCTAGGAGCTTGCTTCAACCCTTACAGAGATTTCAACCTACAGACATGAATCTTGTTGGCATATTTATTACGGACATACAGAAGGCAAAGTATTTGTTTGTCATTGATGGCAAGCTCAGCCTGACGATGATGAACAAGAGAAAGTGGCAAGACCAACAACGCAATGATGATCACATGGAAACATGGAAAGATTAGAAGTGTAAACTCCATTTCGGAGTTTTGGATCCAGGAGTTGGAGGAGTCAAGGAAGAAACTCATGGAAAAAAATCACGAAATGCGAAACCACGACTTAATATCCATTTCGTAGTTTCGGATACCGGGATTTGGAGGTGTCAAGGACACTCACGACAAGAATGATGAAATCGCGAAATGCGAAACCACGACTTAATCTCCATTTTGGAGTTTAGGATACCGAGAGTTGGAGGTGTCAAGGACACTCATGACAAGAATGATGAAATCATGAAATGTGAAAGATCAAAGCATGTCAAAGATTCCATTTCAGAGTTTCGCAGACTAAAAAATCAAATATCAAAGGAACTTTAACCTTTGAAGTAGCGAACCCCAAAATCCTGAAACAGACACATCAACAAAGACTCCATTTCGGAGTTTCACAGACCAGGAAATCAAAGATCAAAGGAACTTTAACCTTTGAAGTAGCGAACCTCAAAATCCTGAAACAAACACATCAACAAACCACGTCAGCAAACCACATCAGCTAAGGACATGTGGCACAATCAGGCAATGACAAGTGTCAAGATGATTCAACATTTCAGGCACATGTAAGTCACGAATCAGAGTGACACGTGGCAGCTATTTGACACGTGTCAATCCATGTGTGACGTCAGCAGGTTTACGTCACATTGGAACTTTCTATTTCGGGGTTTTACATAGCAAGCATAAACTCCACCATCACGAAGTCTTGAACTCCAAAATGCCGAAAGGGACTATTGTGAGTATCGAAAACCCGAAAGGCAAAACTCTGAAATCGCATCAACCGTCCATGTCAGTGGGTTATGTAAACCGTCTGATCACTTCAGAGATTTTGTGATCATGAATTTTCTAATGTTCGAGTCATGATGACTCGAAGGGAAAAATGTCAAAATACCGTCAGTCGTTTGATTAAGAAAAGAAGGGATCAGATTATGAAGTTTTGTGGACCATTGATCTAGCTCCATTTCAAGGATTGCGACTTGGAGTGTCGAGACTCTTCACCACATGAATTCCGAAATGCCGAAATACCGAAATGCAAAATGGTGAAATCAATGCGAGACCCTGTGATTGTAATCCAACGGTGTTGGATACTTGGAAATTTGATCGAAGGGCTATTGTTGCTATTCACGATTAATTGTTCAGTTATGATTCAGTTAGCAGAACTGAATCATCGTTATTGGAAGGCTGGCGTTTCAGTTGTTGAAGTGTTGTTCTGGGGATTTGAGGGGTAACTGAAGGGGTTGTAGTGTATAAAAGAAACATGCAGTGACTGTGCGCGGTTGGTTGTTCTGAATTAAAAATGAGTTGAACTGTAAGAAAGGGAAAATCAAAATATGCGCAGTGTGAGACTGACAGTGTGCACAGTGTGAGATAAAAATCAGAGATGAGTAAGAGATGAGGAATAGATAGAAACAAGAGCAGAATTGCAAAACAGCCTAAAGCAGAGCAAAATTGTAGAACAGACTGAGGAATAGAAGAATTGCGGAACAGTTAGAAGCAGACCAGATTTACAAAACAAAGAAGAAGTGGTAAGAATCGATTTATCTATGTTGTTGGTTATTAAATCAACTATTTATAATAAAGGTGGTAGGGAGGTTCTAGGGAGGACTGTGGTCCTTTGATATTCGAGTTGGTGCTTGAATATTGGGAGTTGTATCTTCCATCTAGTTGTGGCTAGAAAACAGGGTGGCAGGGTGGTGCTCAGGAAAACATAGAGTTTTCTGTATACAAGTTGGTGCCTGTATAAATCTAGTTGGTGCTGGAATATTTAGGGAGTTGGTGCTTCCTTCTAGTGGGTGCTAGAGAAACTAGAGAGTTGGTGCTCTCAACAAGTTGGAGCTTGTAAAACAAAGGTAGTAGCCTCACTTTGAGTTGGTGCTCAAACATAGATGATGTAAAGAACTTAAAAGACTGTCTATCTTTTTGAAGAAGAAAAGAATTTTTCCCTTCATGGGTTTCCTCGGGAAAATCTGTCTCTGTGTATATCTTATGTGTGATTTATTCTCATTATTTATATTGTTCATATTAAGTATAATATTGATGGTCACTTGATGAATGATTAAAAATGTCTTAATAGACTTAATATTGTTTAAGCACAGTAACAACTGATTCACCCCCCCTGCAAGATACCAGATATAATAAATTCGCATAACAGAAATAAAATGCTAGAAATGGCAGAATAACAGTAATAACCAACATAATCTCCACAATAACACAGAAATAATATAAGAACAACAACTGAAATAAAACTTTGATTCAGAAAGCAATGTTCACAGGCCTCTTCGAGGGGGCAAGCTCCAGTCGAGCAGCACTCTGTTACAATAATCTCCAAGCTAAGGTTTTCATACCCTCGACCCTTATTTATACTAAATATGTCTATCAAGAGAAGCATCTAGAGGAAGATCCTTCTAGAAGCGAAAGCTTCTATTAGGTCTTCTTACATCCGCCTTATTCTATTTTATTGAAAGGCCTTATTAATATTGACCTTTATTACATCCAAATATATTGATCTACCTATGTGTGGGTTAGGACCCTAACATGTCTACCCCCTTAAAAACAACCTTGTCCTCAAGGCTTGAGATGTGGAAACTACTGCAGAATGGTAGCTGGTTCCCAAGTGGCATCTGCTAGAGTCGTATCTTTCCACTAGACTAGCACTTCCCTTATGGTTCTCTGACGTAGGCGACGCTCACGCTGGTTCAAAATTTCTTTTGGTTGTAGCCAAATGGATCCTTCTTCAGCTAACTATGGAAGGTTGGTTTGAATTTGGCACTTGGTTCCAATCACCTTCTTTAAGCATGAAACATGGAAAACAGGATGTAGCTTCGACTGACTGGGCAGAGCTAACTGATATGCGATTTGTCCCACACACTTGAGAACTGTATAATGACCATAAAATTTGGGCGCTAGCTTCTGACAATGCTCGACCTTGAGGGAAGTTTTCTTATATGGCTGCAGTCGCAAAAACACTTGATACCCTTTTGCAAATTGACGTTCAGAGCGACCTTGATCTACTTGTTTATTCATGTGATTCTGTGCCATGATCAAGTTCTCTTTAAATGTACGAATAATATCCTCTCGGACTGTAAACGTTTGGTCAACCACCTATACCTTCGAGGTACCCGGTAAGTATGAGAGAACTGAAGGTGGATTCTGTCCATATACCGCTTCAAAAGGAGTCATGCGAGTAGCTGTATGGTAGGAAGTGTTGTACCACCATTCAGCTAGGGGTAACCATTGAGCCCACTGGTGTTGTTTTTCAGAGGCAAAACACATTAGATATGTTTCCAAACACTTGTTGACAACTTCTGTTTGACCATCCGTCTGGGGATAATAAGCTGAGATGAGATGCAATTGGGTGCCTTGTAGCTTAAACAGTTCTTGCAAAAAATTGCTTGTGAAAATTGGGTCATGATCAGAAACAATAGAGTGCGGCATGGCATGAAGCTTGAAGACCTGGTCCATGAAAATTTGAGCCACCATGGATGCAGTAAATGGGTTTTGAAGAGAGAAGAAATGAGCATACTTGGAAAGGTGATCCACAACCACCATTATGACTGATTTATTCCTTGATTTGGGTAAGCTGGTAATAAATTCCATAGAGATATTCTTCCAAATAGCAGGGGGAATCGGAAGCAGTTGTAGTGTGCCCAGAGATTTGACTATTTCTCCCTTGTTGCGTTGACACACCTCACATTCAACAACAAAATTACAAATGTCCTATTTCATACCATCCCAGAAAAAAGAACATTTGACCCTGTCATATGTTTTGTTGAACCCTGAGTGCCCTGCTATGGGTGTAGCATGAAGCTCAGAAAGTATCGTGGATTTAATATTTGATTGTTTACTTAAATACAAATGACCTTTGTATTGAAGCTCATCCTAGAGCCAGGAGTACGCTGGGGGAGTCGGAGCCTTGGTATGCAATTGCTGGATCAGATGCAAAATTTTGGGATCTTGAAGCCATTCTTGGCGCATAGCTTGGAGCCAATTGGGTACAATGAAGGAAAGAGAAAAAAGGGATCGTTCTTCTTCATATTTTCGGGACAGTGCATCCACCACTACATTGTCTTTTTCCTTCTTGTAAATGATCTCATAATCATATCCAAAGAGATTATTCACCCATTTTTGTTGCTCTTGGGAGGAAATGCGTTGTTCTAGAAAGTACTTGAGGCTTTGATGGTGGGTCTTAATTTGGAAGCGTTTCCCCAAGAGATAAGGGTGCCACAGATCAATGACATGCAGAATAGCTAACATTTCCTTTTCATAAATGGGCTTGCCCAGATTCCTTTCAGACAGTTGCTTGCTGGTGAAGGCCAAAGTTCGACCCTCTTGCATAAGGACAGCGCCGATTCCTTTCCCTGAGGCATCACATTCCAACACAAAGGTATTTGTGAAATCATGAAGGGCCAGAACCAGAGTGGTGCACATGGCTATCTTCAAGGTTTGAAAATCTTGAGCAGCGACTGGAGTCCAAGTGAAAGAGTTCTTTTTGAGGAGAGCCGTGAGAGGTGCTGCAATCTTTCCATAGTTCTTAACAAACTTGCGATAATACCCTATTAAGCCCAAAAATCCATGCAAGCTTTTGAGATTCTTTGGGTGCAGCCAGTCTTGCATAGATTCAATTTTTTTCGAGTCCACCCTGACGCCATCCTTGCCCACTAGATGACCCAAGTATTCTACTTTTGAGGCACCAAAATCACATTTAGACTGTTTCAGGAAAAGTTGGTGTTGAGAGAGTAGATGGAGAACTTGATCCACATGAGTAAGATGGTCTATCCAGGTTTTTCTATAGATGAGGATATCATCAAAGAAAACTAAGACAAAATGATGGAGAAAAGGACAGAAGACATGATTCATGAGGCTTTGGAAGGTGGAGGGGGCATTACACAGGCCATAGGGCATGACCAAAAACTCATAGTGGCCCTCATGAGTTCGAAAGGTCGTCTTGGGGATGGCTTCCTCTTTCATATGTATCTGGTGATAGCCCAAGAGAAGATCAAGTTTAGTAAAGAATTGGGCTCCACTCAATTCATCCAGGAGGTCATCAATGACAGGAATGGGAAATTTATCTTTAATGGTCAGTTTGTTGAGGGCACAAAAGTCAGGACACATTCTCCAAGAACTTTCTTTCTTCAGGACCATGACTACCAAAGAAGAGTAAGGGATCGTACTAGGACGAATAACACCTATAGTAAGGAGTTCCTAGACCATTTTCTCAATTTCATTTTTTTGTGAAAAGGGGTGGCGATACAAATGGATTTTGGGAGGAAGGTGTTGGCAGCCAATTCACATTTTTTTTATGATCCTGTAAGCTGCCTACACCTATGTCTTGCGAACATCAAGTTTTTGTCGCAATTCTCAAATAAACGACATTTTCATTTCTTGTGACATTTACACACTTATTTTCATTTTGTTTTCACAACTGTAAGCGTGAAAACTGAATCTTTCGAAGTCACATTTCGATCACTATCTGAACTGTGAATATCTCTTTTGTCATTATGTCTATTACACTTACCTTTTATTGATCATTATACAACTGGAAAAATCCTCTAATCGGCTCTCATACTTCGATTGATTGTGTAAATTGGTTTTATTGAGTTTGTAAGGCATTGAGCATTTGGATTTGCACTTTATATGACTTGCCTGATCATTGATTATATGAAAATGCATAGGGGTTATGATTATTTTTTTTTATATATATGATATAATCCTTATGTTAATATTTTCATAACTTTTGGCTTGTCAACTATATCAACACCATTTGGCACGTTGATTAAACTATCAATATCGGTTGATACATTGGTACCTAGTTGAGTTTGGTATGGATTTCAGTTTGACTGTTGGTGGATTTAAAAAACCTTGGTATAACGTTGATTGCGCATGCACTTAACATTGTTCATTAGTCAGCCAAGTGATATGACTATTCACTATGCTATAATGGGTTGAATTACTATGTAAATCGGCGGTTGTACTTTGATCATAATTATTTTGCATGGCAGTGAATAACTCCACCACCTTCGCATGCTCGCATTTATGCTTATCCCTATTTCTCGTTCGTTGTTGTTATCTCAGGTAGCTCTGCTCCTGTGTGTGTTGGTGAATCCAAACCCTTCCCTTACCATGTGTTCGGCTCCATGGCACCAGTCATGCGAGTCGAGCCCAATGGAAATCAAGCCCTGTTAATGTTTGACAATGCCCGCCAATATTTGGAAGACAGTGGATGGCTTACATTCATGAAACGATTTGAGGGTTTTAACCTTTGTGTAGCATGACAGTTTGCAATGAACTTCGATGGTTGTCGAGCCAAGGTAGGTGATATACAGTTAGAGATTGATGAATAGTTTATCATCTCGGCTACAGGGTTACCTCCTTCGAGACAGCGTTGGTTTAAGAATTTCAAGGTCGAGGAAGTGTCGTGGACATTGTTGTTTCAATCGCGCAAAGTCACCTCTTGTGACAGAGGTATGCCTATATTGATGCTCAAACCATGATGGCACGATTTATTAATGCTACTTAAGCAGTTCGTGACCTGTGAAGGTTGATATGGACTTGTGTTCCTCTACCACCTGCGTCTACTGATGATTTTTATAGGGTATCCTCTAAACATGCCTTTCTATTTTCATCGAAGCCTGTATAAGATGTCGAAAACATATAAAAGGCAGCAGGATGACAACAGCCTATTCCACCATGGGCTTATTAATCTCATTGTTGTTTATCATTTGAGTTTGCAGGGTGATAGTTGGAGGGATTTCATCACCCGTAATGGCTTTGAGGACACCGACCTGTTGGAAATATTGTCATTGATGGCAAAGGAGGAAGAAGAGTTTTCATATAAGAAAATTAGTATATGGTGGTTGTGTATGGTTGAGTTTTGGATGAGCACGTATGATTGTTGTAGAGCATCGCCGACAGCCGTTAGATATACAGAAGATGTGAGGAAGATAAGCCATCGGGAATCGAAGTTTCACAAGTCCCGTGAACAATTACAACAGAAACCCCGAAATCGCGATATGCGATTTCACGATTTGATCGCAGCCATTAAAATCAAGCATGAGATATGGACCATTGATTTTCTTCATCGGAGTTTCAGGGATCAGGATTTCAATATGCAAAGAACACAATGAAACGAAAACCTCGATTTCGCGATATACGAAATCGTGATTGAATATAGACCGTCAGATCCAGAAATGATATAGACCATCAACTCAACCCACGTCAACAGACTACGTCATCTAAGCGACACGTGGCACAACCAGGTAGTGACAAGTTTTAGATAGATTCAACACTTCAGACACATGTAAGTCACAAATCAGAGTGACACGTGGCATAATTTAACACGTGTCAAACCACGTGTGATGTCAGCAGAGTATCAGGGTTCGGGACTTTGAAATGTCCATTTCACTCAACAACAAAAACCTTGAAATCGCGAAACGCGATATTGCGATTCAATCGCAACCATTAATTCAAGATCGCACTAGGACCGTTTATCACAACTCTATACGGAATTTCGGGGATCAGGTGGAAGGAGTACGGAGGAATAGGGACCGTCCATCTGCAAGGACAGGTGGCAAAGGATCGGGCACCGTCGGAGTTTTTTGTTCATCGGAGAATCGGGGATCCCGGTGACAAGTGAGTTATGCATTGTGAAATCACAATCAGTGAAACCCCGATGAGTGGGGGCCAACTGTCAACACAAGCAGAGTAGAAGGACAGAAGCATAGTGCAGGCCAGCTATCAGCGTGTGTAGGGACACATCGGGGATCGGAGGATCGGGAATCCTGGAGGCATGTGCATGGTGACATCAAAAACACCGAAACCCCGATGAGAGGTTTGACCAAGGTCATGTGTAGATGGTCATGTAGGCCAAGGCCTATAGCTAGCAGGGCTAGCACGTGGAAAGGGGTGTATCGGCATCAGGGATCGGGACTTTGAAATGACAAAGTCACTTGACATCAAAAACCCCGATTTCGTGAAACGCGAAATCGCGAGTGAATCTGGATCGTCAGATACAGAATTGATCAGAACCATTGATTTAAAAAATGGGTGCGCATAAATTTAATTTAAATTTTAAAAAGGGGCTCGATTTCCCCCGAGCAATAAATATGAGACCCGATGAGCGTTGAACGGGTCCTGGACCCATGGATTTAAGAAGGGGTCGATGCTCTTCCTACAGAGAACAGGGCAGAGGAAAAGGAGGACGGTGATAGGTCACAGATGTCCTTTTGGAGGATGCGGAGGCCATTTTCTGACAGTAGGGATATCTACTGGTGGGTAAGGTCATTTGTGCAGGCCGCATGGAAGATTTGAGGAAAGAGGAACCTCCTTGTGGCAGTTGGGTGACAGATCTACATTGACAGAGAGTTCTCGGCCGTGGGTTCAGCAACCACGAGAGCAGAGGCATCATCTCCAGGTTTATTAACTTGTTTAATGTGTGTCTTTTGTAACTGCCTGGCAGTCTGTAGATCTGTGTTTACTCTTGAGATAATTTCAGTTGCTGTCATAACCACTAGATGAAACTGCCTGATCCAGTGTGAAAACTAATGAAACGTGGTCAGCAGTGAGTATGAGGGTTAAACCCTTCAGTAGTAGCAACCTACCAGTAGAAACTGGTGCTATCTTCAGGGGGTTGAAGCTCCCTTCCAGGAAAGGCTGGTAAACGAGAGAAGGTTGTATCCTTTTGCAGGTAGAAGCCTACGTACTAGTATGAGTCTGCACTAGTACACTGTTGTAGAATTTTTTCATAATAATAATCATTGAGGACAGAGACAATGGTAGCGGTGGTTTTCTCCCGATTTGGGTTTCCACCTTAAATCCTAGTGTTTATGTGTTTTACTCATGTGCGGTGGATTATCTTTTTTTTTTTTTGCATTGTATTAATGCTTAATAGACATCTGATGAATAATGAAAGATCTCTGGATGCACTCTTGCTTTCTAGAGACTATACAAGAACTGGTTTCTACAAAGTAGCCTAAAGTTTCTAGTGAAAGAAAAGGAGGAAATTTATTATTGCTCAAATACTGATTCACCACCCCCTCTCAGTATTTCTCAACAATTGGTATCAAAGCCTGGTCCTTCTAAAAAGGCTTAGCCACTAGAAGGAAGATCAATCAAAATGAGCAATCAAGACGGAATGGCATCTATCAGGCCTCCACTCTTCAATGGAAACAATTTAATCTTCTGGAAAACAAGGATGAGATCTTATCTTCAGTCTCTGGGAGTATATGTATGGGCTATTGTTGAAGGAGGATATCAATATCCATCCGCAGTACCTACAGATCCAACAGAAAGAAAAACCTACGAAACAAATGCAAAAGTAGTCAATGCTCTGTTAGGAAGTCTAACCGAATCAGAATTTGTCAAAGTCATGCAGCTGAACATAGAAAAGGACATATGGGACAAGATCATTCTAAGTTATGAAGGTGATGCAAAGGTAAAAAGTGCTAAACTGCAAACCCTCAAAATTCAATATGAGAATCTTAAAATGAATAGTGAGGAAAGCATTGCAAATTTCTCTTTACGTCTTGATGATATTGTAAATCACATGAGAAATCTGGGAGAAACAATAACCGAATCTACTTTGGTTGAAAAAATTTTAAGATCTTTAACTGCAAAATTTGAGTCAAAAGTATCAGCTCTTGAAGAAAAGAAGGATCTTCAAAATCTTACTGTGGTACAACTACATGGCATACTAACTGCTTATGAAATGAAAAGAGGAGGACCATCTGAAGTCAAAGAAGCAGTCTTTAGAACTTCTACAAAAGGAATGGAAGCACAAATAACAGAAGGATCAGGGTATATCTCAGAGGAAGATGAGATAAACTTCGTAAGGAAACTTCAAACTGGGACAAGACGGTTCAGAGGTAAGCTTCCTTTCAAATGTTTTGATTGTGGAAGAGTTGGTCATTATGCTGCTAAGTGTCCTTATAAAGAAACACATAAAAAGGGGAAGGAAACAACAAGAAGGAATAAGAAACATTTTAGGTCTAAACAGAGTTTCTATACTAATGAAGATAGTGATGGGTTATCTGATAGTGAGGAAGAATGTGAACAAGACCTTAGACTTCTCATAGCATTTGAAAAAAGATCTAGAGAAGAAAAGGATACTTTTGAGGATGCTTTAGAAGACAGTGACTTTTTTGATGAAAACAATAAACTCAAAATCTGTTTAGAAGAGAGTAAAATCACTATAGAAACTCTAAAAAATCAGATTGAGGAAAAAGAGAAACATAATGAGAAATTAGAGTGTAAAGTAGTAAGTCTAAGAAAAGAACTTGAGAAAGTAAAGACTCTAAATCTTAGATTTGCTAAAGGATTTGAAACCTTAGATGAAATTATCAAGGTACAACGTTCTCCTCTCATAAATATAGGCCTTGGATACATTAGAGAATCTTCTCAGTCCTCAGCACCAAATTATCTAAAGGCGGTTACAGCTAGTTTACAAGATGCTGCTACTCAGCAAGGGAATAATGAATCTTCACAGGTAAGGCATGATCATCTCAATTCAAAAACCACAAACAGGAATGCCTTTCAAGGAAAATCCAATCAACAAGTAAATTCATACAGAAGATTCTATGATCGCAAAAATTTCTTCTTCAAAGGACAATGCTTCTCATGTCACAATTTTGGTCATAAAGCTGCTCAATGTGTTGCATATAAAACTATCATGAAAAGAGAATCAAGAAAGAAAAGGATTGAGTTGGAAACAAAGAAGAATACTTATAACAACTTTTCTCCTCTTCAAAATGAAGTTGAATGTGCTTATTGCAATAACTTTGGCCATGAAGAATCTGAATGCAGGAGCAAAATTCAGCTGAAAAGACATGTTCCTTCAAGCTCCAAAGTATGGAAAAAGAAAGAACTACAGGTTGAAAATTGTGGTATAGCCTTATTTGCAGAAGATGAAGAAAACCAATGGTACATTGACAGCGGATGCTCAAGACACATGACAGGTGACAAAGACAAACTTCTTGCATATAGTACTCTAGAAAAAGAAAAGAAGGTTACATTTGGAAATGATACTCCTGTGGTTATTAAGGGAAAAGGGTCTGCTCTTCTAAAAGAAAATGTACAAGGTAATGAAGTCATGTATGTGGATGGATTAAAGCATAACTTGTTAAGAGCAAGTCAAATGTGTAATCAAGGAACTGAAGTTGTCTTTAGTTCAAAAGAATGTGTGGTACGTGATCTTGATACAGGCAAAGCTATTATAAGAGGAAAAAGAACTCCTAACAACTTATATATATTAAAGAACAACAAAAAACAATGTTACTTGAGTAAATCTTCAGAAAATTGGCTATGGCATAGAAGATTGGGGCATTTGAGCTTCTCTCAAATCAACAAATTAAGCAGATTTAAAGCGGTTCGTGATTTTCCTAGCATTACTCTACCTAAGAATATCATATGCAAGTCGTGCCAATTCGGAAAGCAAACCAGAGTGCAGTTTAAAGCCAAAGAAGGATCATCAAGTAAGCCTCTTGAACTCATTCATACTGACATATGCGGACCTATGAGGAAAAAGTCACCACGTGGTGAAGAATACTATATTTTATTCATTGATAATTTCTCTAGAATGTGTTGGATTGGACTGCTTAAACATAAATATGAAGCATTTGAGAAGTTCCAGATCTTCAAAGCACTAGTTGAGAATGAATCAGATCTAAAAATAAAGTGTCTCAGATCTGATCGAGGAGGAGAATACACATCCAATGAATTCATTGAATTTTGTGAACAACATGGCATAAAAAGACAGTTTTCTGTAGTAGGCACTCCACAACAAAATGGTGTTGCAGAAAGAATGAATAGAACAATTCAACAAATGGCTAGAGCTATGCTTGATGATTCCGGAACACCTGATACATTTTTGGGAGAAGCAGCACATACAACAACAAATATTCTCAATAAAGCACATGTTCGTGTAAACAGTGATAAAACTCGTTATGAACTATGGTATGGAAAACCTCCCACTGTAAAACATTTTAGAGTCTTTGGAAGCAAATGCTTTATCAAAAATAATGATGAAAGACTTGGCAAATTTGAACTAAGAGCAGATGAGGGAATATTTCTTGGTTACTCCTCTAGGAGTAAAGCATATAAATGTTACAATAAAAGGCTTCGGAAGATAGTTGAATGTATTGATTTTGTTATTAATGAGTCTGCTGCAGTTCCAAGAGAAGAAAAACAAACAACTATTGAGGAATATGATGACATACATAATTATGCATCAACTATGAATGATATAGACAGTGAACCCAATGAAGAACCCGAAGAGGATTTATCTGAAAAGGCTCCATCCAGATACGTTCAAAAGAATCATCCAGAATCTCAAATTTTGGGAGATAAGGGATCAGGTGTACAAACAAGAAGGACTCTTGTAGGATCTTCCAGCGATCTGGAATTTCTATCCACTGTTGAACCTCACAATGTCAATCAAGCTAGCAAAGATGAATGTTGTATTCAAGCCATGAATGAAGAACTTGATCAAATCGAAAAGAATCACACTTGGGAATTAGTACGAAGACCCCATGACAAAAATGTCATTGGAACTAAATGGATATTAAAAAACAAGCTAAATGAGAATGGGGAGGTTATAAGAAATAAAGCTAGACTTGTGTGCAAGGGGTATGCTCAGCAAGAAGGTATAGAATTTGAAGAAACCTTTGCTCCTGTAGCTAGACTTGAAGACATAAGAATGTTTCTTTCCTTTTCAAGATTCCAACAAATCAAAGTTCATCAAATGGATGTTAAATATGCTTTTCTCAATGGTGATCTGGAAGAAGAAGTTTATATAGAACAACCAGAAGGATTCATCTTTGGAAATGATGAAAAACTTGTTTGTAGACTTAAAAAGGCTATATATGGTCTCAAACAAGCTCCAAGGGAATGCTACTCTCGTCTTGACAAATATCTCCATCAACAAGGATTCTCAAAAGGATCTGCTGATAGCAACTTATACACAAAAACTGAAAATGACAAACTACTAATTATAGTTGTATATGTTGATGATATCATTTTTGGAAGTAATGAGGAATCCATGAGTCAAAAATTTGCTTATGATATGCAGCAAGAATTTGAAATGTCTTTACTTGGGGAACAAACATTCTTTCTAGGATTACAAGTGCAACAAGCAACAGATGGCATTTTTCTATCACAAACAAAATACCTTAAGCAAATCCTCAAGAAGTATGGCATAGAAGATTGCAAACTTGTAAGTACACCAATGATAACTGGGTGTAATCTCAGTTCTAATGATGATTCTCCCACAGTGAATCAGCCAGAATACAGATCTATGATAGAAAGTCTACTATATCTCACTGGGACAAGACCAGACATTATGCATGCAGTTGGGATTGTTGGACGATTTCAAGCCAATCCAAGAGAGTCTCACCTTTAGGCTGTGAAAAGAATATTCAAATATCTACAAGGAACTCAAGATTTTGGACTATGGTATCCAAGGAATGGTGATCTTACTCTTCATGCATATACTGATGCAGATTGGGCTGGAAGTGTTGATGATCACAAAAGCACTAGTGGTGGTGCATTCTACATGGGGCCCCAGTTAGATCCTGGTTCAGCAAGAAACAAAGTTCCATTGCCTTATCTACAGTAGAAGCAGAATATGTGGCTGCAGCATCATGTTGTACTCAACTTCTTTGGATGATGCAAACCCTTCAAGACTTTCAAATCAAATGTTCATCTCCTATCTCTATTATGTGTGATAATAAAAGTGCCATCAGTATCTCAAAGAATCCTGTTATGCATTCCAAGACCAAGCACATTCCCATCAAATATCACTTCTTACAAGAACGGGTGCTTGAGCAAAAGGTGAAATTGGAGTATGTTCCCTCCGAAGAACAAGTTGTTGATATATTTACCAAACCTCTACCCAGGGAAGCATTCAAATATCTCCGCCAAAAACTGGGAGTAGTCTCTGCCATGCAGAGGATCAGGTCTACCTAAGTACAACAGTCTCAATTGGTTGTATGGTGTTGATAAGCATCTCTAAGGGGGAGCCTTGATAATATGACAAGGATTATTATGAAGATGCAACATGATCTTAGGGGGAGCATGGTATTGTCCACTCTTTGCCATTGATGTCAAAGGGGGAGGAAAAATACAATTGCAGAAGAGTATTGCCATCAATGACAAAGGGGGAGATTGTTGGAAATATTGTCATTGATGGCAAAGGAGGAAGAAGAGATTTCATATAAGAAAATCAGTATATGGTGGTTGTGTATGGTTGAGTTTTGGATGAGTGCGTATGATTGCTACAGAGCGTCGCTGACAGCCGTCAGATCTGCAGAAGCTGCGAGGAAGATAAGCCATCGGGAATCGGAGTTTCACGAGTCCCGTGAACAATTACAACAGAAACCCCAAAATCGCGATATGCGATTTCACGATTTGATCACAGCCGTTAAAAGAAAGCATGAGATATGGACCGTTGATTTTCTTCATCGGAGTTTCAGGGATCAGGATTTCAATATGAAAAGAACACAATGAAACGAAAACCCTGATTTCGTGATATGTGAAATCGCAATTGAATCTAGACCATCAGATCCAGAAATGATATAGACCATCGACTCAACCCACGTCAACAGACTACGTCAGCTAAGCGACACGTGGCACAACTAGGTAGTGACAAGTGTCAGACATATTCAACACTTCAGACACATGTAAGTCACAAATCACAGTGACACATGGAAGAATTTAACACATCTCAAACCACGTGTGACATCAACAGAGTATTGGGGTTTGGGACTTTGAAATGTCCATTTCACTCGACAACGAAAACCCCAAAATCGCAAAACGTGATATTGAGATTCAATCGCAACCCTTAATTCAAGATCTCACCAGGACCGTTGATCACAGCTCTATACGAAATTTCAAGGATCGGGTGGAAGGAGTACAAAGGAATAGGGACCGTTTATCTGTAAGGATAGGTGGCAAAGGATCGGGCGCCGTCAGAGTTTTTTGTTCATCGGAGAATCGGGGATCCCGGTGACAAGTGATTTATGCATTGTGAAATCACGATCAGTGAAACCCTCATGAGTGGGGGCCAGCTGTCAACACAACTAGAGTAGAAGGACAGAAGCATAGTGCAGGCCAACTATCAGCGTGTGTAGGGACACATCGGGGATCGGAGGATCGGGAATCCTGGAGGCATGTGCATGGTGACATAAAAAATGCAGAAACCCCGATGAGAGGTTTGACCAAGGTCATGTGTAGATGGTCATGTAGGCCAAGGCCTATAGCCAGCAGGGCTAGTGCGTGGAAAGGGGCGCATCGGCATCGGGGATCGGGACTTTGAAATGACAAAGTCACTTGACATCAAAAACCCCGATTTCGCGAAACGTGAAATCGCGAGTGAATCTGGATCATCAGATACAGAATTGATCAGAACCATTGATTTAAAAAAGGGGCGTGCGTAAATTTAATTTTGTTACACGTCAAAATTGTTTAGATGGATAAGCGTCGCACTGTCCCTATCAATCGTCATAAGTGTCGCATCTTCCCTTCAGCTTTCGCAAGTGTCGCAAGTTGATCACTAGTGTCGCAAACAAAGTTCAAACATGATGCCATGATAATGACACTAAGGAAGCACTTATGGCACATCACATGATTGATTTGAAGGAAGAGAACTGGTTTAATGGGATCAAATGAATCTTGACACCTGAAAGGAGCCCTAAAACAGAGGTTTGGAGAGGGAACGCTCCCCTAATTCAGCTGCAGAAGCATTGGCGCTCCCCTATAATGTCTTAGGGAGCGTTATAACGCTCCCCAGACCCTTTTGGAGGAGCGCTGCTCATCTTAAGAGCGCTGGCGCTTCCCCAAGGCTTACCAAGGAGTGATACAATGCTCTAAGACCCCTTCTGAAGGAGCTCTCCCTAATCTGAGTCAGCTGTTACCCTGTTGAGAAGAATAAGGGGAGGAACATTCGAGATTAGGAGGCAGTTGTGCTCGAATTCTTGTTTTCATCAACAGATCCTTGATCTACGGAGAAGGTTCCCAACTGGTTCTAAACATAACTCAAGAGGTTAGGCTCCTCCCAACCTATATAAGAAGGCTCTATGATGGTGGAAAGGGGGGAAGAATTTAATATGTGAAACTTATGATCTTGGAGGAAACTTACAGTCAGCCAAAGGAGAGTGATCAGTGAAGCTGCTGTCATCCAGGTCGTGGATCTTTCAGCCAAGGGTTATACAAAGAGGACTTGATGAAGCTGTCCCATTCGCATCTACGATTGTAAGTACTGCTGTCATTATTCTCATTAATATGACACGCTTGGCCTATTTCTTTCTAGTTTGTGTATGATGTTACATGAACTTATCATTTAATGGTAGATCTGTTTTCAAGCTAATATCAATAGAGTAGGAAGTGGTCATATCTTGCTTTGTCCGCAGAACTCAGCGAGGAGCAAAGGATTGGAGCGCAACTCGGAGCGTGCAGGGACAAACATTGATAACAGGTACTTCTATCATCCTTCCTTCTCATGTGTTAGTTTAGATAGATTTGAAAGAAATTCAGTGTCCACGTTAAGCATTTTTCTGTCTAGGGTTAAGGTCAAACTCTAGAGGTCGATCTACTTGTCCGCAAGAAGATTTTCCTACAACTGAAACTAGCGACTCCACTGGGGAGATAGCCTCAATTCAAAACCTCTTGTTTGGATTTCTCTCCTCATTGACCTTGTTATTTCCCTTGATTGTTTCAGACCTGGTTCAACCCTCTTTGATTAGTTTCATGAGCTGATTGGCTCCTTGTCCCATCATACTCAGCATCCTTGTCAAGTTGGAACTTCAATTTTTGAGATTTCTTGACATTTCTGGAACTTTTAGACCCTGGCGCCCCTGTCCTAGTGTTAACAGAGCGCCAGTGCTCCTAAAGGCTTTGCACAGAGAATTATAACGCTCCTTGCCCTTGGCAACAGAGAGCCAACCTCCTTTGGCCCAGAAACCTTCCAAATTTGCATTTTTTTTTGGATTTCTGCCTCTGTGTTCTTCTGCTGAGTGATCTTGAGAGTCAATTTTTCTTCCTTTTAACCTTGATATCTGTCTTTTTGAAGGATAAACACCTTGTTGATTGGATCTTGCAGCCTTCTTCACTATTTTCATTAGGTTTTCCCTGTTGAGTGAAATTTGAGATTTATGCATTGTTCTTCTCTCCTCATCAGCTGAGAAAAACCTTGGTGAAGGTCATCAAAGGCCTATAGACCTCTTCATATCGATTTGAGTCAAGGTCCTTATTCTTTAGTTTTTTCTTTTTGGGTGTAAAATTTTGTTTTCTCTTTGATTGTTTCCTTTCTTTTTCTTTTTCGTTTTGATTGCTACGAAGGGTGTATTGTTTGTGTTACTCTTGCTTATGCTAGTTTGGTTTTCATTCATACCAAGAAGATAATTAGCAAAGATAAGCATTATGTTGTATCGATCATCATCCATACGCAAACAATAAAGATATTTTCATGATTGATTAAGCATATTAGAAGGCATTTGAAAGTTTTGCATTACATCAGAATTTGATTGAGAAAAGAATCGTTTGAGGGCATTCCGTAGTTGTGCTTGTTAGTGAAAGAACTCTCACTCTCCCTTAGCTATATGTTCATCGAAAGAAAATGATTGCTTATCATACTTGATGCATTTTTTGGGTCAGAGTCTTAATTCCACTTGTTTCACTTCCATGCACCCCTTTTGCATAAAGAACAACCACTAAAATTAACATTAATTAAAAATCATCTAGAACTTTTTCTTTGCTAGAATCCTCCACCAACAGTAGAATAGGTGTAGTACTTTGGATTAGGGCTGTGAGAATAACTCTCCAAAGTTTTTAAAAACAAACATTAACATCCTGAGTTAGGGAGAGTAAATCCAGTTATCGTATAAGTCTGCCTGGGATCCCCCTCTCACACAGGGGTTACGCACGAGGTTGCATTCGGGTAAGCTACAGGGACTAACCCTCCGTGGTTTAACTGATTGTGGTGGTCAGATCGTATTATGGGGGTCACTTTGAGGTAAATCCACAATTTCTGCGTGGAAGCTTCTTAGTTGATTTCGGGCTTGATACCCTGCCCATACGTTCGGATCGAACTGTCGACTATTCCCGCCTAGGGGCTGACTGTGAATTGGTAACCTTAGTGACCATAATATTTAGGTCCTTACACAAGGTGACGGTGACGGGAAGTCTCACTGTACCTGGAGTAGACATTGGTCAAACTCACTCGGGCTCCTTGGAGGGTAAATCCACAATTACTGTGTGGAAGCTTGCACCAAGGTGTAAGTCCGTTAAGCAGGTCACCATTGTAACTGTTCTGCCCTATCCCCACCCCTTCTGGACTTGATCACACGATGTTGGATTTCATCACCAACTAGTACGGTCATCAAAAGAAGGTCATGTTTGCTTGGTTGTGATTCTTAGATTTTTTAGCGTGTGCTGTCTCTTTTCACTAGTTGGCCATAGATTTCTTTCGTCAACTCTTGTCCGCCAATATCGACCCTCCATGATGCTCGCAGAGGCTGTAGGGGCTTCCTCCAGAAGATATGGAAGGAGACACCCCTTTACCCACACATTCTATGGAACCATCTCCTCAACAGAGCGAGGTTCAAAACACCACAATTTCCTAGGAAGAAGTTCCCATCCCTTTGGAGAATTTTAGAATTGTCTTGGAATCCCTGGAAGCTTATCGCATTCTGGAGGGATACGAACGATAGATCCTCCACCTAAATTCCGCTGGAGAATTTGTTGTCATGAACCCTTCTAACGTTCCGATCGGGTCTCCTTAGAATCCTTTACCCAATGACCCTTTTTGGACTGCGGACATTGTTCGAAGTCCACCACGCTTGGTGCAAGATCCTTATGGAACAGGAGAAGGTGCCGATGCATCTTCCTCCTATACGGTACCCCCGAATCACTTCACCGACATTACCACTTTTATAGCCACACCAATCGTTGGTCCGAACATACCACCCGTTGGCCCGAACGTACCATTCGTCAGTCTGAGACCTACTATTCCCCTCCAGATGGCCCATTCGACAATGGCCCCGTACATTCCGACCATCCCTGCCGGTAATGCGGTAGTTAGTCAAGCCCCGATTGGCACACCTGTAACACCAAGACCTAATCTCCCTTTTGGATTTAGGGCACTGAACGCATCCGCTATCACCACTGCCCAAACCACTACTCAAATAGTACTGGGAAGTTCCATACCTATCCAACAACCCGGAGGGACTGTCCTTGGTGGTCCTAACCCAATCGGCAATGCTGGTCAATCTTTTACGTCTGGCCCTCAAATCCCGGGAACTCTACCTCAAGCTGGGGGGCATCCTCCCACCGGAGGGAAAATTCCATTCGGGGGGCACCCTCATGCTGGGGGGCAACCTCAAGTCGGAGTCCACCATCAACCACAAGGACAAAATGTGCCTACCGCACCTAACCCGTGGAGCGTTCCCTTTCAAGGAAATCCACATGCCTCCACGGGGAAAAACGTTCAGACTTCGCAACACCCCCCCCATGGACAAATGCCCAACCCAACATATAATCCACAAAACCCATTTGGTTATCCTCCGCTCACAAACACTTCTCAAAATGTCTCAAATCCTATGTACCTTGGTCAAAACCAACCCAACATGAGAGGGCCCACGAGTTATAATTATCCACATAACCCAGTATTGGGCCCCACTGGTGTCCCTCTGCCACACCAGCATTACCCACAGGTTAACCGACAACTACCCTTTCTAGCCACCCTGGACCTTCCAGATCTGTCTTGGTTAACGAATGATCCCATTCATCATTCTACGGTTTGGCCAGCCATTCCAGCAAAACTACCCTCTGATATCCCAAAATTCGACGGAAAGTCGGGAGAAGACCCAAACAACCACGTTATGACCTTCCATTTGTGGTGTTCATCAAACTCCCTCATGGATGACTCGATTCGTTTGCGTCTTTTCCAACGAACACTTACGGGTTCCGCCGCGAAATGGTATATTGAATTACCATGCGCATCCTTTCACGATTTCAACTCCCTCACTATGTCCTTCCTCACTCATTTCCAACTGCCCATCCGATACGAGATGGGTACTGAACTGTTAACCTCTCTTCATCAAACAACTTCCATACACATCTCCGATCATATCCATGAATGGAGAAGATGACGAAGGCTAATTAAAGCAGTCATCCCCGACCAATTATTAGCGGAATGGTTCACGAAATCATTATTACCCCAGATAGCTCGTGATGTTGCCATGGACGACGTGGTCACCGAGGAAGAAGCCATCGCCTGAGCTCAGTACTTAGAATTAGTCTATTCACAATCCAGTACTCTGTATGAGTTGATACCGAACACTACCCGTGCCACTAACGACCCATCCAAACCATCGACTGCTTCGCATGCGGATGGAGTTATTAGCTCCGTCAAGACTCAATCTCCCACCCAGTCCACTGGAATGATTCAGCGGCCCGCCTCAATGGCCTCTCCCAGTCCGACTGCACCCTCTTCTACCCCCCCCCCACAAACTCAAGTCTCTGATGTGAATGTGGTCCAATCAACCCCTTCACAACAACCTGGGGGCAAGAATACAACGAGAAACAAAACAAAGAAGAATAATAACAACGAACGACCCAAAACCCAACCACAAACCCCTACTACCGGAAAACAACCGCAGCGAAAACTAAAATTCCCGTGTCTCATTTGTGGTGACGATCACTACACTCGAGATTTCCCACATCATGATGAAGTGGCCAAACTTTTCAAAGGAAATTCACAACCCGTTGTGCTCACTCAGCCTTTTCTGCAGCAATAATCGTTGGTTGCACAGATCCCCACACCAGGGGGCAATTCCAACCAACCCCACGATGAAGCCTCGACCAGCGCACACATTTACATGTTCAACGGGGTTAATCTAACCACTCGTTCTGCGACATATGACACGCCAGTTAAACCCGACAAGCCGAAGACCGCTAATGGCTCTTCGCTAGATCCTTTACCATCCTCTGTTAATCCTCCATCTGTCAGCCCTCCATCCGGGCCACTTCAGATCGAGAAACCATCTTTTGACTCCATCCTACGCCCTCCTAAGAGCACCATCCGGAAATCCACTTTCAATCCTAATTCACGGGCTGCCCAAAACTACAATATCGTAGAAGATTTGGCCCAAGCTCCGTGTGCCATGTCCGCGTTGGAAGTTCTACAACACTGTCCAAATCAACGTAGGACGCTCTTAGCTGCCATTGGCGCTTTCGATCCCGAGTCATCAAACTACATCATGTTTAACTTGGACAATTATCAACCGCAACTCTCCCACCAGCTAGCTTTTCAAATCAACGTTGTTGTTCATAACCAAAACATTCATCGAACTATCCTGGATGAGGGAGCCTCTACCTGTGTCATGTCTCTAGCCTGTTGGAAAGGTTTGAAATCACCTGCCCTTAATAAATCCCCTATGATGTTACGTGCCTTCGATGGACGAGGTTTCCATCCTCATGGATTACTACAATCCCTCGCTGTCCAATTGGGCGGCAAAACTGTTACCATTGATGTCGAGGTGGTCGATGCTCCCCTTGATTACAATCTATTACTCGGAAGAAGTTGGTTTTACACAATGACCACCATCGCCTCATCGATGTTTCAATGCGTACAATTCCCCCATCAAGGTAAAATTGTTACCATCAATCAGCTTGATTTTTGCACACCCGGCGCCCGCATCCCTGCTACCAACAATATTCCTTTTCTAGGAGACCATGTGGTTACATATGAAAGCGTTGGTGTTGGCTTATTGAAATATTCTAGCCTCATGGGTACTTTCCCTACACCACTTCCACCCACCGCACATCTTCTTGTTGTCGTCAATATGATCTCAACTATGCCCTATCAATCCTTGGAATCATCTGATCCTTGGGTTGTGCCTAGTCCTTTGGAATTCGATGCGCTCGGAGACACGATGCCACTGAGCCCGACCGAGGCCGCATACATAGCCATTCAATCTGCTTCTCTCTCTTCAAACACTTCACATTTATTGGCACCCGATACTTATTCGGTGCCCTCGTGGTTAGATTCCCTATCATCCGCCGTTGATTACATTTCTTAGATTTTTCCTTCGGACGAATCTATCATGGAAATGCTTAACATTAACGATTTTCCCTGGGATGACAACCACCATCGATCCTCTTTTCTTCCGCCATTGGAAGAAGTGCAAGACATATGATCTGTCTTCCCCCCCGATGTTACCAATGCTCCACAATCCCCTATCCTCACTCAAGATACTTTCTCTGAGGGGAACATGGGTAACATCTCTACTACAATCACAATTGACATTTCAGTCAAAGAAGATGTCGTGGAAAACATCAACCTTGGTGCTAATTGCACACCCGACGAAGTCGTCTCTTATACCGCTTTATTCAAGGAATTCCGCGATGTCTTCGCATGGAGTTACGAGGAAATGCCAGGGATCGATCCTTCGATCGTCATACATGAAATCAAAACTTACCCTGACGCAAAACCGGTTCGACAGAAACTCCGCCTGGTTCACCCAAAGAAACTGGCAGCTATAAAGGCAGAAGTTGAAAAACTTCTAAAATCTGGCTTCATCTACCCTGTCCCTTTGACGGAATGGGTCTCCAACCTCGTTCTGGTCGCTAAGAAACAAAGGACCATCCGTGTTTGCGTAGATTATAGGGATCTCAACAAATATTGTCCCAAGGACAACTACCCTACACCTTTTATCGATCAAATCATCGATAATTGCGCGGGAAGCGTAATCTTCTCTTTCATGGATGGATTTTCTGGATACAACCATATTGAAATCTTACCTGCTGATCAACACAAGACAGCCTTCATCTTCCCTTGGGGGAATTTCACTTACCGAAAGCTACCGTTTGGCCTTAAAAATGCTGGTGCTACTTTCCAGCGGGCCATGTCCTACGCTTTCCATGACATCAAACGTATCGCGGAACCTTACCTCGATGAATTACCCACCCATTCATCCAATTGACCCGATCACATTGGTCACTTGCGGGCGATTTTTCTTCGATGTCGCTTCTATCATATTCGTCTGAACCCACATAAATACATTTTCGCTGTCGAATCCGACAGACTCCTCGGTTTCATCGTCTCAAAAGACGGGATCAGGGTGGATCCCTTAAAGATCAAGGCCATTCTAGCCTTACCCCCACCCACCAACTTAACCCAACTTCAAAGTTTGCAAGGCAAAGAAAACTTTCTTTGCTGTTTCATCTGCAATTACGCTGAGATTACTAAGGGATTCATGCGGCTACTGCAAAAGAATGTCCCTTTCATCTGGGATGACACCACCCAACGGTCATTCGATGCTCTCAAGCACGCTTTGACCCATGTTCCTTTGTTACACCCTCCCGAATACACAAAGGATTGTATCCTTTACTTGGCCGCTTCTACTTCCACCATCGCAATGGTGTTAGTTCAAGAGGATTCTAACAGCGAAGAACACATGATTTATTATCTGAGCAAGAGTTTATCTGGACCCGAACTCAGATATTCGCACGTTGAGAAACTAGCTATGGCAGCCGTCATTGCTGTCCAAAGATTCTGCCACTACATCCTATTACGCACCACCACGGTAATCACAGACTCTAACCCCATGTACCACATCTTGACACGTCAAGTACTTGGGGGCAAATATTCAAAATGGATCGTTATTCTTCAAGAATTCGATCTCGAGTTTGCAAAGGCTAAAGCAAAAAAATCCCTGGTGTTTACCGAGCTCATCTGTGCTCTTCCCTGTGCCGATGAAAACATTGAACCTAGAGATTCTCTACCCGATGAATCTCTCTTCCTCATCAACACTTCTAATCCTTGGTACGGAGATATTATCCTCTACCTACAAACTCAACATTTTCAGCCCAACATCTCTCGTGAAGAACGTCGACGCATCCGTCACCACTCTCGCCGTTATCTCATCCTCGGCGACACTTTGTATCGCCGTGGTATTGACACCATTCTTCGGTGATGCCTGATTCACGAAGAGGTTGAACGCATTTTGAACGATTGTCACCTTGGCGCTTGTGGCGGTCACCTTTCCAGGATGGCCACAGCCCAAAAAATCTTACATGCCGGCTACTTTTGGCCCTCGATTTTCAAAGATTGCATCGAGGCTGTCAAAAAATTCCCACCCTGCCAAATCTTTAACAAGAAGGCATGCACCCACCCTACTGCGCTGCACCCCATCATTGCCATCGATCCCTTCTCCAAATGGGGTATTGATTTCATGTAGTGTAAGCCTACCTCAGCTGGGCGGCATGGTTACATCATCGTCGCCGTCGACTATTTCACAAAATGGGCTGAGGCTATGCCTACCTTCCTAAATGATGGCCGTACTACAGCTCTATTCCTCTTCAACCACATCATTACTCATTTTGGTATACCACATGCCATTGTCACCGACCATGGTGCACACTTCAAAAACCAGATGATGAGCGAGTTACATGTCAAATTGGGTTTTCTCCATGAAAACTCATCCCCTTACTACCCTCAAGCAAATGGGCAAGTAGAAGCTATCAACAAAGTCCTAAAAGCCATGATCCAACGCATGGTAGGGGAGAAAAAGACATTGTGGCATTTACAACTGTTTTCCGCTCTCTGGGCCTATCGCACGTCCGTGAAAACCTCAACTGGATTCACTCCTTTCCAGTTGGTCTATGGCATTGAGGCCGTCCTACCAATCGAGTGTGAAATTCCATCACTCAAGTTGAAAG
>ML777362.1:125813-142190 GCA_009831015.1 Picea engelmannii
ATTAGAGCTATGAATGAAGAGCTTGATCAGATTGAGAAGAACAATACTTGGGAGCTTGTCCCTAGACCTGAAGATAAGAATGTAATAGGTTCCAAATGGGTGTTCAAGAATAAAATGAATGAAAAAGGACAAGTTGTTAGAAAAAAAGCCAGATTGGTCTGTAAAGAGTATGCACAAGTTGAAGGTCATGACTTTGATGAAACCTTTGCACCAGTGGAAAGATTGGAGGCCATTAGAATGTTCCTTTCATATTTATGCCATAAGACCTTTAAAGTGTATTAGATGGATGTTAAGTCAGCTTTTCTTAATGGAGATCTAGAGGAAGAAGTATATATGGAGAAACCTGGAGGATTCTCATTGACAGATAATCCTAATTATGTTTGCAAACTAAAGAAGGCCTTATATGGACTAAAACAAGCACCATGAGCTTGGTATTATAGACTGGACAAATTTTTACAAGACAAAGGGTTCAAGAAAGGTACTATTGACAACAATCTCTACATTAAGTCTGAAGGTGATAATTTACTAGTTGTTTTGGTTTAGGTAGATGATATTATTTCTGGTTGTACTAATGAATCATCTGTCCAGTGGTTTGCTAACTCTATCCAAACAGAGTTTGAGATGTCCATGATAGGAGAACTGTCATATTTTCTTGGTTTACAAGTAAATGATAGTTCTGCAGGAATATTTATCTCTCAAGAAAAATATTTGAAAGAGATGTTGAAGAAATTTCAGATGGAGGATTCCTCTCCAGTTAGTACACCTATGGTGGTTGGTTGCAAGCTCAGTAAATATGATATGTCACCTGATGTTGATCAAAGGACATACCAATCAATGATAGACAATATTCTCTACATCACATCATCTCGTCCTGATATAATGCAAGTTGTTGGAATGGTAGGTCATTATCAGTCAGCTCCTAAACAAAGTCACTTGGTAGCTGTCACAAGGATATTCAAATACTTGAAGGGAACAATGACTTATGGTTTGTGGTATCCCAGAAATCAGAATTTTCAGTTAACTGCTTATTCAGATGCAGATTGGGCAAATTGTGTGGATGAGAGAAAGAGCACCAGTGGAGGTGCCTTCTTCCTGGGTGACTCATTGGTAGCATGGATTATTAAGAAGCAGGGATCTATTTCCTTATCAACTACATAAGCAGAGTACATTGCTGTTGCTACTTGTTGCACTTAGATTTTATGGATGATACAAACTCTTGTAGATTTGAAGGTAACTTACACTGATCCCATTCCACTTCACTGTGATAACACCAGTGCCATCAGTCTCTCTAAGAATCCTGTACTTCATTCAAAATCTAAGCACATACCAATAAAATACCATTTTCTCAGAGAACAAGTTCAAACAAAATTGTTCAGCTGAATTATATTCCTTCCACAGAACAGATAGCTGATATCTTTACTAAACTGTTAGCAACGACCCCTTTTGGATATCTTCGTCAAAAGTTGGGTGTTAAAACTTATTTTGTTTAATCTGTTCACATGATCAGGGGGAGTACTTATTGAATATATTTTGTATTTCTAGGTTGCTCATAGTTGAAAGGGGGAGTATGTACTGCAATAGCTCAGGGGGAGCGTGTTACTTCTTTGACATTTATGTCAAAGGGGGAGAAAGTGTAATGGTAAGGATGCTATGAGTAGTGTCTTCAAGGTTGCCATCAATGCCAAAGGAGGAGATTGTTGGCATATTTATTACGAGCAGACAGAAGGTAGAGTATTTGTTTTTCATTGATGGAAAGCTCAGCTCGACGATGACGAACAAGAGAAAGTGGAAAGACCAACAACACAATGATGATCACATGGAAAGATCAGAAGTGTAAACTCCATTTCAGAGTTTTGGATACCGGGAGTTGGAGGAGTGAAGGAAGCAACTCATGGCAGAAAATCACGAAATGTGAAACCATGACTTAATCTCCATTTTGGAGTTTTGAATACCGAGAGTTGGAGGTGTCAAGGACACTCACGATAAGAATGATGAAATCGCGAAATGCAAAACCATGACTTAATCTCCATTTCAGAGTTTCGGATACTGGGAGTTGGAGGTGTCAAGGACACTCATGACAAGAATGATGAAATTGCGAAATGCGAAAGATCAGAGCATGTCAAAGACTCCATTTCGAAGTTTCACAGACCAGGAAATCAAAGATCAAAGGAACTTTAACATTTGAAGTAGCGAACCTCGAAATCCCGAAATAGACACATCAACAAAGAATCCATTTCAGAGTTTCGCAGACCGGGAAATCAAAGATCAAAGGAACTTTAACCTTTGAAGTAGCAAACCTTGAAATCCCAAAACAAACACATCAACAAACCACGTCAGCAAACCACGTTAGCTAAGGACACGTGGCACAATCAGGCAATGACAAGTGTCAAGTTGATTCAACATTTCAGGCACATGTAAGTCACGAATTAGAGTGACACGTGGTAGCTATTCGACACGTGTCAATCCACGTGTGACGTCATCAGGTTTATGTCACATCAGAACTTTCTATTTCAGGGTTTTACATAGCAAGTAGAAACTCCACCATCATGAAGTCTTGAACTCCAAAATGCCGAAAGGGACTATTGTGAGTCTCGAAAACCTAAAAAGAAAAACTCTGAAATCCCGTCAATTGTCCATGTCAGTGATTTATGTGAACTGTCTGATCACTTCAGAGATTTTGTGATCATGAATTTTATAATGTTGGAGTCACGATGACTCGAAGGGAAAAATGTCAAAATCCCTTCATCCATTCTATTAAGAAAAGAAGGGATCCGATTATGAAGTTTTGTGGACTGTTGATCTGGCTCCATTTCAGGGATTGCAACTTGGAGTGTCGAGAATCTTCACCAAAGGAATGATGAAATGCCGAAATACCGAAATGCAAAATGATGAAATCAGCGCGAGACCCTGTGCTTGTAATCCAACGATGTTGGATACTTGGAAATTTAATTGAAGGGCTATTGTTGCTATTCACGATTAATTGTTCAGTTACGATTTAGTTAGCCAAACTGAATCATGGTTCTTGGATGGTTGGTGTTTCAGTTTTTGAAGCGTTGTTCTAGGTATTTGAGGGGTAACTGAAGGGGTTGTAGTGTATAAAAGAAACATGCAGTGACTGTGTGTGGTTGGTTGTTCTGAATGAAAAATGAGTTGAACTGTAAGAAAGGGAAAATTACAGTATGCGCAGTGTAAGATAAAACTCAGAGATGAGTAACAGATGAGGAATAGACAGAAGCAAGAGTAGAATTGCAGAACAGCCTGAAGTAGAGAAGAATTGCAGAACAAATAGAGGAAGAGAAGAATTGCAGAATAGTTAGAAGTAGACCAGATTTACAGAATAGAGAAGAAGTGGTAAGAATCTATTTATCTGTGTTGTTGGTTATTCAATCATTTATTTATAATAAGGGTGGTAGGGAGGTTCTAGGGAGGACTTTGGTCCTATGATATTCGAGTTGGTGATTGAATATTGGGAGTTGTAGCTTCCATATAGTTGTGGCTAGAAAACAGGGTGGCAGGGTGGTTCTCGAAAAAACATAGAGTTTTCTGTATACAAGTTGGTGCTTGTATAAATCCAGTTGGTGCTGGAATATTTAGGGAGTTGGTGCTTCCTTATAGTGGGCGCTAGAGAAACCAGAGATTTGGTGCTCTCAACAAGTTGGAGCTTTTAAAACAGAGGTAGTAGCCTCACTTTGAGTTGGTGCTCAAACATAGATGATGTACAGAACTTAAAAGACTACCTATCATTTCGAAGAAGAAGAGGTTTTCTCCCTTTATGGGTTTCCTCGTGAAAATTTGTCTCTGTGTATATCTTATGTGTGATTGATGTTCATTATTTATGTTGTTCATATTATGTATGATATTGATGGTCACTTGATGAAAGATTAAAAATGGATTAATAGACTTAATATTGTTTAAGCACAGTAACAAATGATTCACCCCCACCTCTCATTTGCCTTAGTAATTTCAAAAAATATTTCTATCTTCAAATTCAAACCCTTGTGGTTGTTCTATATACACTTCTTCTTCAATAACACCATTTAAGAATGTTGTTTTCACATCCATTTGGTGTAACTTCCACTTCATCTTGGCTGCAAGAGCTATAATTGTTTTGATAGAAGTGTATCTGGCTACAAGAGAAAATGTCTCTTCATAATTAATGCCTTCTTTTTGGGAAAATCCATGAGCCACAAACATTTCTTTATGTTTTTCAATAATTCCATTTGTAGCATGTGTTATCTTTCATAACCATTTGGAAGATACCACATCTTTGTTCTTCGGTCCGGGAACTATTTCCCATACATCACTCTTTATAATGGATTGGTATTCTTTTGTCATGGGATCCACCCATTCCTTCTTCTAAATGGATTCTTAAAACCAAGTAGGTTCATATTCTATGAGATCACACATCAAGGCCATATAGTTGGAGAATGTATTAGGTTTCTTTCTTTGTCTCATGGTTCCTTAAGGGGCACCATAATTCTCTCCATATTGAATAAGGTCCCTTGCCCAAGCTGGATTTCTCTTGTGAGAGATATTCATTTGGGTAGGTTCTTGAGATTCTGTCATATCATGATATTCTAGAATCTCATCATCAGGGGTACCTGTGACTTCCCTCACTGGTTCTGCAACTTTGGGAGCTACAGGTTCTTCTTCATATACTTCTTCAAGTTGACATCTCCTTGATTTATTGAGTGTTGCATCTTCATCAAAGGTTACATCTCTGCTGATCTCAATATGATGGTAATATGGTATGTAAATCCTGAAGGTCTTTGAGACCTCACAGTATCCAACAAATATTCCCTTCTTTCATGAAGGGTCTAGCTTAGTTCTCCTTTCTTTTGGAATGTGTACAAAAACTAGACAACCAAATATCTTGAGATGGATTACTTCTTCCTTATTTTCGGAGAACATTTCTTTGGTGGTTTTGAATCCAAGTGCACTATGGGATAACATGTTTTGGACATAAATTGATGTTCTTGCTGCTTCATCCCATAAGTGCATTGGAAGATCTTGATTGTGGATCATAGTCTTCACTGCTTCCATTATTCTTCTATTCTTTCTTTCTGCTACACCATTTTGTTGAGGATTATAGGGAATGGTGAGCTCCCTCTTAATCCTAGTATCTCTGCAAAAGATTACAAATTATTTTGAGGTGTATTCTCCTCCATTGTCTGACCTAAGTATCTTGATTTTTCTTTCAGAGAGATCTTTTATCAGGGCTTTGAATTCCTTGAATTTTCCACTAAGAGAGGTTGATGGCATTGGGCCACATACATCTGAGTGGATGAGCTCCAAGATTCCTTCTGATTTATTGTCACTCTTAGGGAAAGGATTCTTTTTGTTATTTCCTTGTGCACATTCCTTGCACACACCTTCATGATCAACCTTGAACTATGGTAGACCTATAACTACCTTTCTTACATATGGTAAGGCTTTGTAGTTTATGTGAGCTATTATTCTATGCCAAATTTCACATGGACTCTCAATGGAGTGAGTCAAGGCTCCATCTAAGTGATCTTTTAGCTTATACAAGCCACCTTCTTCTGTTCCAATGACAATTACATCTTCTATTGTTTTTCCTTTAGGCCACATAAGAACTTCACCATCTATGAATGAAACCATGAAGCATTTATTATCTAAATCTGAGATAGAAAGTAATTTCTTTGTCAAACTTGGTACATATAGTACATCCTTCATTTTCATCGGGGTCCCTTAATCAAGTTTGTAAGTGGATTCTCCCACTCCTCTTATAGGGTATTGGTAATCATCTTCTAGTGTAATTTTCCGAGGAAAGTTCTTTTCTATAAGGCTAGAGAGAATGCCTCTCTAACCTGTCATGTGCTTAGAGGCACGATTGTCTATGATCCAAGTATCCTCTCTAGGTTTCAAAGTTCTTGAGAGGGCAAAAAATAAGACATAGTCTTCAATCTCTTCTTTTGTAGACTTCATGGGTGGCTCATCATCTTCAACTACATGGCCATGATGTCTTTTATTGTTTCTCTTATTGTATTCTTCCATTATGGTAGGGAAATTCTTAGAAATATGTCCCATCTTATCACAATGATAACATTGATAAGAGGAGAAATATTTTTCTCTTTTTTGAGCCTTCTAATATTTCTGGAATCTCCTTGGAGGGTGAGATTATTTATGGAAGTGGGTGAATATCTTTGGGGAGTGAGATTCCTTATGGGGATGTGTCTCCTTTTGGAAATGAGACATTTTATTTCCTCCTTTAGCATGAGTAGCTAGGTCTTGGTATTCATACCTTAATAGTACTGCTTCTTGGTTAGCTACTCTTGCTTCTTCTTCAACACATTCTTCCCAAAGACTATCAAATTGTAGTTTTCCCTTTCTAGCTCAAGTAGTTTGGATGAAGGCATCCCAAGGTATTGTGAGACCATTTATAGTTGTCATGATGAGTTCATATTCATTCAAGCTATATCCAATTTCTTCTAACTATTCTTTGAAATGATTAATCTTAGAGAAATAGTCTTGAACAATTTCTCCTTTCTCATGCTATTTGTATTCTTGAGTTGAGTTCTCAAGTTCATCTTTTGGTTAATGTTATTTCCTTCATACATTCTGGTTAGGGCATCAAACATTTATTTCAGAGTATTCTTTTAAGAAACTTGATGGATCAAGTGATATTTAATAGAGTATGCAATGATTATTTTGGCCCTAACCATATCCTTCTTGTAATTTTCTTTAGCTGCATCTTCTTTGAGTTCTAGTACATTTTCCTTTATGAATTCTACAAGGTCATTCTCTTCAAGAATGAGTGAAATCCTATACTTCTAGGCATGTAATTTTTCCATACCTTCTAACTTGTTAAAAATATTGGTGCTTGCAAACATCTTGACCTGGAGTTGGGAAAATGACCAAAAATTGAATCTGAACTTACCAAGAGGTGCATTGGGCTAAGGTGAGTAGGCTAGTGTAGTCTGTTTTCAGAAAATCCAAATTTTACCCCTTGAAATTGGACCCGCACAAATATGGATTGGTAGTTCTCGTACTAGTTCTGGTTTCTTGGTTTTCTTGTTTTCTAGTACCATTCAAAACTAGGTTTTCAGTTTCTAGAGGCTCTGGCCACTGAAAAGGTGTGCTCAAGTTGCCTAGTGATGCACTAGGCTAGGGCACACTTCCCTATATGATTTTTAGGATGAAATTCTCTTCCAATACAAATCCCTAATTTTCTTGTACGAAAGTAGTGATGTTTTTGGTTACCTAGTGAAATGTTCTCTATTTAGTTAATCTCTCAAACCATGCTAAATTTAGAGCTGTTATTAAGTTATTTTCAACTTACTAGAAAATAATAGCATAAGTAGGATCACTGAAAGAAAAAAAATCACAAGGTACACACCATTTTATCCTTGGAAACCCTCATGGGGGAGAAAACCCGGAAAAAAATTCCTCAATAATAGATTTCCAATACAATGCCAAGACTAAAGACAAAAACACTAGAGAATATCCAACACTGAGCAATATGCTTCTCTTTCCTTCTTCTTGCAACTACAACTACCTCCAAAACTTGCGCACTAGATGAGTGACTGAGTGAGTGAGTGAATGAGGTTCCATCCTCTCTTATTTATACTAGTTGAGGAGCGTTAGGGTTGTGTGTCTTAATTAGGAAGGGTTGACTTCTTCCAATAGTAGTTAAAACTTCCCTAGATGATTTTTAGGCTGAAATTCTCTTCCAATAGAAATCCCTAATTTTCTTGTATGGAAACACAGACGTTTTTGGTTACCCTGTGAAAGGTGCTCTATTCATTTCATCTCTAATTCCATGTTAAATTTAGATTTGTTACTAAGTTATTTTCAATTTACTAGACAGTAATAGCATAAGCCAGATCACTAAAAGAAACCAGATCACAAGGCACACAACATTTTATCTTGGGAAACCCTCATGGGGGAGAAAAAAAAGCAAAAATGTCCTTAATAATAGATTTCCAATACAATTCCAAGACTAAAGAACAAAACACTAGAGAATATCCAAAATTGAGCAATGTTCCTCTCTCTCCTTCTTATTGCAACTGCATCTACCTCCAAAACTTGCGCACTAGATTAGTGACTGAGTAAGTGAGTGAATGAGGCACCATCCTCTCTTATTTATACTAGTTGAGGAGTGCTAGGGTTGTGTCTCTTCATCAGGCAGGGCTAACATCTTGCAATATTGGTTAAAACCACTTTAATAATCCCTAGGATCCGACTTATCAAATAACACCATGTAAGTATGGTTTGACCAATCCACAAAAGGGGATTTGGTCATACATAAGTCTCAGCATGATCAATCCACAAAAGGGGATTGATCTACATGATAATAACTCAATTATAATTAGAATATTCTTCGCAGTTACAATATTTCAACATCTATCACATCTCTTCTCAGAGATAAGTTTCCACCATTCTAGTGAGTTCATTCCCTCTATATTTTTACAGTTTTGTACATTCCTTTCATTAATAATTTTTTTTCATTATTACATCTATGTGTTTATTGCAACATCTCTTTATATTTCCTTTTTATATCTCTACCTTTATTTCATTCTCAAAATAATCAAGCGCAACATTAAGTAAGAATGCATTGTTGTGCACACTAAATACATGATATTGCAGAGTGTGGAACTAGAACTGTGCAGTAAACAATGGTGCATGGGTGTGCACACTAAAGTTTTGGGAATGTGAAAAATAAATTTGTGGTGCATGTGCATTACTGATACATAGTTTACATGTTAAAAATTTTCATTGAGCATTGGTGTGTGTTGAATACCAGTGCACTCAAGGGATTTGAAAGAAAAGATTATGACAAGATGGTGTATATTTTTCATGAATTTTGCTCGTGTAATCACCTAATAAATCTTGATGTATGTACATTTTGCATAATTATCAACAATTAGAGAAGGACAAAATCAGTGCAGAATGTCAAAATCATGGAATATGCTAGAGGAATTACAGTCCTAATGATGAATTCATGGATTTGTATGTCGGTTTGGGTGTTGATGGTACAAAATCCAAGGAGGAGCGCATGAACTTGGTAGAAACCATAAAAGGTTTACAAACAAATGTTTGAAGTTATAAAGCTAATAATGTAAGACTTATGAGAGCCAATCAACAACAAGATTACTTCGATGTCAAATTGATGCAAAGATTGGACATAATAGAAAATAAAATGGATAAGGAAACAAATTCAAGTAGGTCAAGAAGTCACAGGGATCGTGATGAGAAAAAAAAAAGAGCAAGAAGTATTGATAGATCATCACCACTCACCAAAGCATTAATTTAGGAAAGAGCATAGTATCTCAAGTTCATCTCCTATCAGGAAGCATAAGAGAAGGATTGGGGTGGATGAGCTATAGGGAGAAATTAATAAGATCAATCCTCCTACCATTGATGGTGAACACAAGAAGGATGAATATGTGGAGACCTAGTTTCTAGTGTTGTGAGAAATTTCACCCTTCTGACAAGTTCAAATCCCGCTACCTAGGTTTTATTTGGTCTAGGATAGAATATAACAAGTGGACACTAACATCCCTCTTTCTTATCTATTTATGCATAGAATTTAAGGAGAAGAAAAAATAAATGAGATCTAACCTTTTTATTGTAGGTTGTCCTTACTGCTCCAATGTCGGATTCAATCCAAGCTCTTGAATGCAGAAGCCACTCTTGGAACCTTCCTGCAAAAAGTAAGACAACCCTTCTCTTCTACTTGTGCAACATTAGATAAAAAAATAATCTAATTAAGCTAACAAGTATAAACATTCATGCATTAACTTGAGCAAGACAATAATGAGGAAATATGTCGAGTTGTATTAATGAAAGAAACATTGAATAATTACAACCATGCTGATGTGATGCAAGCTTTCCTCCATAATTCTCTTTTCCAACCCCTTTATACACCTCCTTATGGTAACAAGAATTCTTCTAAACTCTCTAGCCTACCAAGCCTTTCTTCTCTTGAATGTCTCAAGAATAGAGGTTTCATACTCTCAATACTCTTTCCTCAATCCCTTGAATGGCCTTGCTTATATAGAAAATTGGGAGGTTTAACAACCATATAAAATCAAGGTAATGGTTGATATCTTCACTCCTTAGGTTAGGATTTAGTACCCAAAATGGAAGGAATATGGATGACTTGAGCTCCTGAGTCATCCCTTGACCATAACCACTCAAGAGCATCTTTGGATTTTCCCATAGTAAAAGGTAGTTTATCTCAAGAAAATTAATGCTCCCCCAAAAATGGCCACAAAGAATTACTAACACTCCCACATAGTGGACTAGGGAGCATTAATGCTCCCCATACATGGGAAGGGGGGCATTAGTGCTAAAAAAAGGATTAAAACTCAAGGTAAAAAGTGGAGTTTCAATCTTCAAATGATGGGGTTTCTTCATCAATTTTACTAGGGAACATGATAGACACTTCCAGATGATGATAGGGTGTATTTAGGCCTCCACGTGATGGGTTTTCTCCCCCAATTTGTCTAGGGAGGAGGAAAAACACTTCCACATGATGATAGAGTTGCGACATTCAATTATGAAACTTAGTATAATATAAGTGCAACACTTAAGAATGTGGAAAATCGACACCTACATTAGTGATACATAAGTGAGACAATTAGTAAAATACGATACATAAGTGTGCCACTTAGTAGTGTGGAAATTTGATGTGTAACAGCTGGGTATGAGGAAGTACTTACAGTTGCATAATTATTATGAACATGCAGAAGGGAGAATTTCCATCTATCTTCTAAAAGGAAAATAATAAATGTGGTAGGATCATTTTGTGCAATTGCAACACATTGATAACAAGAAGGTTACTTGGAGGGAGTTCAAGAGGTATTTCCAAAACAAATATTTAACCAAGTGATACTATGAAAATAAAATGAAGGAGTTCTTCGAACTCAAGATTAGGAGTATGACGATAGATGAGTATGAAAGGGGATTCTTAGAGTTGTTGAGATATGTCGCATTTATCAAGGATGATCAAGTTAAAATTCATAGGTACCTGAGTGGGTTTCCCTCATTTATCAGTGACAAGATACAGTATAATGATCCCAAGACATTGGAGGAAACTATAAGGTTCACTAAGCATCTTTATGAACATCAAAGGGGAAGACTAAATTTCCAAAAGTCTTGGGAAGACAAGATGAAAAGTGAGGTGGAATAGAGAAAGAAGGGGATTAAGCAACCATGTTTTAGAAATACTACACAAAGAAAACCAACTTTCAAGGAGCCTAGAATGTTGGAGATAGTGGGGAAAAAGCCATGGCATAAATATATTCAATATTAGATTTGTGATGGAGATCATATACATAGAGATTTCCCTCAAAGAGGTGATGAGTTGAGGAATACACACAGTGTAATGCAAGCTACAATAGTTGAGGACATGGGATGAAATGTGCCAAGAGTTTACATAGACCTGGATAATAAGAAAGTTGAGTTTCAGTTGCACATGATCGAGGTGTAAGGTAAGATTAATGATCAACCTATTTCTATTTTAATTTACTCAGGAACTAGTCATAGTTATCTAGATCCTAATATGGTGGAAAAATTCTATTTGACAAGAAGCAAGCTTGGAAAACCTTGGTTGGTGCAATTATATACAGGAAAAAAAAGGAAATTAATGAGATGGTTAAGGCATGTTTAATGGAGATAAATGGACTATGCAAAAAGGTTGATTTTAATATCATACCTTTGGGATCGTATCATTTCCTCATTGGTATGGATTGGTTGGAATTCCAAGGGCTATAACTATTAGAGAAATTTCATCCTTGCAATTGATGAAAAGCTACATGAAGGGATGTCAAGTATCTGCATCTCACATGGAAGAGACACCTAAGAATAAAATGCCAAGTGTTGAAGATTGTGCATTACTGAAAGATTTTTAGGATGTATTTAAAGAGACTTTGTGATTTCTATGGAAAAGAGATATCCATTTCCCTATAACTATGATGTTTGGAGAAACACCTGTATCCAAGACTACTTATAGGATGAGTACACTAGAATTGAAGGAGTTGCAAATGAAACTTGAAGAGATTATGAAGAGGGGGTATATACGCCCAAGTGTGTCACCTTGGGGTGCCCCACTATTGTTCATGAAGAAGAAGATGGTACGCTGAGACTTTGTATCGACTTCAAGCAGTTGAATAAGGTAATAGTAAATAAAAAGTATCCTTTTCCAAGGATAGTTGGACTCTTTGATTAGCTACAGGGCATGTAGATATTTTCAAAGATTGATCTCAAATATAGATATCACCAAGTGAGAATTAAGGAAGAAGACATCATTAAGACGCCATTCAGAATGAGGAAAAAAAATTATGATTTCATAGTGGTGCCATTTGGATTGTGAAATGCACCAGTTGTCTTCATGTGTTTGATGAATGGAGTTTTCAGAAGTTATTTGGATACTTTTTTCATTGTATTTCTAGATGACATACTTATTTACTCAAAGTATGAAGAGGAGCACGAACAACACTTGAGAATGGTACTAAAAGTATTGATGGAGCATAAACTTTATGTGAAGTTGAGAAAGTGCTCATTTTATTAGCAACATATTCGTTATTTAGGTCATATTATTTCCAAGGAAGGAATAGTTGTGGATACAGAAAAGATAAAATGCATTGAGGAGTGGCCGACAACAAGAAATGTCGTAGAGGTGAGATCCTTTATGGGACTTTTGGGTTATTACAAAACATTTATTGAAGGATTCTCACATATTGCGCATCCAATTACATATTTTCAAAAGAAAGGTACACGATTTGAATGGACTCCATATTGTGCAAGGAGTTTTCAACACTTGAAGAGTTTGTTGACAAGTGCACAAATTTTGAGAATTGTTGATCCTGATGTAGACTTCGTTGTGTGCATGGATGCATGAAAGGAAGGGATCGATGGAGTCCTTAGTTAGAATGGGCATGTGGTATGCTAGGAATCAAGAAATTCAAAAGATCATTAAGGGCTCTATGGTACTCATGACTTAGAATTGGAATCCATAGTGCATGCCTTGAATATGTGGTGGAATTATCTTATGAGTAAAATATTTGAGTTGAGGACATACCATAGTGGTCTGAAGTATCTTTTTGGACAACCAAGTTTGAATGATAGAAAAATAAGGTGGTTAGAATTCCTCAATGAGTATAACTTTGACAGAAATCATATCAGAGGAAAATATAACAAGATGGTTGACACAATTAGAAGGAGGGTGCATAAGATGCATGCAACAACCATTAGCATGTACAAATGCGATTTTCGTGAAAGAATTTTATAAATTTCCAAATCAAATTAGTGTTATGTGGACACAAAGGAAACTTTATAGCAAGGTATGTCACAATAGAATTTGGAAGGCTATGAGATAAGAGAGGATGTGATCCTCATGTATAGGCACAGATTCTATGTGCCAAATGATCAGGAATTGAAATTCCTAATATTGTCATATATGAATAATGTTCCTTATGCGGAAGATCTAGGTTATCATAATACAATTTTTGCAATGAAAAAGTAATACTTTTGGCCAAGTATGAAAAAGGAAGTTGTTGATTTTATTTCTAGATGTATTGAATGTTAGAAGGTCAAGGTTGAGCACAAAAATCTAGTTGGTTTGCTACAACCTTTGTCCATTCCTGACTGGAAGTGGGAAGTTGTGACCATGGAATTCATAACAAATTTTCCTAGGAATGTTAAGAAACATGATTTTATTATGGTGGTGGTGGAAAACTTACTGAGATCTACATATGAGAAATTTCCACGCCGCAAGGTGTACCTAAGACAATTGTGTTTGACAAAGATTCCAAGTTCACCTTCAACTTTTGGAAATGGATATTCAAAGGATTTGGGAAAAATATCAACTTTAGCAAAACATATAATCCTGAGATAGATGGATAGACAAAGAGGGTAAATCTGATGATTGAATATATGCTCAGAATGTATGTGATGGATAAGCCATAAAAATTGGAAGACTACCTTCACATGGTAGAGTTTTCCTACAATAATGGGTATGAGGAATATTTAAATATGATCCCATTTGAAGCACTTGATGGTATAAAGTGAAACATGCCAATGAGTTGGGACAATCCAGTAGACCACATAGTATTTCGACCATATCTTCTCCGGGAAATGGAGGAGCAAGTGGTAAAGATAAGGTAGAATTTAAAGGTTGCCTAATAAATGAATAAAAGATATAAAGATAAAGGGAAAACCCAAAGATAGTTTAAAGTAGGTGACCATGTGTTCTTGAAAGTTAAAGTCAGGTGCAGTTCCCTGATTTTGGGGAAGTTCTCTAAGTTTGAAGCGTACTACTTTGGGCCTTTTGAGATCCTAGAGAGGATTGGTCATGTTGCATATGTTCTTGCATTGCCTACATCCTTTTTTATTCATAATGTTTTACATATATCATTGCTTAAGAAGTATGTACCTAATGCTAATCATATTATTGACTGGAATGTGATTTAGGTGGAGCTAGAAGGAGATTTTCAAGTGCGACCGGTTTGCATATTGGATCGAAAAATAAAAATGATATGGAATTGATTCATGGAGCTGGTAAAGGTCCAATAGACTTGGTATAGTCCCGAGGATGAAAATTTGGAGTGGGAGGATTCTATGCGGGTAGAGTATCCTCATCTCTTTGAATATTTTTGAAATTTTGTATGTACATGTGTATATGATGCACTAAAGACAGTGCATAAATAAGGGGGAGGGGAATGTAATGTCCCTAATCCAGAACCTTTGTAATTGTACATATAGGCTGGTGAACCATTGGTACCAATTGTAAATTTAAATGTACATATAGGCTGGTGACCTGTTGGCACATATTTTATGTTTTGTGTGCACATGGATAAGTGCATGGAGAATTGTTATCAAGGAAAGGGTGCACACATTTCATAGTTTTTTGCGCATCTAAGTAAGTGTGCATGATTTCAAATCAAATAAAGGGTGCACAAATTTCACATTGTTATGTGCACTTGGGTAAGTGCATGAGAATGAACTAGGAGTGCGCATCGAGATGATTTTTTTTATTTTTTTTTATTTTTGTGTGTGTGTGTGTGTGTGGATGTATATGTATTGAGGCTAGAGAGCCTATGTGATTATGAGGTTGGTGAGATGGGACACATATAATCCATTTTTCCTATCCATGTAAAGTGTGATCATACTCAAGATATTAATATAATGTTACATTGTTGCATGTAGATAGACTCTGATGAAAATAGATGGGAGGATAACTCAACCGAAAAAGAGAAAGGGGGAGAAAGACTTAAGTCTCAGGGAATATTTTATAATATTTCTGGAAATGTGTAAGCTATGGATAATTATTTTATCCTAAGTTCCTGAGGGTAGGGAACGAGTCACCAAGTGGATTAAGCTACTTCTAAATGTGACAAGTGTTTATTTGAAGGAATGCAATACATATTGTTAGACTTAGTGTATTTTGGGGTTTATTAACTTTTCTCATGAGAAGAAGGGGGTCAGTCCAATTAGAAAGGAAAAATGTTACCTTATCTGCAGTGAGAAGTTTGTAAGGGGTTTTTTATGTACTGTAATCAGAGTTTTATTGTTGAAGAAGTGGGTTGTCAGGATTGTGAGCAGTCTCTATAGGTGAGAGATTTGTTGGTGAAGAAGCGAATTGTCAGGCTTGTGAGCATACTTTCCAGGTGAGTGTTTTGTGGAGAATTGTTCCCTTGTGTGCTAGGAATTAGTCGCAGAGCTTAGATGCTTCCCTTCTGGCCTGTTTCAAGTAACCTTAGAAAGGAAGTGGGGCAACTGAGGGGCTGTTGATAAGAGAAGGAGCACACTTCCTTGGGTGTGATAGTTTCATGGGGAATGAGAGACTGTAGGATAGTTGCAGTAGCAGGCACCTTGGATTGAAAAATTATGTTGAGAATTGGCCCTTATCATGTCATTGGGAACCCTTTATGTCGTAGTGGAGCTAAGCCCCGTCTCGTGGGTGACTTATTGTTGAAATATTATGAGAAATAGGGTCTATGGTTGGGAGGAACACCTAATTTCTTTGTGAATTTGGTGACTTTAATAAATAATAAGTGTTTTTTATGTGCCTATATCATTTACTATGTGCTTATTTATCTATGTTTGACATGGGTTAATTATTGTATGTTTTTGCATATAAGTAATTGTTGTTATTATGTATTATGTTTCTTACACATGTAAGTGTGGTGTCGACAGTCATTATTTTAGTTGTGTCTGTGTAATGTCCCCCACCTCTTAGAGAGGTGATGAGGAGACTCAGTGGCCTGGGCACCCCCACTAGGTCATAGTCTCACACTGAAGGGGGGAAAGTCAAGAAGTTAAAAGTTATATTTTCAAGTTGACTTAAGAAAGGGAAAGGATAAAGGAGTAATAGATAACTCAATAGAAGAATAGAAGATTAACCCTGGG
>ML777362.1:149456-239755 GCA_009831015.1 Picea engelmannii
ATCTATCATTTGGCATATTTCTCGGGATGATTGGACACTTTTGGTAGCAGGGCAGAATTATTGAGGGCTTCAGCATTCTAGCAGGACGTGGCACTTTCCAGCTTGGAGGTTGAGCATTAGTACGGCTCAGATCTGCTTGATTTAGTCTTCATTGTATATCTATCCTTTGGAGGCTCATTTGTATTGTCGGGAGCATTTTGTAGCAGCTCATATCTATTGCTTGTACGACCATCTGAGGTTTATGCCAGGTCGGCCATCTATTGTATTGATCTTCATTGCTCATAATAAAAAGGTCAGATCTTTGCTTGTGCTTCTACATATTGAATATATTGTGATCTCCATGTGTTGATGAATCTTGTATGCACTTAAAAACTCAATAAATTAGTAGTAGTTAGTGATTCCAAGAAAGAATTTGGCTTGGGATCATTACAGTCTGAGTATGATTGTTGTTGATAATTTTTCCCGTTAATTTACTTTTTGATATTGGTCGTGATTCTATGAGGAAAGGATTAAATGGTCTGGTTCAAAAGAAAGTATCATGTGTGTAGAGGAGACTAGAACTCTTGTGTGCATACAAGGAAATAAACCCTGTGCACCAGAAGATCAAAATTGGTTTGTGACGAATGATGGTTGTGTACACGGTAGTGATTTGTGATCACTATACTCATGCACAATGTTTTTTAATTACTTAAATTTTTAAATTTGTGTTAAAATGGATAAATTTAGTATGGCGTGACTCAGCTTGAGTTTGTGCTCGTTACTTCAAGTGATACTGCGTAGACTAAGGTTTAGTATAGAATCTATGCAGTGGATTTTCAGAGTAGCATTGTTCAGTAGTATGTTGGGTGATGTTACATTATGTTGATTTAGAGCTACAAAAGTTGATATTGTGTGATTTAGCCTAGCCTGGGAGGTTGGGGATGTTACAACACCAAGGCCCATAAACCACCTTAACACAGTTCCTTTCAAGGTATCAGGGAACAAATTTAACTTCCCAGCATTTGAAGTATAGTCATAACTCCGAAACAAAACACTAAATTCAAAAAGGAAGGTATTTAATCCTTATTGGCCAGACCATGAAAGTTTGAAAGAGAAGAGAGAGGAATATTTTTCATTGGTGCTTGTTCATGAATGTCCCCAATAGGGAATTCAAAGGTGGACACTGTGTTTTCTGCATTTTCATTTTCTATATGATTCTTCCACGAAATGCAGAGTCTTTGCCATTATACTCTGGGGATATCCTCCAATTGTGGGGAATATTCTATTAATTGCTTAGGGTGTCCTACAACAATCACCTAGTCTAGGATAGGGTTATTAAGGGGTTGATTAACCTCCATCCTGGAGTCTTGACACTCTTTATTTTTCCTGTCTACATCCCCTATACCCTCTGTCAAGTCTTGATATTCAACTTATTATGCTACTACATAGGATCCAACACAGATAGAATATTGATAATTGACCCATTTTTGAGGTTCAAACTTTCAATAATTTGGCCCCAAGGTAGATGTCTCTACCTTTTAGATTAGTTCCTGAATAAATGTCAACCTTCCTTGATCTTAGTTTCATTTTATTCCACCACACCTCCTCCTACATGCAATATTAGTTCTTTTTGGGGTACCACGTTCTTCTCCTGCTTTATTCATGCACCCTACATGTCCTTCTAATATTCATAAAAAAAAATTCTAGTTGTATTCTTGCACCCTTAATAACCTCCCCATCAACAACGCCAAAATGTTTGTGCATTTAACTGCCTAATTAAATGACTCAATCACCCAATACATTAATTGTCAACTTGAGGTACATCCTTTTATTTCAAATTTATTGTGCAAAATATATGCAGGTAAGAATTTCCCAACTGACACTATCTTTTAACCTTAAAACAAAATCTTAAAAATTAAGCACACACTGCAGACTAGATTCCATGCTTTGCTGAAAATAAAACACCCTTGTTGAATTGGAAATCACACTTGCTTAAATGAAACAAACTTACTGAAAGTAAAACACTCATGCTTGAAAGAAAAAACTTTTCACACTTTCCTTGGAATTGAAACACACTCACGTTGTTGTAACTAGAATCACTCTCACACTTGCATAAATAAAAGGACTCTGGAAATCTCACTCTACACACTTGTGCTAGAAATGAATAACTTGTTGAAAATGAAACAAATTTCACTCTTACTTGGGAAATGAAACATACTACACTCTTTCTCGAAACAAAACAAACTCACTCCTTTCAAAATCAATGCATCTGACTTGAAGGAAGCACACCTTGTTGAAACTGAGTAATCTAAATCTAAATAATAATGAAAAGAGAACCTCCTATAAAATAATTGGATTACATCAACCTTCCAAGTCTATCTGTGTCTCATTAATTCATCGATACAAAATCAATTAAGATCAATCGGATCTTCAAAACAATCATGTAACAAAAAAAATAGTGAATTGAATCTGATTCACAATATTACAATGATATAACTGAGTAACAACAAGCTAGATCCTCACAAGAGCACTCACAATCAATTGTAATAACCATAACAAAAAAAACCTATAATTATAACTATAGAATAACACACTCGACAATAATCAATCTCCAAAACAACTCTACCTACTAGTATGATAACAACAACCTTGGTAAAGAGGAGGGCCCTTTCTCATTAGCAGGGGTAGGAGAAAATACTGAAACTACGACTTAAACTAACATAAAATCACCCATGAACTTGTTGAGTATTTATTAATCAAAATCAATAATTATAGATGAAGATGTTGTTCCTCATCGACCAGAATGACTCTTGAAAACTAGACTATCCTGGGAGCCGAGATGCTCTGTTCTTAAAGGCTCCCTATTCTCAACTAATTTTAGGAAATTGATAATTACAAACAACCTTGAGAATTTCAATTCTCAAGTTGTTCAATACAATATTAAATAAGAAGATATTCAATATCATTTACAACTTATCATAACAAGATATGATTAATTACATATCTTTTTCAATGAGTTGTCCCATAATTTTGACTGAAACATAGACTCGTGACAAATACTGTAATCGTGAATTTGTAAAATAGCCATGTTATCCAAAAAGACAAGTTATTATTTCCACAAGGGACGTGCATGGATCAACAACCTGATGAGAATCAACACAAACAATAGCCGTCTCCAAATAATATCGTGAGTCTATTGGGAGTAACAACACTTTAAGAGTAACAACACTTTGAGAGTAACAACAGATTGGGAATAACAACACTTGGGAGTAACAACACTTGGCGGTAACAACTTCCTAGGAGTAACAACTCTTGTAGCAGTCAATCATCCTGTAGGTAGTTCTTAACACTTTGTTAGTAAATACCCAAAACAACCATTATCCTCCTCAAATGCAAGAAAGACTTAATGAATTGAAGCAACATATGAACTTAGCATATGTGGAAAAAAGACAAGATATTGGATATTAATGATTATGAAAAGGACATGAATGATACGAGAAAAGTGGGTGAAATAATAATAAAAGGGTGACAAAAAGGTGTCAATTTCTGGACCCAACAACTTTCTCACTTGAAACTTGAGGTGATAATGCTAGAAAGTAAGTCGACTATAAGAACCATTTTCTAGAATTGCATATCAAATATGTGAATTCCCTTTGCATAATTGTTGGGGAAATGCTTCTTCTATGTTATTCCCATTGCTCAAAGAAAACTCCCAATAGGACTGAAACACATTTTGATTGTTTTTATTGTTATCTAGGGTTTACAGTTAGTGCACCACCTATTATCTATGGTTTACAATTAGAGAAATGTGTTCCCTAACTATGGCACATCACCTACTGTATTCCTTTCTTTTGCTGGAACAATGATGGGAAAAGTGTAAATGCATAAATCATCTATTTCTATTTCATTTAAAAATAAATTATAATGATAACCTACCTCTAAAAGATATTTTCTCTACACTTGCATATTGTGCTTTTAATTTAGTTTGATGATTCTTTTACCTCCACTACCAAATTATAGAGGTATATGTTATACATATATCCTAATATAACCCATATGAAAATAATAATAATTTATAAAAAATCATTGAGAGATAAAAGGCTTTATGAAAGTAGTCATTATAATCTTAATTTGATTTAAGCTATTTTCATTTATATAAAAAACAATTTATAAATACTTCCAACGCCTTTGTGTGTCCTTTCTCTTGCCATTCTTGATTCATTCCATATAATATGATGGCTCATGTAAGTAGGTTTGATGTAAATTAGTGTCCTATAAAGTAGATATAATTGATTTCACCAACCATTTCCTCTTTAGTCAAGTCTAGATCTTTCTTTTGGGAGACATCATTAGGACTTGTAGATATTTTTGGAAAATACCATTAGAACTTGCATATCATTACATAGTTTCCTGAATTTTCTAACACACCATAATTCAATATTTTCTGTGAGAAATTTCTCTACAAAAATCTATGGCGATGTATTGACAATTAATTGCATGTGAACATGAGCAAATAATTTATATGCATTGCATATGAGCATGAGAAAAATTGTCATAATTATGTGCACATGTGTAATCAAATCTCTACTTAATCAAGCGAGAATGCAATCAAAACTCACACATATAATTTGACACCCATGTGATAACAGAGTTCACCAGACATCCTGGATACATCTTCGGATCTTCTTGGAATATGAATCACTTTAGTATCCTTCCTATATCCAGGGGCTAAAACCTTCTCACAAAATGTGGCACATTCTCCATAAAGGGATGAAAATTCAGAGGAACGTTCTCTTACACAAAGAGAACTTAAGACTATCACATAAGTGACATTTCTTCAGACACCAGAAGGACTAAATTCCTTTCTTCCAAGCTCTCTTGAGCTCTCTCTTCAAGCTCCATAAGGGTATCCATAAAGGGATGGAACCCGGAGCTTGCATAAGGAGTTTATATAGTTTCATTAACTCCATAATTCAAGGAGATATGAGCCAAAAATTTAGGAGCTAATAATTCAAGGAAAAAATGATAAAGAATCTCAAACCAACCTATGAGACTCTTAACCTCCCCTTGAGACTAGGAAACTACCTGGGATATAATGAGGAAGAATCTCAAAACAACTCATGAGATTCTCAACTTCCTCTTGAAACTATAGAACTAATTGTGAGGTGTATTCCCACACTTAATTTAATTTCCTTTTTATAAAATGAAAAATACATGAGCACATTACTCTCAAAAGTATTAATCATTTTACCTTTACAAAAACTTTAATGAGCTTTATCCTTGGTGTGTAAAGTGTAATACACCTTGTCCATAATGTTGCAGAGTTTTTTTTGAGACTTCTTCATTGGAAATGGAGATCCTCCTGGATCACACCACTTATTTCCTTTCCTTTAGACACCTACACCACATGTTAAGAACCAAATATAAATATAGCATATAAAAACATCAGAATAAGTACTCAATGCCTTGAAAAAGAGAGAATTTCATATAATAATCCTCTTCAAGTGGGAAGCCTCCTTATAAACCACATAAATTTCCAAATACAAGATGATTCCAAATGAAAATGTCTCCTTGGTATATATAGGATACTCAGAGGTACAATTACAATTAATGGACCCAATCCGACATAAATAAAATAACATTAATAATGTAATATTCCCCAATTAAGGGGTAATGTGCCACGATTTAGGGCTTAACATGCCCCTCTCCTTCAGACAAGTGTTTTCCACAACACTTGAGTAATTCTGGATGCTTCTGTATAAAACACTCATCTTCCCAAGTGGAATCTTTAGTAGGTATTTTCCTCCACTTAGTGAGATACTCTAAAATGGATCTACTCCTCAGCTGGAAAATTTTTGTGTCAATGATATATTCAAGCTCCAATATGATTTTTCCTTCCTCGTCAAGTTCTAGAAATATATTTTGAATTGGGATCTTGTCACCTATAACCTTCTTTAAGAATGAAACATGGAAAACTGGGTGTACTCGTGAAGATGTAGGAAACTCCAATTTGTATGCCATAGTACCAATCTTTTGAAACGCCTTATAAGGCCCATAGTACTGAAGAACACACCGCTCACACTAAGAGGGGGGGGCGTGAATTAGTGTGTGGAATATTTTAAATTTTCCTTTTCAAAAGTTAGTAGTTACAACATATTTGAACAAATAAAGAGCAATCAAATCATAATTACAATGGACACAGAGACACCAGATGTTTTGTATAAGATTTTATATAATTGATATGAACATAGTAATATGAATATATGTGAAAGAGGATTTTCTTTTAGCACCAACTGAAGTGAGAAGCACCAACTTCTCGGAGAGCACCAACTCTCAGCCAAGACCCAGCTTGGCGCAAGACCCAGCTTGTTGCAAGACCCAACTTGCTGATATAACCTAGTCTATCCAACTAGAGGTTATTCAACTCTAGTATTAGTGATCCATTATAGAATCAAATATATCTTATGATCAAAGGTATATCATAAGACACTCATCATCACATTTCATCTTCTTTGTAATTCACATTTTCCTTCCTCTGACATCTTCTTGGAATCTGCTTCGTCTTTTGATATTCTGTTATGAAGTGTAGAGACACAATATTCTCACCACGTTTTCTCGTTTATATAATCTTCAAACTTGTGTGAAATTTAAAACATTGTCTACCTTTATTTGAACCATTGTACCTTTTCATTTAAAATGATAATCTAAACTTTAATTAATATCATTTTTCCTTTTTATTCATTATTCATGTTTTTCATGATTTAATTCTCTTTTAATCATGACTGTGTATCGATTCATTTTTGTCATGAGTTGATCACAAACATGGATTGACTCATTATATCATACTCATGTTGTTGCTACATTCTTGGTTCACCAACAGACCATATTCGATCATTTATTGATTATCTGTATTGTTATGGTGTAACTCTCTGTCGAATGAAATCTGTATGAGGTGCTCCCTTCAAACCATTTTCATATGACCAATGGCATAGAACCACATGATTTAGAAAGTATAGCAACATATTATAATATCCTTTTAAAAAATGCTTATATCATATAACCAACAACGATGATCAAGAGCTATGTGAGACAAGCACTTGAGCATTTTATCATTTCAACGGTTGCGATTCGATCTTCTGATGAGATGGACCATTGTCAAGATTTCAACACTTTGCCCTTTGATTCTTCGTTACATCCAACATTTTGAATCTCTCGAATACGATATCACTGAAAATATAGGATGGCTCACATTGATTAATTCAACGGCCTTCATTTCTTAATCAGTCATTGAGGTGGATGGCTAATGAGATTTCACGAATCTGTCCTTCGTGACTATGGTCCTATGACACTTCAAGACTTAGTGACTTCGACCCTTTGGTCCTTCATAATTTCGATCCTTTGGCCCTTCGTCATTTCGGCCCTTCGCAACTTCAACCTTTGCGACTTTGGCCCTACAACCCTTCGACACTTCGGCCATTTGCAACTTCGGCCTTCGGGACTTCGAAACTCTTGTAATTTGTTTGGTGGTGAAACTCCCGAAAAAAAAACTCTTGAAGTGACAGAACTAATTACATCACTTGATGATGTGTCACGAGCCGAGTAGCTGCCACGTGTCACTCATATTTGTGATTTGCATGTACTTGAAATGCCAATTCAGCTTGACACTTTTCGTTCTATGACATTTCCACGTGTCCTTGTTGATGTAGACTGTTGACGTGGTCTACGCTAACGTTGACTTAGATCTCCCGATGTGACTTCACATTTCATGTATCGAGACTTATTTATTTTGAGTATCGGGACTTTGCGTGTGAGTCTCCTATATTCTTTCAACTCTTGATTCCCGATTCAGTGCTCTATGTCAGATCAACGACCCATATCCCTTGGTGATCCGACAACCCAGAACATGTCGCGATTTCATGTTTCATGATATCGAAGGTTGGAGCACCTCCTTTCTTCGATTCTCGATTTCTTGATATCATATTTCCCGATATTCACAATTTTGGGAATTAACACTTCCAAATGATTAAGGTCTATGCACCTTACCTAGATCTAATGGCTGTTGATCCACGTGCTAGCGCATCTGATGGTCATGACTTAATCTGGTCAATGACCAATCCTTCAACGATCCTTCTAATGGAAAATGATCCGATGACTTAACAAGAACTTGGGTTTGATCTGACGGTTGATAGGTATATGGATAGTCAAACTCTTAGCCTTTTTAGCTCACTTATACTTCCCTTCTACTTTAACACGAATCCGACAGCTGACCGGAATTTGGGTTTGATCCGTCGATCGACAATTATATGGATAATCAAAATTCCAGCCTTTTAACCCCGCTTATCCTATCCTTCCACATTGAGATGATCTGACAGCTACTGAGGCTTCTCACTCTGATCAGACAGTTGTTGAGCTTTTTCTGTGCATCGATCGACTTCTCATCCTTTCCATTGATCCTGACGACATTTCTATAATGCACTCTTTGTTCTGAGATTTGATTATTGGAACATTCTTGATCCAATAGTGATCAACAATAATCACGATTTTCTTCAGCCTATCTCTGTACAACGTTTTACCTTCTGAGCTTTTGATATTCATGATGTTTTCTCCTCCTATTCACTATCATAAGAACATTGTTGATCCAATCGTGATCAACAATAATCACTTATTTCTTCTCTGTGCAATGCGCTATTACGTTTGAGCTTTGTTATTTTGATCATACTATTTGTCATCTTCTGCTGACTGATATACTTGTTGACATCAATGAAAATCTCATCTGTGGTAATTCATCATTAACAACATATCATCACATCAACTGTTGACATGAATGACAATCTGTCCAACAATATCCCCCTTTGTCATTGAGGGAAACATACTAAATTCATATACAAAACTCCCCCTGTGATTATGCTTTCCTCTTATGAAGTTTTCCTTTTATGAAGTTTCTCTCCCCCTTTGACATCAATGGCAAAGGGTTTCTTCTTCTATGATCTATCTGTATAATTACTTCTCTGACCACTGGTCTTGCTCTGTATGTTACTTACTAGACTAAACTTAGGTAACTCTTCCTACAGACATGTTCTTCCAGTCATGGTTGAATAAATCCTCCTATCAATATGATTTTTCTCTTTTTATGACTACTCTCCACCTTTGTTTCTGAAAGGGTAGCTCATCCTGATAGGGTTTCTTGCCTTGTTGATTTACTAACTTCTTATCTCATTTGATTGGGATTTTTGTGTTTCAAATGAGTAGTCTACTTAATACAAATTTTTGTAGTGATCGAGTCTTTTCAAGACTTAATCTACTTACTTTATTTAATACTTTCCCTGAATTTTTACTGATTGTTGTCCCCTTTTGTTTATGAAAGGGTAGATTTTTTTGATAGGGTTTCTCCTCTTGTTATTTCTACATGATGTCATGTACCTCATTTTGTACATCATAATGTTTCTTCTGCAGATGTTGTTGTCCTATTGGAACACTACTCATTTGTATATCATTTTATTCTTCAAAAACCCCTCGGTTCTGTCCATCAATTCTCATTGATCTCTAACTAGCATACCAATTTATTTATTTTTTCTTTTAGAAGGAGTTTCAGTGTACCATTAAAATAGGATTGAAAGATTTTTGAGATAATCATCACTAAATTCTTCTTGTTGTTATACCGTTGGATATTCATCATCAACGTCATTATTTTGTGCACCAATAGCTTCTTTATCATTGTTTTGAGAATATTCCTTATTAGAAGTTTCATCCTCCAAACTCCTATTATTAAGTTCATTAATTTCAGGAGCAATATTTTCCTCATCTTTCTTATTTGGTACTTCATATTTTCTTTTCCATATCTTCTTATTTACTCTTGTTTTCATATTGTGTGAAGTATTTCTTATTGACTGTCTTCTTGAGTTCCAACATTTATAGGCTTTGTGGCCATATATACCACAACTATAACATCTCATAGTGTAACAATGTGTAGAAATATGTCCAACATGATTGCAGTTCCAACACCTTATACTGTTGTTGAATCTACTAACTTGTTTTCTTCCATGATGCCTGCAATCCAAGGCTTTATGACCATATTCATTACAAGAAAAATAGTAATTGTTAAAAACACTCTCATACCTTCTTTGATTCATCCATGAAGGTGTCTCTCTTATGAACTTGCTTTGAGGTATATGAATAGTTTCTAGATGTCTTCGATGATATGATCTTCTAGATTTTGTAGTGTTGATTTTATTTATTGAACGTGAAGAACCTGAGTCATACCTGCTTTCACTTTTTGAAAATCAAGAAGCTGTGTTAGACCTGTCTTCATCTTTTGCAAGTAAAGGACTTGTTTCAGACCTGTTTTCATTTTTTACAAGTGAAGGACTTGTGTCAGACTTGTTTTCACCTTTTACAAATGAAGGACCTGCATCAGATTTATTATGAGTATTGATCTCTTCCTTGTTGTATCCAAGGCTAGATTTGTAATTTGGTGATCTATGACTATCCAAGATCTCATCCAGGATCATGGATTTGTTCAAGAAATTGATTTGGGTGTCTGACTTCTCAACCTTCTTTCTAAGATTCACAACTTCTTCTTCCAACTCATGACATGATTCTTCCTTTTTGTCCAACTGATTCCTTACTACTTCTCTCCTTTTGGCTTCTTCAAGTTGGATTTTAAGATTGACATATCTTTCCCTTCGTTCCTTTAGATCTGCAATTTTTTTTCTTGAGACATCATCTTCCTTCTTTTCTTCTTTTTCTTGACTGATTTCATTTTTCAGTCTGTTGATTTTCTCTTCCTTTTATTTTGTTAGATCAACAACTTTTGTTTTCAATCTTTTGATCTCTTCTTCTTTGTTTTCTAAATGAATCTTTTTCTCAGATATAATTTCTTTATTGTCTTTGAACTTTTCTTTTATATCCAGGATATGCTTTTGACTACCAAGCTCATCATTTTCCTTCTCCTTTTCTTTTACTTGATTAATTTGTTTCTTAAGCTTCTCGATCTCCTCTTCTTTCTCTTCTAATTGATTGTCCTGCTCATAGATTACCTTATAACTGTCCTTGAGCATTTCCTTTATTTTCAAGACATGCTTTTGACTCTTTTCAAGAAATTCTCGAGTGTATTCTTGAAGATAGCTATAGTATGATTCGTTATGGTGATAGAGGTATTCAGAGAGACTCCAATCAACCTTTTCTTTTGCCTTTGATAGTTCTTCTTCTTATTATTCCATGGGATAAATGCTAACAGAACATTCTGTTATTGTGTCTGAGTCTTATTCTTTACTTGCAAAGGAGGATTCAATATCACTGCCATTGTAATCGAAATATTGTGGAGAGTCCTTAACTTTATTGATGGTTGAGTCTTCATCTTCATCCTTGATAGGAATGTCTTATGTGTCTTCATTTTTGATTTGATACATCTATTCTAACTTCAGCCATAAGTCCTTGGCAGATGTGCATAGTCCTATGCTTGTCTTGATTGTATCTGATAATCCATTGAGAATAATCTTCAATGCCACTTCATTTATCTTACTTGTTCTTCTTTGGATTGTAATCTTGGATAGATTCTTTGATGTAGTTAAGTCCCACGACTTTCTTAGAACTGAATTCCAAACCTCGGATCCTTTTGACTTCAAAAATTGTTTCATATTTTCTTTCCATGAGGAATAATTTGTTCCTTCAAATAAGGGAGCTTCAATTGAGGAGAGAGCTATCTGTCCACCCATTTCTTCAGGATCTACCTTCCAGTGTTTGAACTGTGTTTGAAGGAACCCTACTTTGATACCAATTGAAGAACACACTACTCACTCTAAGAAGGGGGGGGGGGGTGAATTAGTGTGTGGACTATTTTAAATTTTTATTTTCACTAGTTAATAGTTACAACATATTTGAACAGATTAAGAGAAATCAAATCATAATTACAATGGACACAGAGACACCAGATGTTTTGTATAAGATTTTATATAATTGATATGAACATAGTAATATGAATATATGTGAAAGAGTATTTTATTTTAGCACCAACTAAATGTTTCAGAACCAACTGAGGTGAGAAGCACCAATTGCTCAGAGAACACCAACTCTCAGCCAAGACCCAGCTTGGTGCAAGATCCAACTTGTTGATAGAACCTAGTCTATCCAACTAGAGTTTATTCAACTCCAGTATTAGTGATCCATTATAGAATCAAATATATATTATGATTAGAGGTATATCATAAGACACTCATCACCACATTTCATATTCTCTGTAATTCACATTTTCCCTCCTCTGACATCTTCTTGGAATCTGCTTCGGCTTTTGATCTTCTGTTCTGAAGTGCAGAGACACAATATTCTCACCAAATATTCTCATTTATATAATCTTCAAACTTGTGTGAGATTTAAATCATCGCGTCCCTTTATTTGAACCATTGTACCTTTTCATTTAAAATGATAATCTAAACTTTGATTAATATCATTTTTCTTTTTTATTCATTATTTATGTTTTTCATGATTTAATTCTCTTTTAATCATGACTGTGTATCGGTTCATTTTTGTCATGAGATGATCACAAACATGGATTGACTCATTATATCGTACTCATGTTGTTGCTACATTATCGGTTCACCAAAAGACCATATTCGATCATTTATCGATTATCTGTATTGTTATGGTGTAACTCTCTTTCGAATGAAACCTGTATGAGGTGCTCCCTTCAAACCATTTTCATATGACCAATGGCGTAGAACCATGGGATTTAGAAACTATAGAGACATATTATAATCTCCTTTTAAAAAACTCCTATAGAATATGACCAATGACGGTGATCAAGAGCTAAGTGAGACAAGCACTTGAGCGTTTTATCATTTCAACGGTTGCTATTCGATCTTCTGATGAGATGGAAGATTTTCAGGATTTCGACACTTTGCCCTTCGATTATTCGTTACTTCCAACATTTCAAACCTCCCGAATACGATATCGCTGAAAATATCGGACAACTCATATTGCTTAATCCAATGACCTTCATTGCTTAATCAAGCATTGATGTGGATGGATGACAGGATTTCATGAATCTGTCCTTCACGACTATGGTCCGATGACACTTCGACACTTCCAACTTCGACCCTTTGGCCCTTTGGCATTTCATCCCTTTGTAACTTTACCTTCGCGACTTCGACCCTACTACCCTTCGACACTTCGGCCCTTTGCAACTTCATCCTTTGGGACTTCGAAACTCTTGTCATTTGTTTGTTGGTGAAACTCCTGAACCAAAAACTCCCGAAGTGACGTAACTAATTACGTCACTTGATGATGTGTCACGAGCCAAGTAGCTACCACGTGTCACTCATATTCATGATTTTCACATACTTGAAATGTCGATTCATCTTGACACTTGTCATTCTCTGATAGTGCCATGTGTCCTTGCTGACATAGACTACTGACATGGTCTGTCATAGTTTCTTGCTGACGTTGACTTAGATCTCCCAATGTGACTTTGCATTTCGTGTATCGGGACTTCGTGATTTCGCGTATCGGGACTTTGCGTGTGAGTCTCCCATATTCTTCCAACTCCTGATTCCTGATTCAGTGCTCTATGTTAGATCGACAGCCTACTACCCTTGGTGATTCGATAGCCCAGAACATGTCACGATTTTGCGTTTCACGATATCGGAGGTTGGAGGACCTCCTTTCTTCGATTCTCAATTTCTCGATATCCACTATTTTAGGAATTAGCACTTCCAAATGATTAAGGTGCATGCACCTTACCTGGATCTAATGGTTGTTGATCCACATTCTTGTGCATCCGACCATCATGACTTAATCTGGTCGTTGACCAATCCTTCAATGATCCTTATACTAGAAAATGATCCGACGACTTAGCAAGAACTTGGGTTTGATACAAAGATTGACATGTATATGGATAGTCAAACTCTCAACCTTTTTAGATTGCTTATCCTATCCTTCTACTATAACACGAATCTGACAACTGACGAGAATTCGGGTTTGATCTGACGGTCGATGGGTATATGTATAGTCAAAATTTCATCATTTTAACCCTGCTTATCCTATCCTTCCACATTGAGATGATCCAATGGATTTTAAGGCTTCTCACTCTAATCGGACGGTTTTTGAGATTTTCTTGTGCATCGATCGACTTCTCAGCCTTTTCATTGATCCTGACGACATTTCTATAATGCACTCTTCCTTCTGAGCTTTGATTATTGGAACATTGTTGATCCAATCGTGATCAACAATAATCACAAGTTGCTTCAGTCTATCTCTATACATCGTTTTCCCTTCTGAGATTTTGATCTTAATGATGTTTGCTCCTCCTATTCGCTACCATAAGAACATTGTTGATCCAATCATGATAAAAAATAATCGCGTATTTATTCTCTATGCAATGCGCTATTCCGTCTGAGCTTTGGTCTTTTGATCATACTATTTGAAATCTTCTATTGACTGATATACTTGTTGACATAATCTCATTGGTGGTAATTTATCATTAACAACAGATCATCACATCGACTATTGACATCAATGACATTCTATCCAACAAGTACTTTGGTGATAATTTATTTTCCTTCTTGGCTTTCTTGAGGGAAATTTGTTTGTATGGTTGTAGTATTAAAAACACCCAATCACCTACTTCAAAACATATTTCACTGTGATGTTTGATATGATTTTTTTTTCATGTGATTATGTGCCATGGTTAGGTTTTCCTTTACAATTTGGAGAACTTGTTGTTGATGCTCGCTGTGATCTTCCATTGATTGAACCTTAGATTTTTCTTTTAGAGAAGAAGTGATGGAAGGAGGGTGGTATCCATAGAGTGACATAAATGGTGTCATTTTTGTTGTAGTATGAAAGGATGTGTTATACCACCATCCTTCCAAGGGTAACCATTTGAACCATTGTGTTTGTTTATGAGAGACAAAGAAACGAAGGTATCCTTCCAAACATTTGTTCACTATCTCAGTTTGTCCATCAAATTGATGATGATAGGATGAGCTATGAGCCAACTGAGTACCCAAAAAAGAAAATAATTTTTTCCAAAAGAGTCCAGTGAAGATGGGATCTATGTCACTTACAATAATCTTTGGGCTTCAATGTAGCTTTGAATTGTCTCCATGAATGCGATGGAAACTGTACTGGATTTGAAGGGATGAGAGAGTGCACAAAAGTGTGCATACTTGTTCATTCTATCAACAATCACCATGATGACACTATTTCCTTTAGACTTCAGTAACCTTGTGATAAAATTAATGGAAACCCCCTCCCAATGCTGACTTGGGATGGATAATGGTTGTAAAAGACCCAGGGTATTAATTTTTTCCACCTTGTTTTGTTGGAAAACCAAACATTCTGCCACAAACCTTTGAACATCATTTTTAAGGCCATACCAAAAAAATTCCTTCTTGACCCTATGGTAGGTCTTCAAAAATCCCGAGTGCCCTCCTACCTGAGAGGTGTGCAATTCCAATAGTACCTTTTGTTTGAGTTGGGATTTCTTACATAAATATAAGCGATCTTTGTACCATAGTGAATCATTTTTCCATGTAAATGTATTTGATGCAGTGGAATCTTGTTTCAACCTTTGAATGAGATTCCACACGTTTTCATCATTCTTCCATTCATCCCTCACTTATATTATCCAATAGGGTTGGATGATCGATATAGCACAGAGAAAGGCCTCAACATTTTCTTCGTTTCTTGAGAGTGCATCTGCCACAACATTTTTCTTCCCTTTTTTATAGATGATTTCAAAATCATAACCCAATATCTTGGTCACCCGTTTTTGTTTTATTCTGAATATAGTCTTTGTACCAAGAAGTATTTAATACTATCATGATTTGTTTTGACCTTGAAGTGCCTACCTATTAGGTAAGGATGCCATTTTTTCAATGCATGTAGTATTGCCATTATTTCCTTCTCATAAATGGGTTTGTGTAAGTCCTTTCCCTTGAGTGTCCAAATTTCAAAAGAAAGGGGCCTTCCTTATTTCATTAGAACAACACCAATTCCATTTCCCGAGGCATCACATTCCACAATAAAGGTTTTTTTGAAGTCTGATGTGATCAAGACAAGAGCTTTGGACATCGCCTCTTTAAGTTGCTCAAAATCTTGAGTTTCCTCTGGAGTCCATGAAAATGCATCCTTCTTAGTTAATGTTGTTAAAGGTGCTTCTATTCTTCCATAGTTCCGAACCAACTTGCGGTAGTAACCTGTCAAACCCAAAAATCCTCTAAGATTCTTCAATGTTTTGGGAATTGGCCAGTCAATCATGGCCTTAATATTGGTAAGGTCTACCTTGACACCTTCATGAGATACAATATTACCCAAATGCTCTACCTCCTTCACCCCAAAGAAACATTTTGATGGTTTGGCATATAATTGTTTCTCCTTTATAAGTTGTAGCACCTTGTCAACATGTCACACATGATCCTCCCAATACTTGCTACAGATTAGTATATCATCAAAAAATACTAACACAAATTTTTAAAGGAAGGGATTGAAAATGGAATTCATCAACCCTTGGAATGTGGAAGGTGCATTTGTAAGGCGAAAAGGCATGACCAAAAATTCATAATGGCCTTCATGAGTTAGGAATGTTGGTTTTTGGATATCTGCTTCCTTCATTCTAATCTGATGATACCCTGAATGGAGATCCAACTTTGTGAAATAAATTGCTCCATGTAGTTCATCTAACAATTCATCAATGACAGGATCTTTGATACCAAATGTTAAGAACAAAATATAAAGATAGCATAGAAAAACCTCAGAATAATTACTCAATGCTTTGAAAAAGAGAGAATTTCAGATAATAAGCCTCTTCGAGGGGGAAACCTCCTTATACACCACATAAATTTGCAAATAGAAGATGATTTCAAATGAAAATGTCTCCTTGGTATATATAGGAGACTAGGAGGTACAATTACAACTAATGTACCAAAGCCGACATAAATAAAATAACATTACTAATTAATATGCCCAAATTAAGGGGTAATGTGCCACTATTTAGGGCTTAACACCACACTTCTTGTAATTTATTTTTCGAACTTCCAAAGTTTCATGTTATTTCTTGTTGAAAAAAATATGTTGAGGAAGCCAATGGTAGATAAATATTAGTAGGAAAATCCATGTAGACAAAAAATAATTATATTTAAATACGTTTTAATCTGTTGAGATTGAAATATTAATTTTTTTTTTTAAACTCAACCTGAAAATTGGAATGTAAATGTTAGAAAGTCGACTATAAGAACCATTTGGTAGAGATGCATATCAAATATGTGAATTCCCTTTGCATAATTGTTGGGGCGATGATTATTCCACTATTTGCCTATTACTGAAACAAAACCACCCACAGGACTCAAGTGCATGTTGATTATTGTTATTGTTATCTAGGGTTTACAATTAGCATAACACATGTTATCTATAGTTTATAGTTATTGCATTGTGTTCCCTAACTCCTACACACTCCCCACTCTATTCCTTTCTTCTAATACCACAATGAGGATCCAGGTGTAAAATCATAAAATATTTTAATGTATCTACTTCGTTTACATTTGTTTCAATGGATTTTCTATTGGGAAATAGAAGCATAAACTCAACAAGATTTAATGGAAAATAAAACACTAAAACAATCACACACAAAGAACACAATGATTTACATGGTAAAACCCTTTAAAGGGAAACATCCACAGAGAAATTATAATCGGTATTCTTATTGATCAAGGGAGAATTACAACAACCAAACACAGGATTTGAAACCTCAGACTCCTCCCACACTACGCATTTTCCTCTATGGGAATGCATAGATATATTACATCTATCAAATAGTTAGACAAACTGATCACTTTAGTGTTCATGTATCCATATTCTATTTTTAGTTGTTCAATTAACGGCATAATACTAGGGGTCAAACAATCTTCCCATATCCCAAAAAATCATAGGAAATTGGTTGGCACATTTCAACAATATCCACCTTAACAAACATTTACCTGATATATCATGCCCAAATTTATTCATCACCTTTCCTACAAGTCAAGAGAATCCAAACACCATCACAACTCCACAACTTCTCTAACAATATTGTTATGTGAACATGTATGCATGATTTCCTCATGTATGGACCATTCTGCATCCATCAGTAACATGTCTTATAAAATGATGCATTGTCCCATTTTGATATGATGGATTTTTAGTCAAATGCATAATTCTTTGACTACCATAGAACACCTCATCATGTACTTATCCAAATTTACCCAATAGATGCTTGCATTCTTTCAATACATAACATGAGATAGGTCTTCTCTTGTCCAAATCTCATGAATCATAACCAAAGACTAAATAACTGCAACCATTGTAGGTGATACTTGTTATTTTGTGCTTCTAAGATGCTGAAGATCCCATTTCCATGCTCTTCACCTAGTTTTTCCATGTGTCCACTGACAAAACCAAATGCATGTGAAATACTTAAACATTCCCATCACAATCATCCACACCTATTTCCATGCTCTTCACTCTGTTTTCCATGTGTCTACTGACAACACCAACTACATGTGAAATACTGACCATTTCATCACATACATCAAACTTCCTACTAACATATGATACTCGAGACATATAACCCTTTTGTTCTTCATTAGTTAGGACACAAACATGAAGATAACTTACAATGGAAATCCAAAGGGATTTTATTGGTTTCACATTATTCATACCAAATTTCCTGAGTATCTTCACCACATACTTCTGTTGTGATAACCTAAGCTTACCATATTTCCTGTCTCTATGTATTTCCATGCCCAAGATTTGTTTCGCTAATCGTAGATCCTTCATATCAAACATCCTAACCAAATGAGCCAACTTGTTAATCTCAAACATGATTTTTCTTGCAACAAGCATAAAATTTCATAAAAAGATAATAAATATACCATAAACACAATGGTTATACTCACTTCTTATAAAACTTGGCTCACGATGAAGGAATCAAACATCTTGTACCATTTCCTGGTTACCTTAGACCATACAATTATTCCTGAGTTTGCAAACGAATATTCTGTTGTGATCTTGAACTAACCTTTGTGGTTGTTCCATATACATCTCTTTATCCAAAAGCTGCATGTAAAACAATTTTAACATCTAGTTGTACAAACTCAAGATCAAGTAACATAAATAGTGCTAACACAACATGAATATAAACAAGTTTTTAACAATTGGTGATAAACTTTCATGGAAGTCAATACCTTCCAAATACCCTTTTTCTACAAGTCATGCTTTGAACCTTTCATATTTTACTATGTTTGATTTTATAAAAGGAGATTCATCAAACAATGCATCTATGTCCATGATGATTCTATGGGCAGTAGGATCCCACAATCTACATCCCTTAAAAAAATCACCATATCAAATATGTACCTATTTGATATGGGTCCTACTTAGAATGTTGATAAAAACATAAGCATCACAACCACATAATTTCACATTTGAGTAATCACTATATGAACTGTTTGTTCAAAACAATAGGTATTCCAACAGAGGAAGAACACCTTCAGTAACCACTCACACAAACAGATCAAATATCAACATAGTGATGTTTTGACGTGGTAAAACCCCTACACGGAAACATCCACGACCCCAACCAATGTGACCACTTGGAGCAGTTTATTAATGCAAAAGAAAAATATTATAGAGATATTTTACAAGAGAGTTTCTCATAGTCGATCATCAGAAAATAGAGATCATGGACCAATTGGGTGTTAAGCCATGGATAAATGGCCGTTAAGATCGAGGAGAATATGAACCATTAGATCACTCTATGTCGGGAACATATCATGGTCGTCATATTTTGTAACTACAAATGCATACTAAAGAAACACACTAAGAAACACACTTTTACCTAACGACACATTAAACCAAGTAGATCTTAACTAACTCTTAAGTGTCTAAATATCCTAACATCCCCCTTTAAGAACACCTTGGGATAGGATTGAAGGATTTACAATAGTGACACAGTAGGAGAAGGAAAGAGGCATTAGAGCCTATCCCCCCTTGATGACACCTTCCTGAACTCCTAACATAGATCGAAGTTTGGAAAACTTTGCTTCTTTAAGAGAGTTTGTGAAAATGTCTACAACTTGATCTTTTGTAGGGAAACATAGCACTTTAATAACTTGATCATGAATGAGATTTATGATGAAGTGCATGTGTAGCTTGATGTGTTTTCTTCGTTGATGTTGAACTATGTCTTTGGAGAGCTTGATGGCACTTTGATTGTTGCACCAAAATATGGTCGGATGTTAATGTTGGAATCCAAACTCTGAAAGAATCTATCAAAGCCATAAGGCTTCCTAACTTGCATTTATCATTGCTCGATACTCTGCTTCTACTAAAGAAAGTGCAATATCTTGTTGTTTCTTACAGGACCAAGTGATAGGTCTTAAACAAAGGTTGAAAACATAAACTGCAATAGACTTTCGATCTTTAGGGTCATCGACCCAATATGAATCAGTGAAACCAATCAATAAAGGAGTCCCCATTAAACTGTAATGTATCCTGATTTGAACTATACCACATACATAGCAAAGTATCGTTTTAGTTTCTTTCCAATGGATTTCATGGGGTTTTTCATATATCGGGTAGCAAGAACAACAATAAAGGAAATATCAAGACGGGTATGAATCAAGTATAAGAGGATACCAACTAACTGATGGTATAAGGTGGAATCAACTTCGAGAGAAGTACAAGTGGAAACAATATTGACTCCAAACTGGAAGGGAGAAGGGGATGGTTTACAATCATCCATGTGAAAGTGATGAAGAAGGTCACAAGCATACTTAGATAGGGAAAGAAAAATTCCTTCATTGGTTTGCAAAACTTGGAGGCCAAGGAAATAGTGCAAAAATCCTAATTTTGTCATTTCAAATTTATTCTTAAGGTTGGTTTTCACATGAGTTAAAAGTTTTGATTCACTACCAGTAAGGATAAGGTCATCAACATAAAGGAAAAGGATTATGATATGGATTCCTAATTTATTGGTATAGACATTAGGATCAGAATGACATCTAGAGAATCTAGTGGCAATAATAATGTTGTCCATTTTGGCATACCAAGCTCCGGGAGCTTGCTTAAGACCATAAAGAGTTTTTTTAAGGTGACAAACAAGGCTAGATTCATTTTGGACATAGACAGGAGGTTGTTCCATGCATATTTCTTATTGTAAATATCCATGAAAGAAGGCATATTTAACATCCATCTAACGGACCTCCCATTTATGTTAGGCATCAAGGGAAAGAACAAGGCAAATCGAATTCATTTTGGCTACAGGGGAAAAGGTTTCATTGTAATCGATTCCTTCAACTTGGGAAAATCCTTTAGCAACTAATTGAGCCTTGTGTATTTCAACACTTCCATATGATGCATACTTATTTCTATAGACTCATTTACATATGACAAATTTTCTTTCTTTTGGAAGAGGTACAAGATCCCAAGTATTGTTTTCCATTAAAGAATGATACTCTTCATTCATTATTGTATCCCAATGTGGATGACCTGAAGCTTCTGCAAATGTCTCTGGATAATGAGTCTCTTAAACTTGAGCCAAAAGAGAAGAGGCTTGTTGGAACTGTGAACGTGTCTTACACTGATATGAAGGATCATCGACAAGATCACCAACTGCTTCTCATGTTGAACATACCCATCTAGGAAGCAGTGGAGCTAGAGCTAGTGTTGGTTCATGTTCAAAGGACTCATCTGGAGGAAGGTGAGTAGGCAGAGGTGGATTTCATCCCCACTTTCATCATCGGAAGAAGAAACCATAACATAAGAAGGAACAAACGCTGAAGATGGCTCACAGGTAGAAGAAGGAACAAATGTTGAATTAGGCTCGCAGGCCAAAGAAGGCACAAACGTCGAATTAGGTTCCCAGGCTAAGAGATTTTCATCAAATTTAACATCTCTTCTAACAATAATTTCATTAAAATGTGGTTGAAGAATTATATAACCTTTGACATCTTAAAAATAACCAACAAATATACACTTCTCACTTTTAAGTTGTAAACCCAAGTACGTTTGGAGAAATCATCAATGAAAGTTAAAAAATACTTGCACCCCCCCCAAAAAAGGAGAAGAAAGTGGACCACACAAATCACTATGAACAATATGCAAAGGGCCCGAGGCATTCCAAGAGGCATGTTTTTTAAAATTGTATCAATGATTTTTGTTGAGAACACAACCAACACAAACACAATCTCTTCATGAAACAAGAGGAATACTAATGACCATTTGTTGATTACATAGTTGATGCAATGAGCGATAGTTTAGATGACCAAACAACTCATGCCAAAGTTTTCTCAAGTCATCACTATGAGCAACAAAAACTGATGAAAATGATGATGACCCAAAGTTGTCAAACTTGTACAACCTGGTAATATCATCAACAATTCCAGTTGCAAGAACATGCTTAGGATATTTTAGATCACTAGGTACAACTTGGTGAGGTGAAAAATCTATGGTTTTACCTTTACCTAAATGAGTGATTTGATATACTAATATAAGGTTTCAAGAAATACTTGGAACACATAACACATCATTGAAATGACCATTATCTACATGAACTATTCCAGATCCCACAACACTAAAATATCTATCATCACCAACAAATATTTTCTTGGTGTTAAATTCATTTAGAGCATAAAATATGTATTTATTCTTAGTCATATGATAAGAGGCTCCAGAATCAATAATCCACTCATCAGGAGAAGAAGTGGAAGTTTTATTGAAGGAGAAACCAGATGCATAAAGTGCATGTCCATGAGAAGAAGAAGAAGAAGAAGTAGAATCAATACTAATGTTGTGATTCTTCATCGTTGCTTCTAAAGTTGCCATCTTCTTGAAACATTTGGACTCATCATGACCATATTTATCACAAAAGTTGCAATTTCTATCAGTCTTCTTATTTTTATATTTAGCTCATTTGTCACCATTAGGAGCAGAAGTTGTCTAAGTGGGTTTGGAACCCTTATGTTGCTTGTTGTTGTGGTGAGGATGTTGCTTATTGGGATTATTGGGTTTATCTTTCTGATGGGAGACTAAGGATTTTTTGGATGTACCTACAGTGTTGATCACTCCAAATTGTACAAGATTATCTTTCTCTCTAATCAAATCATCACAAAAGTTCTTGATCCGAGATCTTTTCATCGAGTGGCTTATAAAGAATTGCATTAAATGAGGATAAATTAAAGAGCACCATTAAAGAAGGAAAAAATCAAAATGAAGATACATAATCATCAAATCTGAACACGTAAACTTGATAACAAAGTTTGTCCCTGGTGGACTACGTCTCCAGGTCCTACTCTCAAATGGGTAGGCTCTTTCATTAACTCAATAAAAGAATTTGGAAAAATACATAAGTATACCTCATTCTAAAATAAAGAAGAAAAGATAATGCTCAGATCAGAAAATAGACAGCACCACTGAATTTGTGGTCTCGAATTACCCAAAAATGTCTGTCTCCACGCCTCGATCCGACTCTGGCACTTGCAGGCCCAAGAAGAAATTTGTCTCGGTTTTCGTGCCCTCTGCAACCTACATTAATGACTAGACTGCATCGATTTCCATGCCCAAATGACCATACTATACATGTGCCTCCTCATGGTTTCTAGGAGGATTCGACTTTTAATATTTTTTTCAGCATTGATTACAATGTGTTGCCTGTGGCCTATTGGTTTGGGCAGATTTCTTCAGGCACATGTGGGGGAGGAGGTTCTAGGGTAAAACACATGGGCCTCCCCCTTTTAGGTTTGGTATTGTTACAATATATAATTATAACATATGTTTTTTCAGTATAGTTAGCAATGGCGCTATCCATATCCCAACGATTTAACTGTGGTCAATTTTGGCGTGGTCTGCCAAATTTGGCGAACCCGCAAAACTATATTTTTTTTCCAATTTTTCTCACGGACTGTCATTGAGTAGTTGTTGCTTGCCACGTGGAAGCCTCTAATTGGGCCATGTGGTGGCCTCTCAATGGGCCATGTTTTCCTCTTTCAAGTCATCTTGCCATGTTAGCATGCCATGTAGCTGTGCCACATCAACGTACAGACTGTATGGATTACCATGAGGCACGATATGATTGGTCCACGGATCGACCCAAAAACACCAAAACAGGATGACATGTGGTAGCCTCTGGTGCTTCCAAGTCACCATGATGATGTCAGAATTCCACATGTCACCTTCTTTCTCCTTCTACGTGTACTGTACATCTTCTAACGTCATCTGTATGAATGCTGATGTCAACAGTACGGATGTTGACTCATCCCTTGCTGACTAGGCTAGGTTGACCAAACTTTGACCGCAAATATATTTCAATTCGTAACTTTGTTTGACGATTCTTTTGCGTCTTTAGAAATATTGTGAGGACCTCTTTGTGATCATGTTATTTTCATTGATTTTTGGGAGCTTTAAAATTTTTCCCTTTCTTTGTCTGTTGAAGCCATTCTGAGCATCCTGAGTTGCCTACTTGAGTTCTGAGTTGTTCTTAGCCTTCTCTAGATCCTTTTTGGGTCACTCCTTCCCACTAAGAGATTTTTGGAACACCAAAATATTTCATAAATAAACGGGTAAGTGAGGGAAGAGGCCCCTCACTTTGTCCTTCTCTATCCACTTTTCCTTGCTTGGATGTGTGCCCTTTAATCCTACTCGAAGATAATCAACTTCACCCCTGCATGAAGTCCTCATCCTTTTGTCCAAGATGATATCTTCCTGTAACTCATCCAAGTACTCAGGTGAAAACTCATCAATTGAATGTATTTAAACTTCCTCATCTTGATCCATGATCATGGGAGGCTAAAAAAGTTTCAAGTTCTCAATGTTCACAATTGAGTAAATATGCATGTAAAGTGGAAGATCTAGACAAAAATAATTGGTACCACTTTTCTCCAAGATAGTGAAGGGTCCATAATGAATGGGCTTAAGTTTATTGCCTTCACCCTTCAATCTCTCCTTGTTCATGTCACTACAACAAAACAGGTCATTAGAACTGGATTTTAGTGCATTTGAGGACATGAATTGGGTTGATGGGATGGCGCAAAAATCGACGCTAAAAGATGTGTTCACTTGGGCATCGGACTTAGCGCCCAATTTATCTTTCTCTTTAGTGCCAGGTTTTTCTCCCTCTTTAGTGCCTAGTTTTGCTCCCTTTTTAGTGCCCAGTTTAGCTCCCTATTTAGCGTCCAGTTTTTCTCTTGACTTAGCGCCTACTTTAGCACCTAAATTGAGATTTATCTCCTTAAATAACGCCAAAAATATCTCTTGGTTTAGCTCTTAGTTTGGCATCTAGTTTATCTCCAGGTGTGGTGCCTAATTTATCTCCTAGTTTAGCTCTTGGTTTAGTGCCTAGTTTATCTCTAGGTGTATCTCCTATTTTAGCTCCTAGTTAGCACCTAGTTTAGCTCCTAGTTTAGCTCCTAGTTCAATGCCTAGTTTAGCTCCACATGTGGTGCCTAATTTAGCTCCTAGTTTAGCTCCTAGTTTAGCTCCTAGTTTAATGCCTAGTTTACCTCCAGGTGTGGCTCCTAATTTAGATCTTGTTTTATCTCTTGGGTTAGCTCCTAGTTTAGCCCCTGGTTTAGCTCCTATTTTATCACCTGGTTTAGCTCCTGGTTTAGCGCCTAGTTTAGCTCCTGGTTTAACGTCTGGTTTAGCTTTTGGTTTAGAGCCTAGTTTATCTCCCAATCATGCTTCATTTTTTTCTTCTAGTGTAGCATTGAAAATAGCTTCTAGTTTGGCTTCCAAATTAATGCCAAGATGTGCTTCCATTATTGAATCTTTTTTTTCTTCCATAATTGCTTCCTTGTTAGCTCCATGGTTTTCTTCCTTTTAGTTCCAAGGTTTTCTTCCTTTTTAGCATCTAGTTTTGCTTCTCTTTTAGGTCTAGGGTTTGCTTCCTTTTAGTGTTGGGATTTTCTTCTTAATTAGCATCCAATTTTTCTTCTTGTTAAGAAACCAATTTAGCTTCCTACTTGAAATAGCTCAAAGTATGGATTCAAATTTAATGTCAAGTTTTACTTACATTTTAGAGCCACATTTTGTTTCCATTTTAACAACTCATGTTGTTTCCTTTTAGCTTCCATTTAGTAATTTAACTTTTTTTATTTCAATTTAATTAGTTAAATATATCATGCATCTTAAAAAACTTATATTATTATAGAGTAAGTAATATTGCGTTTGAAGTATTTTATATGATAGATTTTATAAAGAATTTTTAGGGAACTAGACATCCATACAAACTAACAACATCATTATACTTATTAAATATCCATCTAAATAAAATATACAACATACATTATATATAAGATAACAAGATAATGATTATAACATGATCATCATTTATATTTAAACTAGTCAAATATATCAATATTAGATAAGTATCATGTTAAACAACTTATATCTTTAATAATGACAAGATCATCATCATATATAACTACAACAAGTGAAAGTCGAATATGACAGTAGATCAATAACATGTTAGAATGATACATGGCCAACAGTCAACGCAAGTTAAGATGATATATGTCCAAATGATATAAGTCAAAATGATAAATGTCAAAATGATAAAAATCAATAATATGGTATTGCAGGTGAAAATGATACATATGATAGTAAACATGAAAATAGGCATCATAACAATATATCAACAATGATCAATGATGGATTCTATATGTTCAATGTCACTAGATACTACCAACAACTAGGTCATCATCATTATCTTGATCATCATCAATGTGGTCATCATCATCGCCATCCACAATGTCTTCTTCAACTGCCTCATCATCATCATCTCCCATGTCTGTATAAAACCCATTATAATTTGGATCTATCTCATGAGGATCCAATGGATCTTCTGGAAGACCCGTGTTCTACAAAAAAGAACATTCAAAATGAAAATTTATTATTTATTTCATGCAATATGTAATTTTTTTGTTATATTTATAATATTATAACATATGAAACAGAACCATAATCATATTACATCATATCAAACTACACATACCATAATAAAACTTCAAATAAGTTACAAATAATAAGTCATTCCAATGTTGTAAAACATGCAACAATTCCAATAAACGTTAATAAAGATCATAAAAAAATGTGTTATACATTTTATCTATCAATTGTAAATTCTATTACATAACCGTATGTGCCAACCCTCTCCATTTTGTGCTATATATGATTATGTTTTCCTATAAAACTCCTTTGAGAGTTAATTGGTCTATATGTCTTCTTCTCTTATATTTAACAAATTAATATTTTTCTAGAACATTTTGGCCCATTGTAATATGCTTTAAAGGTCCTTTGAGAATTAACTAGTTTATAGGTAATTTTGAATATGCTCTTGATACTCATTCAACTAGACCACATCCAAATGTCAATCCTTCCAAAGAAAAAATTCAATACATCAAGCCCTAAAGGGTTTAAAATTATGACAAAAATGTAGTAAAAGGTTTCAAGGTGTATTCAATTTCCTTGCCTTGCCATGCCATTCCATGTCTTTCCATGCCTTGCATTTCCATGTCTTTCCTCGCCATGACATGCCTTGCTTTAAAGGTCCTTTGAGAATTAACTAGTTTATAGGTAATTTTGAATATGCTCTTGATACTCATTCGACTAGACCACATCCAAATGTCAATCCTTCCAAAGAAAAAATTCAATACATCAAGCCCTAAAGGGTTGAAAATTATGACAAAAATGTAGTAAAAGGTGTCAAGGTGTATTCAATTTCCTTGCCTTGCCATGCCATTCCATGTCTTTCCATGCCTTGCATTTCCATGTCTTTCCTCGCCATGACTTTCCATGCCTTGTAGTTCCATTCCATGACATGTCATGCCTTGATATCATATGGTATGCCTTTCCTTTCCATCCCATATCATTCCTTTCCTTGCCATTTCATGCCATGCCATGCCTTTCCATGCCATACCTTTCATTTCCTTGTCTTTCCATGCCATGCATTGCCTTACCTTTCCATGCCATGCCATGCCTTGCCTTTGCATGCCTTTCCTTGCCATGCAATGTCATGCCTTTCCTTTACATGCCATTCCATTCCATGCCTTTCCTTCCCATGCCATGCCATGCCATTCCATGCCTTGATATAATATGGTATTCCTTTCCATGCCATATTCCCCTCCATACCATGCCTTGCAATGCCTGACCTTGTCTTTATATACCATGCCATACTTTGCCATGGCTTGCCTTTGCATGCCTTTCCTTACCATGTGTTTCCATGCCATGCCATGCCATTCCATCGCATGCCTTTCCATCCCATTCCTTGCTATCGTATGATATGCCTTTCCATGCCATGCCCCTCCATACAATGCCTTTCAATGCCATGCCTTGCATTCACTTGCCATTAATTTTCTTTCCATACCATGCCTTCCCATATCATACCTTGCCTTATCATGCTATTTCATGCCTTTCCTTCGCATTCCTTGTAGCTAGATCACCCCTCACTCCTGGGTGCCATGCCTCGTGAGTGGATGGACATTGTGGTCACCTATTCCATTCCTAAACAAGATTGCATCATCTCATGGAAGTAAAAAATGTTTCTCCGTTAGGTTTTTATGCCCTTAGGAGGAATTGGCCAAGAGTCCCCGAAATGGTTTGGGATATGAATCAAAACTGGGAATAAAAAAAACACGAGACTCAGATTGAGGAATTGTCATCTACGTTGGATTCCTGGCATGGGATTTAGCTAGAGCACCCTCACTCCTGGGTGCCATTCCTCAAAAGTTGCTTTACTCATTGATTCCAAGAACTACGATTTTGATCAGTTTGAAGCAATGCAACATTTGGATTTAGGGGTCCAATTTATGAAACCATGCCTCAGGAGTGGATGGATAATGTGATCAACTATTCCATGCCTAAAACATCTTGCATCATCTCATGGAACTCAAAACTACTTCTTTGTTAGTTTTTTATTCCCTCTAGAGGAATTGGCAAAGAGTCCCCAAAATGGTTTGGGATGCGACCTGAAACTAGGCATATAAAAAATTCAATACTCATATGGATAAATCGTCATCTTTGTTGGATTCCTAGGATAGGATTTCAGCTAGAGAACCCCTGACTACCAAGTCTCATGCCTTGGAAGTTGTTTTTTTCATCGATTTGGAGTACTAGGGTTTTTCTCAATAATAAGCAATGCAACATTTGGATTTAGGGGTCTAATTTACAAAACCATGCCTCAGGAGTGGATGGAAAATGCAGTCACCTATTCCATTCCTAAACAAGCTTTCATCATCTCACATAACTCAAAAATGTTGCTCCGTTAGGATTTTATGCCCTGAGGAGGAATTGGCCAAGAGTCCCCAAAATGGTTTGGGATCCAACTTGAAACTAGGAACATAATGGAAACCTAGAATTATTTTGAGGAATCATCGAATCCAATGGATTACTGGGATAGGATTTCAGCTAGAGCACCCCTCACTCCTAGGTGCCATGCCTCTAAAGTCAATTTACTCATTGATTTCGAGAACTAGTGTTTTGCTCAGTTTAAATAAATGCTACATTTGGATTAAGGGGTCCAATTTATGAAACCATACCTTGGGAGGGGATGGAGAATGTGGTCACCTAGTCCATGTCTAAACAAGATTGCATCATCTCAAAGAACTCAAAAATGATGCTCCATTAGTTTTTTATGCCATGAGGAGGAATTGGCCAAGAGTCCTCGAAATGGTTTGGGATGTGAATTGAAACTGAGCATATAATGAAAAATGAGACTCTAATTGAGGAACCGTCATCTACATTGGATTCTTGGCATAGGATTTAAGCTATATCACCCTTCACCCCTAGGTCTAATCCATTGAAAGTTGTTTTTTCATCGATTTTTAGAACTAGGGTTTTGCTTAGTAAGAAGCAATGCAACATTTGAATTTAGTGGTCCAATTTATGAAACCACACCTCGAGAGAGGATGGAAAATGCAGTCACATAGTCTATGCCTAAACAAGCTTTCAACATCTCAGAAAACTCAAATATGTTGTTCTATTAGGTTTTTATGCCTTGAGGAGTAATTGGCCAAGAGTCCTCGAAATGGTTTGGGATGCAAATTGCAACTAGGTATATAAAAAAACTTGAGACTCTGATTGAGGAAATTTTGCCTCCGTTGGATTCATGGCATAGGATTTCAGCTAGAGCACCCTTCACACCCTAGTCCAATCCCTTGGAAGTTGTTTTTTTCATCGATTATGAGAACCATTGTTTTTCTCAGTTTTAAGCAATGCAACATTTGGATTTAGGGGGTCCAATTTATGAAACCATGCCTCGAGAGTGTATGGACAATGTGGTCACCTTTTCAATGCCTTAAAAATCTTGTAGCATCTCACAGAACTCAAAAATCTTGTTTTGTTAGGATTTTATTCCCTGAGGAAGAATTGGCTAAGAGTCCCCGAAATGGTTTGGGATGCGACTTGCAACTGGGCATAAAATGAAAACCGAGTGTCAGATTGAGAAATCGTCGACTCCGATGGATTACTAGGATAGGATTTCATCTAGAGCACCCCTTACTTCCGGATTCCATGCCTCATAATTTTTTTTACTCATTGATTTAGAGAACTAGTGTTTTGCTCAGTTTGAAGCAATACAACATTTGGATTAAGGGGTCCAATTTATGAAACCGTGCCTCTAGAGTAGATGGAAAATGTGGTCACCAGGGTTCTAAAGTGCAAAAAGAGCTAACTGTCTAAATTCTCCTACTTTTAACAACTATCCCTACATTATCCCACAATCATACATAGAAAAAACAAAGTATAGGGATTCAATAAGCCTACCTTAAACTCTTCATCCTGTGTCGATCCCTTTTCATTCAGTTGTTTATTGATTGTATATATCCTCCCAAGTCCAACCTACATTCACCAAAGACAAACAAGAAACTACAAGAATGAATTCCATATATGGATTAGTGGGTTAGATATCATAACAAAACCACGAATAAATCATGAAGATTGAAGACATCATTTGGCGGGACAGAAAACGTATTTATTTATATTAATCTCACAATTTCGCTTAAAATATGAGACCGACATTGCTCCATGAACTTGATCCTAGGCTCCTCTTCACAATGCACCAATTTCTTCCACATATTCTCCTCCTCTTAAGTTCTCTCTAGGGAAATGGCAAGGGTTTGCAATGGAGGAAAAAGAAATTCTGGCTCAAACTCACAATGTGGTTGAAAAATATTGGGGCAAAGGGGGAATATTGAAATGGGCATATTTTCTATGCTCTTGTGCTTCTCTTTGAAATGGGAACCCAACACCTTCTTTTATAGGCCAAAAATATAGGTATTTGGTTGGGTGACCGGCTATAGGCAGTCAAAATATTAGTAACGGCCCAAAAGGCCGTATCCCTTTGCAATTTTTATTTTTCACTCTTTTTGTTAGTGTACGTAGGTTGTAATGGTGCAAAATGTGTGTGTAAGCAGGAAGTAGTGGTGCAGGGCATGTACATCTTCAAGAAAATGGTTTTTTAGAAGAGTTGTTCAATGATGGATTGGAAAAGATAGCAAGTAAGATGGCCTGATGCCAGGTATGCATGTCTGGTGAAAATTAGGGTTATAAAAGATGGCCCCTAATGTGTGAGGTCAGAAGAGCATCTGATGGCAAAAATACATTACAAATATTCACCAACGTATGAAGTGAGTGAGCCCAGAGACCAGAGTTCAGGAGGTGCCATCTGCAAAATAATAATTTATCTCACCGAGGTGGGCATACCCATGCTCGGGATGAAATAAAATCATGGATACCAATCAAATACACTACAGATCCATGTCATATAACTATATAAAGCGTAGCCGTGAGAAATACATAGTGGATCTACATCTCAAAATCAAAAGATATACATGTATAGTATCCATATTTAAGAAGCTAATGACACCCGATGGTTGGAGATGAGGCCTTTAGAGCTCGAGAAACAACTTCAAGATCTTCAAAACTCGGGTAGGAGTGCAATATCAGTGTACAACTTCACTACCTAGAGGTCTTCGACGAATTGTCAAAAACAGACAAGAGGATCTCGGTGATCATGTAAAGAACTTCATTGATTTTGAACAAGGACTTGATTGGTCTTTTGGGGTGGTTGGGCATGAGGACAAGAGACAAAATTTAGAAGAGATGACTCAATCTTAGTAAAACTTACCCTGGACAAAAGCATGAAAAATGATGAGATTCAGGAAGCATGGCATTGACATAAGTTCACAATGCAGGAGGCAACACAAACTCTCCATATGTTTAGAAGGATAGCCAAATGGAGGAGGAAACATATCTATGTAGTAAGAACAGCTTCCTAAGGTCATATTAAATCCTATATCTTGACGAAAAAAATGGAAGGATGTGCTTTGTCCAGGGGCAAATCATCGTGCTTCCAATAAAAAGAAAATACTTTTCCCTTCCTCTTTTTGGGGTATATTTGATTTTTTTGTCTTTTTCAATAATTTTGGAAAGCTTGAAAAAGAATAAAAGAATGCTACATTACAAAGTAGGAATGAATGTCATAGACATACTATTTCCAAGCACAAGGAACACATTGATTCTTAGAGAAAGGAGACATATGCAGGAAAAGGACACTCAGGAAAAATCCTCCCTGGGTCAAGGTGTCAAGACATAGAGGCAAAGTGCTACAAGGCTTGCATATAAGGTATGCTCATATGGTTCAGTTGAGTGGAGCTGGCATTAAGCCAAATATGAAGGAATGAAAATGTGATTAATAAGACACATGTTGGCCTTGGGTTATGAAAGGAAGTGAAGAACGAGGAAGAAAAGGGAAAAAGCGAGCTTCGCAGGAGACATAGTGATTGTCACTGGGTCAAAGCGAGAAAAAGAACATAAAATATGGAGCAAAGTGCAGAAAAGAAAGTCGTTGTATGAGGAGATCGAGGATGACAGATCAACAAAGGAGAGAGATTGAGGACTACTCAGAAAGTGGGAAAATCCACCGATGGATGCTTTGGAACACCGCGTGAAAAGGAAGGAAAGACAGGCTGGAGAAGCCCGAAAAAAAAGGGTCAAGTTGACCTAGGGTTTTAGACACCTAGGGTTTTTTTATTTAGGGTTTTGGCACCTAGGTTTCTGCCTAAGGCTGTTGGTGAGGTATTATAATGTATAAATATAGGTCAAGAGGACCTGGGCCATGAGGGTCATTGAGTATTGGTATGATATTGTTGTTGATCTAGCTCTATTATTGTGTGAGAGATTATCGTATTGGGGAAGATAAGTGTTGAGGGAGAGAGCCTTATAGTATTGTAAGATCTTCAGCTATGTGCAAAGATCAAGTCCTACAGCTGGGTGCACAAGAAGGGGAGAGAAAGAGAGAGAAGAAAGAAGATCTGCTAGTTGAGAGCGTAGACAAGAACTGTATGCTTTCCCTTAATAAATCCTAAGCACAGTTCTGTGGATGTAGCCCTGGAGAGAGGGTGAACCACGTATACCCTATGTTGTGGATGTGTGATTGATTCTTTGATCTCTATTGTTGTTGTATTATTGTTTGCATTGTTGTGTTAGATCATATCTATAGTTGTGAAGGAAGGATCTAGCTAGTTTATGATAGATGCATGTTATGTTGTTGTTGCAATAAGAACCACTTGATATTCCCCTGGTTGTAGACATCTCTGTCCTACAACCCCCTCATAGTTGCTTCAGGTGAGACTGCATCTAATTCGAAAGTGCTACTGAAAGGGCCAATAGATAGGGCTTGTTGGTGTGCTCTTGGAGATGAACCCTGGGTGTGCCCCTGTGCCAACAAATGGTTTCGTTACCGAGACATGAATATTTTTACGGGAATGTCAAGGTGGTTCCCATCGAAGACAAAGATTCAGAAGTGGGTAGAGGATCAAGAGAAGGACTTCATTGAAGCCTAGAACAAGAACCCTAAAATAAACACTGAAGATTGGCTAGAAAGATACATCTTCACCGACATTCAAAAGATCTTTTTTGGAAGAATCCATCAGGAGCTACAAGAGTGGTTGGCTAGGTTAGCTGACACATAGTTTGAAATAAGATCTATACACCCTATGGTTTGGACACTAGCATTGATCTATAAGGTCAAGAGAGTCGACAACAATGTATCCAGAGTAGTAGATCACTGGTTGGATAGTACCATCAGAGGATATATCACTGAGTTTGTTGTTGACAGAACAAAATTTTATAGTCAAGCCGAGAGATAATTTTTCAAGGGACCCAAAGGAAAATTTTTGAACTTCATGAAGCTAAGAATCAAGATTCTATTGCATGAAAACCACATCTTGAAGATACAATAGATTGATCGGACTTGAAAATGCTAATGTTCAAGGTCTCGGACAGTGACAATGACACAGATGTAGGACATACACGTAGTGGGAAAGTATTCCGCAGAGTTCACCTTGAGAATTTGTTTAAGAAAAAATATGGTGAAGAAGGTTTCTACAGTGGAGAAGAGGTAGATCTAACCGATGAAGAGCATCTAGATCCCACCAGAACAGAAGAAGGGGAAGCTGAAGAACTGCGCTAAAGTGAGCCAGAAATCTGAGGAACTGCGTGAACTACTGAAGTAAGAAACGATAATCCTCCTGTTGTCTCAACAATACCTAGCAATCAGAATAGTCAGAACCACCATTGTTTTCAGAGTACTATTACCAATAGCCCAACATCTACTCAGACAAGAACCCTAGTTAGCTTTATGGAAGATGAAATGAGACTCCCTATCTTTAGAGGAGATGGATCTGAAGATCCAGATCAACATTGGTTTCTGTGTGAGGCCGTATGGAATATTAAAAGTATCATTGATGAAGCCATCAAGAGAACCCAGTTCAACACTATGCTAAGGGACCGCACACTAAGATGGTACATGAAACTTGTCCAAGGATTGGTACAACCTAAGCCCCTGAATGAGATCAATAATGTGTTGATTACAGAGTTTAAGAAACCTAATTCGGAGTCACAATGTATTACGGAACTAAAAGAAATTAAACAAAAGGTAGCAGAACCTGTTTGGGAGTTCAACCAGAGATTCGAGACCCTAACAGGCCGACTAACTTTCCAGATCCCCGATGAACAAAACAAAGAGTGGTTCATTGCTATGCTATTACCACACATAAGAATCCCTTTGATGCAACAAAAGATTGCATCTCAGGAATAGGCTTTGGAGATTGCCATGAAGCTCGAATCAGCACCGATGGGAGAATCTAGCTTAGGCATTAGCCAGATCATGAGCCAACTAACTAGTTTGTATTTACAGGTCGAGGATATGAAGAAAGATAAGGGAAAAGACAAAAGGGAAGATATTTGGTGTGTTAGATGCAGATCTGAAGGCCATGATAAGGAAAACTTCCCTTTATTTCATGAATACTTGGCATCAGGAGCACCGAGCCCCTTAAAGAAAGTTAACCTACCATGGTGTGAGGTATGCAGAAATAAGCATCGCCCAGGTGAATGATATTACATACAGAAGTATGTCCAGACACCCACAAACTTGTATTGTACATTTTGTAAATCAGTGGGGCATGATGATTGGGATTGTATAGCTTATGATCTCATGCATGAAAGGTCGAGAGACATATACAATATTCAAGGCAAAGTAGAACAAGAGGGAAACACTTTGCAGTACAACTCTCCGGGGAGAGGAAATTTTACCCCTCATGGTGGCTACAGAGGAGGAGGAGGAGGAGGAAGTATGGGTCGAGGCCGAGGACAAATAATCTGTTACAACTGCATGCATCCAAGCCATTTAGCAAGGGATTGTCAAAATCCATGCACAACCTATAGTTACTGTAACTCCTTTGAGCATGTCATAGAATAATGCCCTATGATGTTGGCTAAACTTTAGGGAAAACGAGGACCCCAACAGAACCCACAAGTACAAATAATATATGTTGAACCTCGCGGAGCAGAACCTAGAGACGTTATTACTCGAGGAGGCATTGCTACAGGAGAAGATAGAGCAACCCAAGGAAGGACTGAAAATGACCACAGAATCAGGAAAGCTATAGAAAAGACCCCGATGTTCGATGCTAAGAAAGAAAGGTAGATATTCGAGGATGCAAGGAAAGAGTTCAAAGGAGATCAAGGATCTTCATCAAAGAGACAACCAGAAATCAAAGAATATTGTATGCCTCAGGCATTTGATCCATCTACATCACCAACATAAGATAAAGAGGTAAGCAAACTCATGGAATTCCTGCACACTTGTGTTAAGTTGATTCAAGATAAAGGCGTTGTACAAGAATTACAAGATTTAATCAAGTAGTATGAACTAGGAAAAATAGATCCCTTGTTGAATAGAGCAGTGCACCAAATTGGAAAAAGGAGAAGGACAAATAAATAATTACACTTGAATGCTTAGATAGGAGAGTATGAGATAGACTATGTGGTCCTTGACTTAGGGTAAGAATTCAATGTCATGACGAAGCAGATCTGGGCATTGATGGGAAAACCCAAGCTGATATATTCCTCTATCAGGCTTTGCATGGCTAACCAACAAGCTGTCATCCCATTTGGATGATTAGAGAATGTCCTAGCGGACATCGATGGGGTAAGAACCTTTGTATATTTTGAGGTAATTGAAATTGTTGATGATAGATTCCCTTACCTTGCGTTGTTAGGAATTTATTGGGCCTTCGACAATTCCACTATTGTTGATTTAAAGAAAAGACGCATGACTGTTATAAACCTAATTTGCTCTAGACATGCTTACCTGGCATCAGGCCATCTCAGATTCCTTCTTTTCCAAAACACTGTTGAACAACTCTTCTTAAAAACCTCTTTTATAAAGGCCCACACACCCTACTCCATTACTGCATACGTGTACACGCTAGATGACCTAAAATAGCTTGCGTGTACCTACAAAAGCACGAAAAAAGGAAAGTTGTCGACGGAACACACAACTTTGGGTGAGTTAACTAAACCTTCCAACCATGCATGGCCGAGGGCTCGACCAAATACCTAGCTTCTTCTAGCATATAAAAGAAGGTTTAAGGGTCCCATTTGGAAGATGAGAATCATAGTAAAGAAACTATACCCATTTTCACATTTCCTTTATCCCAACCCTTTAGCCATCCTTGTGCAAGGAGAGATACAGAGAAAATAAGTTGGAGGAAAGTCAAAGAGGAGCTTAGGACCAGGTTCACGGAGCAGTGGCCGGCTTTGTCATTGTAATTTGATTTGTTAAAGTTGATAATAAAGAAGTATTTTTCCCATCCCACCATATGAGGTGTTCATAGTTTATTGCATACATATTTGAATCCCTAACCAATTAATCTGTAGATCAAATGAATGTAGAGTTTGTTGTGTATCTTGAGTGAATGCAGGTCAACCTTGGAGGAGAGTTGCAGTCAAGGAGTGATCAAGTGTGAAGAAGGATCAATATCAAACGTTCGGAATAAGGTATGCTCACTTAACTACATATTTTCTTAAAAACAATGTGGATTAGGTCCGGGACGACAGCAGAAAGTAAGATCCTTTAGCTCTTTTCTGCATGCATAATTTAACCCTAAATGATAGTCCGTAGAGGGATTTCCCACTCACAACATAATTGGTGACCATACTGGGGAAATATCTAGGGTTTTTGGGAATATTTTTTGGGTATTTTAAAAACTAGTTTCATTTCCTGTTTTTGAAGTTTCTGCAAAAGTCTGAGCTAACAGAGATTCTGGTCTTCCATACCAGTTATCTCTGTTTCTTTGCTTGACTATATTTTTTTTTCGAGACCCACAGAGGTACACACGGCCTATATAAGGTCTGCATGCGTGTACCCACACCCTACATTTTCACAACCCACGTGTATATGCTAGATGTCAGTAGAGTGTATGATTCTAGAATTTTTTTTTTTTTTTTTTTAAAAGAGGCAGCCATCCTCTTCCCTATCAAAATTAGTCCTTCTCAGGGGTTTTCTGGAACTCTTTCTAGTCTTTGTTGTTTGCAGTCTATAGCTTAGGTTTCACCTCAGATTGTTTTGTTCTATGAAGTTTTCCTTGAATTGTTTTCTTTTTTCTGTTAAAGTAAGTGTCTGAGTCTTCAAGAGATCCTGGTTCTCAGTATCAGTGGTCTCTGCCTAGGCTGGATTGCTTGTCTTCTTATTTTCCTCAGAGTTTCAGAGATACACGTGGCCTGTATAAGGCCCACATGCATGTACACTCTCTTTGACTTTACACAACTCATGTGCACACGCTTGCTGTTGAACTGTCAGCGGTATGCTTGTGGAGGAAATTTTTGTTAAAGGTGGGGTAGTCATCCTTTCCTTTGACAAGAGTCATACCTCTCAGGTTTTTGGATCTATTTCATAGCAGTCAGTAACTTAGGTTTGATCACAACAATAACTTTCTTTTTCAGTTAGAAGTTTTCCTCAAAATTTTCTTTTATAGGGTTTTTAGACAAGTGTGAGAGTCCAATTTCAAGTTGCTTGTGTGTGATTTTTAAAGTGACTCTTTGCGATCTACGCTTAGGCCAGAAGTTTTTCTTGGTTTTGACTTGTTGGTATTTTTCCTTTTTTCTTTGTAAGCATTCAAATAAAATAAAAAATCTTTTATTTCTTTGTTTGAGTGAAAAGTGTTGTTTTGCATTAGTAACTAGGGAAAAGTTTTTGCTTTCATAAGTTCTTGGCGGTTTACTTAGATCGTAAGCATCTCGTAGTCGAGTGAAATCTTGCTTTGAGTTTGTTGTTCAAAGATCTTAGAAAAATTTTTAAGTTTGAAAAGTTGTTTAGGATTTGAGTTAAGTGAAGGTATTTTGTTTCCAACCTTCTGTTTATTTTTGCTTTCGTCTTTCAAACATCACTAGTTTCACTTTCATAACTTTTGACTTAATACAATCCATAAAATTAACGCTAAATCTAAAATTCATTAGACTTTTTATGTTTGTAGGGTCAATCAACTAGTTTAGGATTAGGACCTTGAATTAGGTTGGAGAGGAAACTCTTCAAGGCCATTAAAATCAAACATTGGAGTCTGAGTTAGGGAGTGTCAAAGTCCAGTATCGTGAAAGTTATCTGATACCCCCCTCTAACACAGGGGATAAACACAAGGTCGCATGCGGAAAGGTAGCGGAGATAACCCCTCCAAAGCTGGACCAATCATAGTGGAGAACACATATAGAGGGCTTGTCTTGGGATTCCGTCGATTTCATTTTCCACGAAGCTTCATGGGTCTCGAATCCATTCGAGGTCCTCAGTTGTCTTCCAGACCACTTTCTCTCTATACCCTTGACAGGTTTTGGGCTCAATACCCTGCTCATTGTGGTCTACCCGACTTTTGACTATACCCGCCTGGTGACTGTTCGTGCGCTGGAAACCTAGTTGCCTATCTTTTTAGAGACATACACATGTGATTGCGGGGGTATACCATGGTACCTAGGATAGACATCAGGCCATGCTTTGCAGAGTATACCCAGAGGGTGCTTCCATGTTCGAGTTGCACTTGCACTGGTAAGTTTCTCTAGTGTTGGTTGTTGTAACTGTTTTTCCAATTAGTTTAGTGTTTTCTTTTCTTATCTTGTAGGGACTTTTTTAGTGTGTGTTGTTTTTGAATGAATAGAAAGCCCTAGGGTGTCTTTGATCTTCTCACACAGTGGAGGATCATGATATTTTCCAGTCACGAAGGCTTTTGGGCCTGTCACTAGTTACACTAGAGCCACCCCTGCCACCACTAAGGTGAATGCTAGACAAACAAGGGTCTTTTGAAGTTACTGGGTCACAAGAAATTGTGCCTGACCAACATCCGGAGGAATCGACCGTTTTAGACCTTGGAGTGAAATCTCTTGGTCTAGTTGAAACCTCAACCACTGATCTTTTGGCACCCATCATCGTATCGATTCATCCTTACAAGTGCTAGACAGTGTCACACGCAACAATGGAAACACATGTTGTTACTCCTTCTAGGAATTCTTCAATTCCCACTATGGTTGTCACCACAGGATATTTTCCACCTCCTAACCCACTGTCACCAGTCTGAGTCACCATGGTCTCGACCACCTCTACCTCAAACAGTGGTCTGATCCCATCTATGATGGTATCCACAACCTCTTTCACACCAAGTGAAATAGGCCCTCCATTCTCATATAGGATGCCTAGCTCAGGTACAAGTCATGTACTTTCCCACTCCACTTCACAGACTTTAGGTCTGGGGGCAGGGAGCTCTAATTCTCCTCTACAAGGCCACATGGGGGGAACTTCTACTCCTTTTAATTCTTTCCCTTACGGGGGAGTTCATATACCTCCTTCATCCCCTTCGCTCGATGGCACACAACAACCATCCGTCGGGCCACCTGCACACCATAGTTTATTTGGAGCGGGGAGTCAAGGACCACCTTCACATAATATGTTGGTAGGTTCAACACCATTTCCAATGTTTGGTGCATTTGGTAATAACCCCTTCTCGTCATCTACTTTCCCAACTGGGGCAATCCCAGTTTTGGACAACTTATTCCTATGTAGGGTACTATTCTTGCATAGGGGGAACACCCAAGAAATTCTTCCACATCAGGGCCTTGGAATTCTTGGTAGGGATCCATTCCCTCGTCAGGAATGATGATATGGGGCAATTATTTTCACAATCAATGGAACCCCAGACAAGGTACTATGCCTATCCCCATAGGATTGACATGGGACAACCCTTCCCAAATTCCTTTGAATGTAATGCACGTCCAACCATATATGTCCTATTTTGGGAATCAGCTGATGATGTCTCCTCACACGCAGAATCTGTACGCTGGCCATGGCCATGGCCATGGTTTTTACCAGAACCCAGGCCAACAGTTTAACTTTTCCTGGCAACCTGGTGCCAGTCAAACTCCAGGTCCCTTTTTGCCAGGTTATCACCAACAACCCAAACTAGCTTTCCTGGCAACCTTGCATTTTCTAGACTTGACAAGGTTGTTGAATGACCCTATCTATCATGATACGTGTTAGCCTCCTATGCTGACGAAGTTTCCTTCAGACATACCAAAGTTTGAAGCCAAGCCTAACGAAGATCCAAGAGATCATGTGACTACCTTCCATCTTTGGTGCTCATCTAACTCGTTGAAAGACGACTCCGTACGGTTGCGATTTTTTCAATGTACTCTCATTGGGAGTGCCATGAAATGGTACATTGAGCTCGACTGCTCAAGATACTCTTCCTTTGGAGAATTAGAAATTTCTTTCCTAAACCATTTCCAATTACCTATGAGATACGATGTTGGAACAAAATTGTTGGCCAATTTCGCACAGACGAAAGCGGACCATATCTCTGATCACATCCGAGAATGGAGATGCCGAAAGAGTTTAATTAAGATGCCAGTCCCACCAAAATTCCTGCTCGAGTGGTTCCTTAAGTCTTTGGTCCCACAGTTATCCAAATACGTCATGACGTCGGGAGTATTTTCCGAAGAAGACACCATCATGAGAGCTCAACAGCTTGAGCTAATCTATTCTCAGTCTGGTTTATTATATGATATCTTTCCAGATGCGCCACGCTCAATACTTGATAAAACTAGACAGAGAGTTGGACCACATGCCAATGGTATTGTTGATTCAACACAAACAAATCCCACTAAGCAACTGACAAAGCAATTGCAGCAGTTGTCTATACAAAACACAGCGGCTAGCCAAACTACTGCTTTGGCTGCTCCCCCTACTAAAACGTCGAATGTACACACTATGAAATCGACCAATCCCAAGGCCACCCAGTAGCCTGAAGGAAAGCAGAAACAATGAAAGAAGGGTAAGGGGGATAAGAAACCCACTGATAATGCTGGCGGGGGAAACACCGAGAAACATAAGGCGAGGTATCCATTCAACCTGTGCATGGAAGACCACCCAACCCACCAATGTCCTCGACTTGTAGAGGCCCAAAATTTTGTCACACAACAACAACCTACTATGTTAACCAATCCATTTCAGCACGGGCAAAACCTAACCCAAGCCTCTAAAATCATGGAAGGGGGCATTCAAGGACCCTCTCCGTCTTCAAACAAACCCACATCCGTGGATGTATATACGATGAAGGGTGATGCTTTTATATCAACTAGAGTGCATGACTATAGTAAACCAAGCACTTATGAGAAGGAAAAAGAAGTTGAACTCCCATCTCTTCCTCTACAGATTGAGAAGACCTTGGGTGAAACAATGACATGCATCCCAAAAGGCACGTCCAAAAAATCTTCTCACAACCCAAACGCAAGGGCTGCCCAGAACTATTTTGTGGTGGAGGATCTGTCACAAACCCCTTGTGCGATGTCTTCTTTGGAGGTCCTCCAAAGATGCCCTTCCTAGAGGAAATCCTTGTTAACCTCTTTAGGATCTACCGAGACTTGTAATCTGGGTACAATCATGCTAGATACAATTGAATTAAAACCTCGTCTGCCTTACCATGTAGCATCTTAGATAGTAGTGGCTTATCCCACAAAAAATTTTACTCGGAATATCTTCCACACGGTGGTTGATGAGGGCGCCTCGACATGCATTATGTCATTGGCATGTTGGAAGGTCGTGGGCTAGCCCATTTTGTCTCCGTCACCTACTCTTCTCACTACTTTTGACGATTGTTGATTCTGACCACATGGTATCATTCCCTCTTTCCCCGTGCGGTTAGGAGGGAAGACCATGTGCGTCGAGGTTGAAGTAGTCGATGTGTCCCTTGACTACAATCTCTTGTTAGGAAGGAGTTGGACTTATGCCATGCAAGAAGTGGTTGCTATAGTTTTCCAGGTCTTTTTGTTTGCACATGAGGACCGAATTGTGACCATTGATCAATTGTCTTTCTCCAGACCTGACCCTTCATTGGGGGCATCCACGGTCCTGATGATTGATAATCCTCAACCAGGCATAGTCAACATACGGGTTGATTTGTGCCCATCCTTGATGGGTACCTTCAATTACCCGCCCCCTCAAGGCAATGTCAGGTTCATATCCGACCACCATAAGGTTGATATTTTCCAATTTTCGTCATTTAGCATGACTTACTTCACTGATCCGTGGATACTTCCTTCCCCATCCGCCACGATGGATGGGACAGGGCACCCGGGCATGTCCATGCCCTTGTCCACAACTGAAGTAGCATACTCTTTAGTCCAGCAAACTTCAACCAACACAGATCCAACTCCTGCACAAGAGTTAGATCCTCTTCTAGAGCCTATTTGGGCTCAGGGTTCTCTCCCTGACATCGATTCATTAGACTTAATCTTTCCCTCTGAGGAGGCAGTAATTGAAGCAATGACTAGTCTGAACAAATCTTGGGATGATCTTCATCACAGATCATACTTCCTCCTAGAGTTAAGCAGAATCGAAGCCGGAGAATTCACCTTGACTATGACTGGAGATAGGTCTTTTCCTATTAATCCCTTAGCTACACACGAGGTCTATGCAGAGGATAATATGGAAACCATCGCTGAAACCATACTGATCAATATCTCCAGAACCCTTGGCGTTGTGGAGAATATGTTCATCGGAGCCGACTTCTCCCACGAAGATATTCAAATCTATACAGATCTATTTAAAGAATTCTGCGACATTTTTTCCTGGTCTTATGAGGAAATGCGAGGCATCAATCTAAAAATAGTCGAACATGAAATCACAACTTATCCCGATGCCAAGCCTGTCCAGCAAAAGCATCGTCCAGTTAATCCTAGGAAAGAAGCAACCATTAAGGTTAAAGTTGAGAAATTTCTAAAAGTCATTTTTATCTATCCTATCCATTTGACCCAATGGGTGTAAAATCTCGTGCCGGTCAATAAAAAACAAGGCATGATTCATGTATGTACAGACTTCCATGATTTGAACAAGGCCTGTCCAAAAGATAATTTTCCCACACCATTCATTGACCAGATAATTGATGAATGTGCCAGTTGCGAGGCCTTCTCTTTCATGGACAGTTTTTCGGGATATAACCAAACACAAATCAAACCTGAAGACTAGCACAAAACGACATTCATCTGTCCATGGGGTACATTCGCGTATCGTAAGATCCCTTTTGGTCTCAAAAATGCTGGAGTGACCTTTCAGTGGGCCATGTCTTTTTCTTTCCATGACCTCAACCATATAGTCGAGGCCTATTTAGACGATTTAGCATCTCGATCCCATAAGAGAATGGATCATCCCACACACCTCCGACTTATCTTTGAGCGTTATCTCTACTTCTGGATTCACTTGAATCCAAACAAGTGAAACTTTTGCGTAACATCAAGATGTTTGTTTGGTTTCATAGTATCAACAATAGGGATCATGGTTGATCCTCTCAAGGTTGAGGCAATAATTCAGTTGCCTCCCCCACACACAATCCTTCAACTTCAGAGTCTACAAGGCAAGGCGAATTTTTTAAGACGCTTCATCACCAACTATGCTGAGATCACTAAGGGCTTTATATGCTTACTGAAAAAAGATGTTCCTTTTTATTGGGACGATGCCGCTCAATGCTCTTTGGCTGCATTGAAACAAGTCCTCACAAATACCCCTCTACTTTGACCACCTAACTATAATAAATATTTCTTATTATACTTGGCTGCAACAGAGTCAACCATTGGCATGGTATTAGTTCAGGAGGATGACTTGTTCTCAGAATATGTGATTTATTACATGAGCCGAGGCCTCGTAGGACCGGAACTCAATTATTCTCATATCAAAAAAATTGTGTTGGCAGCAGTTCATGTTGTTCAACGGTTCTGTCATTATGTTCTATTTCGCAATACCACCATCATTGTTGTTGTGAATCCATTCCAATACATGTTGACACGACGGGTAATAGGCGGAAATATCATTATATGGATAGTCGTCCTCCAGGAGTTTGACTTAGATTTCATTTTAGCGAAATCAAAAAACCACTAGTCTTCGCAGAACTTATTTCGGAACTTCCATTTGAGTCAGGTGATGTTGTTCCTAAAGAGTTGCCTATTAGAGGAGATTTGTTTTTTATCACATCTTCGGATCCCTGATACAGAGATATACTTATCTATCTCCAGACTTTGAAGTGACCCACCTCTGCTTCTCGTGATGAGTGTCGAGGTATATGCCATCAGGCTAAGAATTATCTCATACTTGATGATAGGTTGTTTCAAAGAGGTGTAGACTACATCCTGCGCCGATGTCTCACTCACGAAGAAGTAGTTATCATGCTTAACGATTGCCATACCAGAGCATGTGGCGGTCATTTTTCTGGGTTGGTAACAACCCAAAATATTCTACGAGTAGGTTATTTATAGCTGACACTAATCAAAGATTGTATCGAATCGGTCAAGAAGTGCCACCCATGCCAGATCTTCTCTCGGAATATGAGGGCACATCCCGCTCCTATGTTTCTTGTCATCACAGTTGGTCCCTTCACCAAGTGAGGTATTGATTACACTACATGCAACCCTCCTTCAGCAAGGGGGCACCGTTATATCATCGTATCCATAGACTACTTCACAAAGTGGGTCGAAGCTATGCCAACATTTAAAGATGATGGAGAGACTGCAACTCTCTTTTTATTCAACCAGATAATAGCAAAGTTCGACGTCCCAAGGGAGATTGTCACTGACCATGGTAGTCACTTTCAGAACCAGATGATGATCAAATTAACATCAAATCTTGGGTTACAACAAGAACATTAATCACCCTACTACCCCCAAGCAAATGGTCAGGTGGAAGCTATAAATAAATCTCTTAAAACCATCCTACAGCGAACGATCAACATAGGCAAGTCAAATTGTCATTTGATGTTATACTCGACATTATGGACTTACCAAACGTCTTTTAATACTGCAATTGGTTTCTCACCTTTTCAACTTGTGTATGGGCTGGAATCACTCTTGCCTATCGAATGTCAAATCCCTTCCCTAAAGTTGGCAGTACAATTATTGCTAGACACTTCTCCACTTGAAGAATGATTATTATACCTTGAGCAGCTCAATGAGCAGCGTCATGATGTGTCCCTGGCCAGCGAGGCTCACAAACATAAATTCAAGTGTTGGTATGATAGGTCTGTTCGTCCTCGAATTTTCTATGAAGGTGACCTTGTCCTGGTCTATGATCAAGATAAGGGACCCCTGGGGGCAGGAAAATTCAAACCCATGTGGTTCAGACCTTTCATCATAAAAGAGGTTCTTAACAAGGGAACTTATTGTCTGGTTGAATTTGAAGGGAATGCTTTGGTAGAGCCTAGAAATGGGCTCTACCTCAAGAAGTATTACTCATAGCCAGGTCACCATGGGTAACTTTTTGTAACATATGTATAGTCTTTGTACTATTACTTTCTAGTTTCTTTTTAGTATTATGGACGTGTTGTTTTTGATGTGATCTTTCATCACTGTGGCAGATGTCAAGTGAATCTGAGGTGTTCATTGGGTACCCAGACGGTGATATCCGACACTCTTGGAGGCTTGCCTCCGCAGCTTGGGTGATTTTTTCACCTCGAGGCCAATTATTATCTTCCATAGGTATATGCTTAGGTGACACCACAAATAATGTCACCGAGTATAGTGCAATTATTGAGTTGCTTCGTGATGCCTTGTCATTTGGTATCTCTCATCTCCGGGTCTATCTTGATGCTCAGTTGGTTGTGTCTCAGTTAAATAGATTCTACCGGGTTCATGATATGACTTTACACCGACGATTCCTTAAGGTACGTCTCTTAGAACAAAGCTTTGATTATATTACATATTTTCATTTTCCTAGGAGATTAAACCAAATTATAGATACTCTAGCAAATCAAATTTTAGATTGGCATCTTGCACACATATGAAAGGACATATACATAAACATGTAAATACATTTTTTGCAAACATGATCAATAAGACACAAAAAGACATAAAAATCCATATATAATATCATAAGTCACTAGAGTACATAGGTGGATGCAAGCGCCTAAAAAATATGACCAATAACGAGTCATGGGGCTTATGCCCTCAAAAAATATATATACACGTAGTGATCTCGGCACGTGAAAATTCTAACTAAGGTCAGGGCCTGTGGGCCCTATTGTACTGATCAACAATGTTTTCCATATGCCGAAACAATCAGACCCATGTCCATGGTGCCCCCACTACATGACGCTGCATAGATGGTGGTAGGTCCTCAATCTCTGCCATAGGGACCGTGCGAGTGAGCGAAGTAAAGTTTCACTCGATTCGTCTTAGCACCCTCTTAGACTCCTCGGCTGGAAGCTCTCCTCCTGCTACTAGTCCCCCTGCGGTGGTAGGTGTGTCCCTTGGCCGAGGATGATGCTTGTTCCTCGCATAGTCCGTAGGTCGCACTGGTCCCACATCTGCACACAACAGACAAGTATTCGTCAAATAATCTGGTATATAAAAAAAATGATATATAACAAAAATTGCATAAAAATTACATATGTTTAACAAAAAAAATTATGGAAACTTACCCATCTTTTCTCTCTCCTCACCAGAAGGTACTGGTATGTCAGGATCTCTCAAAAAATCAATCCCAACATAAGGGTAATCCTTAATGACTGGGATTTGTCGCAACAACCACATGAAGAAATCATTGTCAAAGGACTCATTGGTCCTTCCACCACCCTGTCGTGGCAGTAAAACTGCCCATCTACAAACTGTAGGAAGAGAGGCCTGATATCCTCGTACCACTACTCGAGGACTAAAGCTCAGAACTCTTTCAAAAAAGAAAGAGCATAGAATGGTCCTGAACTCAAAGTTCCTCTGCGTCCGCGACCGACAATCTGTCAAACTGCCTCTTTATACAATCTAGTAACGTGGTGCTCCAGTCAAATATTTGTGCATTTAAGCACTGGACTGCACAGTTCATCTGTGCACAGGACACCTGATGTAGAGTTGCAGAACCAGTAATTCACCCAATAAGCAACACAATCGACTGCAGTGATAAGTCAGTAATCTTGCTTATGGGCACCTGTGAGCTCAAGCGGTTTGTACCAGCCTCACAGTAAAGTCCTATCAATTCCGCTATGTTATGCAGCCCCAAAGGAAATGTCCGAAAGTTGACTGGTTCCCCTCTCCTGGAGAGGCCAATCAAAAAATATATATCCTCTGTCGTGGGCACCAGTGACCGCCCCTCTAACATAAACGCCTCTACATCCGGATGCCAATAATCAACCAAGGCATTCAATAGCCTAGGTTGTGCCTGCATAAAAGGACATAAGAAGAAATTGAGCAACCCACATTGCATCAAGGCAGCCACAACATTGGGGTCTTCCCCGACCAACTCACTAACCTCCTCATGCTCTCTTTCTCTCCAGTGAACATACATCTTGCAAAACACCAATGTTCAGGAGGGTTAACCCTTGTTTTTAAAATTTTTTTCATTCAATAAAGGGGTCCACGCAGGATGTAATGTTGACAGTAGCGTGTACACGTGTGCAGTTTTTAATCTGCCTGAATGTACACGCGACCTGTCCTAAGACAGCCCGCGTGGACCTAGGGCCGACCTTTTGAAGGTCGACGCCCCCCCCAAAACATGGAACCCAAAGAAAAAATAAATATTTAAATTGCAAGATAAGAGAGTTTGTACTTACTTGGTCCAGATAGATGGTTGTTTCGTCCACTGTAGCTCCCAGAATCACCACTTTTATCAAAGGGTTTTTTTTGGCTCCATATTCAATTTCCAAATCAACAATGGTGATAATGAGTTGTTAGCTTCTATTTATAGACTTTTTGGCCTCTTTATGTCACTTTTTTGCCCCCCCTTATCATTCTCTTTAAAATGAAAACCATTTCGAGTGATTCAGGAGTTTCATAGGAGGGGTATGATCGGGCATCGAGACATTTTTTTGGAGTTTTGGGTAACTTTTGACGGTCCATGGAAAAATTTCAGATGATCAACTTGGGCATGTAGGTTAGGTTTCTACCCTGAATTTTGTATCTCGATGTATTTTTTTCCTTTTCCATAGGATCGATCCCATCAGGTTGTGACACAAAAGCATCATTGCTACTTTAGAAGTGTCGCGAGTTGGTGTTAGAGCTTACTAGAACATGGATGCCCTAGGTAGATCCTGGTTGCATTATGGTGTCCATGCTATCTCTAATCACTGTAGGCTCAAGAGTCCTTGTTGTTTTTCCTGATTATGAGTTTGAGACTCATTTTGCATGATTCCTTTTCACTCTTGACCTCACCCTCGGGACTCCCAAAAGACATAACGGGTCTTCTTTTAAGCCCTTTTTAGACCCTCTAAACATGAAAAGATTGTCGAGTGATCTTGTGGCCTTTCACACTCGTTAAAATGAAATTTGAAGTCATGTCTGTCCAGAGGTATTTTACCCCTTTTTTGGTCCAGACGGTCAACTGTACGAACAAAGGTATACTCTATGGAAATTTAGTTCTCTAGAAGAGTACTCTCAGGTATCATTTTAACCCTTTTTCAGGCCTAAGGGACTAAATTTACAAAAAAGGAACCCCCACAGAGTCCATAGTTAATCTCTTTTCAAACTCCCTAAAATTGAAAAGATCGTCGAGTGACCTTATTCTTTCACACTCGTTAAACTGGTCCAGAAGAACATTCCTGACGAAGCCCATAGTTAAGATTTTTTCAGACTCCTTAAAAATGAAAAAATGGCCGAGTGATCTTGTCTTTATCACACTTGTTAAAATGGTTTTGAAAAAACGTCTTGTCGGTGCTAGTTTACCCCTTTTTCGAACTTCCTAGACTACCTTCGAAAAAGGTAACCTAATGGAGTCTCCTTTTACATTTTTTTGCAGACTCTCTAAACATGAAAAACGGTCGATCTTACCTTCTATGGGATCGTTAAACTTACATCGAAGGATGCTACCATTATGTGTTTTATTAATCGCATTTGCATACGCGTGCCTTTGGCCTAATGCCAGCTCCATGTTGCTCTTGACTGAACCATTTGAAGCATGCCTTATACGCAAGCCCTGTAGCACTTTTCCTCTGCGTCTTGACACCTTTGGCCCCTGGAGGATTTTTCCCGAGTGTCCTTTTCTGCATATGTCCCTTTTCCCTGAGAATTCCTGTCTCCCATGCGCTTGGAACTAGTATGTTTGCGACACTCGATCCTCCTTTGTAACGTAACATTATTTTATTGTTTTTCCAAAATTATTGAAAAAAAGACAAAAAAAAATCAAATATTCCCCAAAAAGAGGAAGGGAAAAGTATTTTCTTTATTGGCAACATAATGAGTCGCCCTTGGATAAAGCACATCTGTCCATTTGTTCGTCAAAATCTAGGATTTAATACGACCTTAGGAATATTTTCTCGCTACATAGAGCTGTGTCCTCCTCCATTTGGTTATTCTTCCAAACATATGGAGAGTTTGCATTGCCTCCTGCCTCATAAACTTATGTTAATGCCATGCTGCCTGAGTCTCATCATTTTTCATGCTATTATCCAAGGGAGATTTTTACCAAGCTTGAGTCATCCCCTCTGCAAGTTTGTCTCTTGCCCTCATGCCTGGCCATCCTGAATGTCTAATCAAGTCTTTGTTCGATCAATGAAGCCTTCAATTTGATCATCAAGATTCTCTAGTCCATGATCGATGAGACATTGAAGACCTCTGGGTAGTGAAGTCATACACTCATATTACACTCCTCCCCGAGTTTTGAAGATTTTGAATTTGTTGCTCGAGATATGAAGACCTCATCTCCATCCATCAGGCCTTATCAGCTTCTAGAAGATGGATACTCTACATGTATATCTTTTTTGATTTCGAAATGTAGCTCTGTTGTGTATTGTTCGCAGCTACACTTTATATACTTATATGACATGGATCTACAGTGTATTTAATTGGTATCCATGATTCTATTTTATCCCAAGCATGGGTATGCCCACCTCGGTGAGACAATTTTTATTTTGCAGATGACACCTCCCGATTCCTTGTCCCTGGGCTCACTTGTTCGACACATTGGTGAATATTGTTAATGTATTTCGGCCATCAGATGCTCTTCTGACCTCACACATTAGGGGGCATCTCTTATAACCCTAATTTTCACCAGACATGCTTACCTGGCATCAAGCCATCTCAGATTCCTTCTTTGCCAAAACACTGTTGAACAACTCTTCTTAAAAACCTCTTTTATAAAGGCCCACACACCCTACTCCATTAATGCACACGTGTACACACTAGCTGACCTAAAATAGCCCGCTTGTACCTATAAAAGCACAAAAAAAGGAAAGTTGCCAATGGAACACACAACTTTGGGTGAGTTAACTAAACCTTCCAGACATGCATGACTGAGGGTTCGACCAAATACCTAGCTTCTTCTAGCCTATAAAAGAAGGGTTAGGGGTCCCATTTGGAAGAGGAGAATCATAGTAAAGAAACTATACCCATTTGCACATTCCCTTTGTCCCAACCTATTACCCATGATTTTGGTCATCATGATGATGTATTGATGATGGTGTACTTAGGATCTTCATAAGAACTTTCTCCTGAGAAAAAGTTATTTTCATCTTTTCCAGAAAACTCATTTTTGAAGACTGTTCACAGGCTGCTAGTATATTTGCTTGCGAGAATGCATGATTCTCGCAGGATGCCTTAAGCCAGGGTGCGAGAAGTTCACACTGTGTTGAACTGCTAGGGCGTGAACTCTTTCTAAAGAAAGGAAAAAGATGAATTCTTGATGCTTCTAGAAGGGAATCTTCTAGAAGGATGAGATGGCATTCAAATGGTTATCCTAGTACTGGATTCCCTGATATTTTGGGATCATTCTTATCCAAGTAACTAATTCATTCTCTCCTATATATTGAGTGAATTCTCATGGAAAAGGTTAAGCAAGATTTATTGGAGAATTGGTGAAAGAATTGTGTGAAGGACTGAAGCTACAACAGCTTGGAGACTCCATCAAGTTTATCCAAAGGAGTTGATATTCTTCATGCAAGTGAGAAAGTGTGTGTGTTGGAGCCAAGGGCCATCGAAAGGAAGTTTGTGACATCAAGGCTCAGGTTGTAATCTTTACTTTCCATTAATATGATACAGTAGCATGTCCCTTTCCCATAAAGCTAATTCCACTTTATTGTATAATTCCTTGATCATATACATAGATTGACTATTGAATAGATTGTGCTTTCTTCACTTTGGTTGGTTTGTGTTGGCTTGGTCTTGGCTGCACGAGATCACTAGAGTGAAGCGGGAGAAACAAAGACCATAGGAAGCAATAATAAGGTATGTCCTCTGTTCTTGCCTCCTATTTAATTCAATGGTTAGAATCTAGGGAAAGAGTCATGTTCTGTCTTTCTTTGTTCTAGATCCAGGTGGATCTAGGGAGATCGGTTTGTGTCCGCACTTACGGATTTATCCAATAACACAACCCTTTAGCCATCCTTTTGCAAGGAGAGATACAGAGAAAATAAGTTGGAGGAAAGTTGAAGAGGAGCCCAGGACCAGGTTCACGGAGCAGTGGCCAGCTTCGTCATTGTAAGTTGATTAGTTAAAGTTGATAATAAAGAAGTATTTTTCCCGTCCCACCATATGAGATGTTCATAGTTTATTGCATACATATTTGAATCTCTAACCCATTAATCTGTAGATCAAATGCATGTAGAGTTTTTTGTGTATCTTGTGTGAATGCAGGTCATCCTTGGAGGAGAGCTGCAGTCAAGGAGCGATCAAGTGTGAAGAAGGATCAATATCAAACGTCTGAAATAAGGTATGCTCACTTAAATACGTATTTTCTTAATAACAATGGGGATTAGGTCTGGGACGACGGTAGAAAGTAGGATTATTTAGGTCTTTTTCGCATGCATAATTTAACCCTAAATGTTAGTCCATAGAGGGATTTCCCACTCACAACAATGACATTTGAGAAAGATGGCCTTAGGGTCATTGCACCTTTAGATATAGATGAAGGTCCATGATACACAGAACCTATCAGAGAAGAAGACCACACATTTGAATTGGAAAACATCTACAAATTAACAACTAGACAACAAGATTATATCAACCCTACAACTAACATAAATCTGAGCTTGTGAAGTGACAACGCATGTTCATCCGATTTAGAAGAAGTGATGGAAAAATGGAAGAACCATATGTACAAAGTATCTACAAGAAGATGTGCTAGGCTAACCAAAGAAGTTCGTTGGATTGGCACAATAGTGAGTAATCTACCCACATTTTATGGACTGAACCCATTAGAAAAATTCTTTTCAGAATTTAAGACAAGTGTACCAACACAATAGAGACTGTTGTAAATGGATGAGGCCATGAAAACCACACCATCAATATGGTGGGGGACACATAAAAGAAATATTACAGACTAGACACAATGTCGAACTCTGATGACAACGCGGTTCTCAGCACAAGGAGGAAATTGCGAAGCACAGTACACAGGTTGAAGTTGCCCAAAGGACAATGTACGAAGTTGCGAAGAGTCTTGGAGTGACATTCCTAGAGAAAAATAGGTACACAGATTCATCAATACACTGGATACCACCCTGATTAACTGGTACCTTCAAGTAGAACGGTGCCTTGTCACTTTAGAATGGGAAGGTATGATCCAAAATTTTATAACCACCTTTTTGTTTGACAGTGAATTTCCTGCTATAGATCAAGCACTACAAATGATGAGACAAAAAGTATTTGAGGAGGCATATGGCCTCCCCTTGGAGAAAGAAGTGGATGAATGGACTGTGCCCCTCCAGAAAGTGCACACGTTCTACAACATTAATGTTGACGAAGACGATGATCTAAGGAAGGTGAATATTGCAGAAATAGAAGGTCAAAGAGATGTGGAAGGTCTAGGAGTGAAACTGCCATTCATTGAACAACCAATAAAGATAAAGAAAGTCAATATCGGGAAAGAGGAGACACCAAAGCTTGCCAATGTCAGATATTGCTGGGATGTTTCTACCATTGACAAAGTAACAAAATTATTGCATGAGTATCAAGACTTGTTCCTGACCAAGTTCACTGATATGAAGGGAATCAAAGGACCTATGGGAGAAATGAGTATACCTTTGAAACCAGATGTGAAGCCAGTCAAGAAAAGACCCTACAGATTGAACCTGAGATATAAGGAAAAAGTAAATATTGAGCTCAACAGAATACTGAAAGCAGGGATTATTGAACCTGATGAAGAGTCGGAGTGGATCAGCCCCATGGTAGTGCAAGATAAGAAGACAGGTGAGATCATTTTATGCGTAGATATCATGAAGCTGAATGATTCTTTTCTACATGACCCCTTACCTACACCTTTCATAGATGAAGTGTTGGATAACGTGGGAGGCCAAGAAGTATACTGCTTTACAGATGGTTTTTTAGGATACCATCAAATCCGCATCGCCAAGGAGGCCCATGATAAAACTACATTTTCCACAGAGTGGGGATCCTACCAATACACAGTAATTCCATTTGGACTGAAGAATGCCCCAACCATCTTTTCCAGGGTGGTGGTTGAAGCATTTAAACAATTTTTGTATAAGTTTTTAGAATCATACTTTGATGATTGGACTATTTTTAGTTTGTTGAAAAATCATATCGAATGTCTAAGGCTAATGCTAGATAAATGTAGGCAGTGTCAAATTGCTTTGAATTTGAAGAAGTGCATATTCTTCTAACCATTTGGAGTATTATTAGGTCATATTGTATGCAATGGGGGATTGTTGATGGATCCATCCAAAATTGCAATTATAGTTGATTTACCACCACCTATATCAGTCAAACAACTGCGCATTGCACTAGGACATACTAGCTATTACAGGAAATTTATCAAAGGATATGCTCAAATTACTGCACCAATGGAGAGGTTATTAAAGAAATACTTTCAGTTTGGTTGGATAGACGAATGCCAGCAGAGCTTCGACACACTGAAACAAAATATGGTCACTGTGCCTATTCTAGTATTTCCCAATTGGAGCAAGGAATTTCATGTGCATGTTGATGCATCTTCTATTGCATTAGGAGTAGTACCGGCACAACCTAGAGAAGGGGACATTGATCATCCATTAGCATTTTCCAACAAAAATCTCTCCATAGTTGAAATCAATTACACTACTACAGAGAGAGAGGGACTAGCCATGGTGTATGCATTACAAAAATTTCACCACTACTTCTTGGGAGGACACTTTAAAATGTTTAGTGGTCACTCCATGCTGAAATACTTATTCAACAAGCCAGTGTTGGGGGGGAGAATATGCAGATGGATTCTCCTATTTCAAGAATATGATTTTGAGATCATAGTTAAGCCAGGAAGAATGAATAAGGGCCCAGACCACCTATCGAGGTTGGAGCATGGAGAAGAACCTACCAGTCTGGAGAACACACTACCAGATGCCCAACTTATCACCATTAGAAATATTGATGACCACTTTGCATAAATAGTCAAGTTCCTGTCAAAAGGAATAACTCCACCAGAATACACAATTCTACAGAAGAAACAACTAGTGGTGCGCGCTACAGATTTTTCGCTAATAGTTGGTCAGCTATATAAAATGGGACCTGACAAGATCCTAATAAGGTGTGTGATGGAGAAAGAATTCCCTATGATCCTTGAAGAATCTCATGAAGTCATTGCAGGAGGACATTATGCAGGAAAAGCAACTGCACAGAAGGTTCTAGGAGCTGGACTTTGGTGGCCTACGTTACACAAAGATGCTAAAGAATATACTAGAGAATGTGATGTATGCCAGCGAGTTGGAAAACCATCCTGAAGAGATGATATCCCATTAGCACCATAGATGACCCTACAAGCATTTGAAAAATGGGCCATTGACTTTGTGGGACCCATAAACCCACCAGGAAAGCGCACAAGAGCAAGATATATTATCACTGTGACAGAATACCTAAATAGATGGGACGAAGCAAGAGCAGTCAAGGATTGTAGTGCAGCTATAGCTGCGCAGTTTATATTTGATGACATAATAACTAGGTTTGGATTCCCTAAGGTCCTTATGAGTGATCAAGGTACACACTTCATCAATAAGATAGTTGAAGCCCTGACTGAAGAATTTGTAGTCCACCATCAGAAGAGTACACCTTATCATCCACAAGCAAACAGAATGGTTGAAGCATTCAACAATATCTTGGAGATAGCATTGACAAATATTTGCAGTGTGAATAGGGATGACTAGGATTTAAGAGTACCAACAGTACTCTGGGCTTATATAACCACTTGCAAGAAATTCACAATGCATACCCCTTTCATGTTGGTTTATGGTCTTGAAGCTGTTGTCCCAATGGAGTAATTGGTACCAAGCTTAAGAATTTTTGCATTTACAGACATGGATGATATTGGCACCATTCATGAGAGGTTAGTACAGTTGGTCAAACTAGAAGAAGACAGATTCATTACAGGCTTCCATTAGCAAATTCAGAAGGAACGAGAAAAGGCCTATCATGATAGACACATCAAGAAGAATATATTCAGGCAAGGTGATTTAGTCCTGCTATATGACAGTAAATTTATCAAAAACCCTGGGAAGTTTAGAATGCATTGGCTCAAACCATATGAAATTGCCTATGTTACAAAAGGAGGAGCTGCATAGCTGAAGACATTGAAAAGAGATTGGAAGGAAGGCTTGGTGAATGGGAGTCGACTGAAGTTGTACTATGACAACCAACTGCATCGCAACTCTCAGTAGAATCAAGAAGACAAGGGTCCAGGTACTAGATGCAGTTGAAACTGGGTACCAGACACGGAAAAGACAGTCTACACAAGGATTGAAAGGAGGCATAAAGTAGAAGCAAGGGCTGCACTGTGCAGTCGAAAGTCAAAGAAAAAAAAGAGGATCAGATCTCAAGTACTTTGGGATGAGTCACAGGTGAGTGTTGGGGGCCTGTTGGCCTTGGGTTATGGAAGGAAGAGAAGAACGAGGAAGAAAAGGGAAAAAGTGAGCTTCACGGGAGACAGAGTGACTGTCACTGGGTCGAAGCGAGCAAAAGAATAGAAAATATGGAGCGAAGTGATAAAAAGCAAGCCATTGGATGAGGAGATCAAGGACAATAGATCAACAAAGGAGAGGGATCGAGGATGACTCAGAAAGTGGTAAAATCCATCGATGGATTCTTTGGAACACCGTGCGAGAAGGAAAGAAAGACAGGCTGGTGAAGCCCGAAGAAAGAGGGTCAAGTTGACCTAGGGTTTTTGTATTTAGGGTTTTGGCACCTACGTTTCAGCCTAAGGCTATCAGTGGGGTATTGTAATGTATAAATAAAGGTCAAGAGGACCTGGGTCATGAGGGTCATTGAGTATTGGTATGATATTTTTGTTGATCTAGCTCTATTATTGCGTGAGAGATTATTGTATTGGGGAAGATAAGTGCTGAGAGAGAGAGCCTTCTGGTATTGTAAGATCTTTATCTATGTGCGAAGATCAAGTCCTGCAGCTGGGTGTGCAGGAAGGGGAGAGAAAGAGAGAGAAGAAAGAAGATCTTCTAGTTGAGAGCGCAAACAATAACTGTATTCTTTCCCTTAATAAATCATAAGCACAGTTCTATGGATGTAGCCCTAGAGAGAGGGTGAACCACGTATACCCTATGTTGTGGATGTGTGATTGATGATTTGATCTCTATTGTTGTTGTATTATTGTTTGCATTGTTGTGTTAGGTTAGATCTATAGTTGTGAAGGAAGGATCTAGCTAGTTTATAATAGATCCATGTTATGTTGTTGTTACAATAAGAACCACTTGATATTCCCCTGGTTGTAGGCATCTCTGTCTTGCAACCCCCTCATAGTTGCTTCGGGTGAGACTACATTTACTTCGCAGGTGCTGCCGAAAGGGACAATATCTAGGGCTTGTTGGTGCGCTCTTGGAGCTGAACCCTAGGTCTTCCCTTGTGCCAACAACACAATGATAATGTCCTTCAATGTAATTTTAACAAGCCCAAAGAAGGTAAGCTCGACATTTTTTCATTTTTAGAGAGTCTGAAAAAGCGTAAAAGGAGACTCCACTGGGGTACCTTTTTCAAAGGTAGTCTATTCGGTTCAAAAAAGGGATAAACTAGCACTGGAAATATGTCTATTCAAAACCATTTTAACGAGTGTGACAAAGACAATATCACTCGACAATCTTTTCATATTTAAGGAGTCTGAAAAAATCTTAACTATGGACTCGCTCCCTTTTTCTAGATTAAGTCTCCCTATTTTGAAAAAGTGAAATTTACTGAGGAGAACTTTCCCAGCAAGACAAATCTCCCAAGGTGTACCTTTTTCCTCCTTAATCTACAGGCCGAAAAAAGGGGTAAAATCATGCCATTAGATGTTTTTCTGAACCAATTAACGAGTGTGAAAGAGCAAGGTCACTCGACGATCCTTTCACTTTTAAGGAGTCTAAAAAGAGCTTAACTATGGACTCTGTGGGGGTTTCCTTTTTCGTAAATTTAGTCCCTCAGGCCCGAAAAAGGGTTAAAATTATACCTGAGAATACTCTTCTAGCGAATTGAAGCTCCTAGAGTATACCTTTGTTTGTACGATTGACCGTCCGTACCGAAAAAGGGGTAAACTAACGCCAGACATATGTTCCTTCAAATTTTAGTTTGGTGAGCATGAAGGACAACAAGATCGCTCAGAAATATTTTCATGTTTAGAGAGTCTAAAAAGGGCTTAAATAAGACTCCAGGGGGCTACAACTCATGTATGAAACTGGTTCAGTTAGAGCCCACTGCTAGGCTCAGACCAAGAGTCTCTACGATAGTCAACTTAGAAAGTCTCCCAAAAGGGAAGAAAACACAAACCAAGGTGTAATTCCTCCCATGGTATAGAAACTGTAGTCATGGCTTCAAGGATAACCTCATCTGAAGGAAATTGAATATGAGAAATCACGTGAATGAGGAGGGTCTACAGACCCAAAGGGTGAAGTAAACTGACCATATTCCATATGACAATGGAGGCTCTAGCCAGGACTGGGAGAGTCTATCAATGAAGAATCACAAGCATGAGGGCTTGAGGATCTACAAAAACTGAGATCAGACTCAGAAGGAGTCTCATGATCACTTGGACCAAGAGGGGGAAGCAAGGGCTCCCATTCCCCCATTGGATAAACCAATGGATCAATTTCTAAGACCAAGTCTCAAGAAGGAAAACATGATTGTGTAGGTTCCTTCTCAGAAGCAATTGAACATTGAGGATAAGATGCCACATAATTAACCCATGGTGGGGTAGAGTCTACGCAAACACTAGGAACATATAAAGAGGCAACCTAAACTAATGCGGAATTAGGATCGTGATTATCAGATGCCAGCTGGTCTATAGTGACAATTCTTTTATTATGAGGGAAATGCATCACCCGAAAGAGCGTAGACACCACAATGTTCATAGCGTATACATAATCACGCTAGAGAATCATATTTAAATCTAACGGGCCTTGCACCACTATAAAATTGACAAGGAAAATATTCCCACCTAATGAGATAGGAAACTGAGGAAGAATCCCCAAATATTCACTAGGACGTCTGTCAAAAGCCAACAGCTCATGTGAAGAAAACACAAGCTTGGGAGATCCCAAGACTTTCCAAACCAAGGAGGATAAAATACTTGTGGAGGCTCCTTCATCCACAATACATTGATAAATGTTTGTTGAATTAACTTCAATCCTTATTTGAAAAGGTGTGGAAGAAGGAAGACGAGGCTCAACAAGATCATTCCAATCAAATGAAACCATTCTAGGGCTTGGAGGGGGTGTGCTCGGAATGAGTGGAATGCCCCCTTGTTCTGAAAGTACTGAACTGAAAATGCTAAAAACATAGTCAGTAGACACATCACTCCCCAAGAGAAGAGTGGGATTAGCTGAAGAATGCATCGACATGACCACTTTGGTAAACTTAACACTCTCCAAGAGAAGAGTGGGATCAGCCGAAGACTGCATCAGCGTGACCACTTTCTCAACCAATGGTTGAATAGGCTGCACGACTACATGGTCTAAAGGTACCTCACTCCCCAAAAGAGAAGTGGGATCAGCTGATGACTACATTGGCATGACCACTTTCTCAAAAAATGGATGAATAGACTGTGAGGAAACCTCAGAAGACTCATAATCAGAAGAGCTTGCAGATAGGGACCACAATATTTGAATCTCTAGAAGTCCAGAGCACAAATGTGTAAGGTGATCTCCCTTGCAAATCTTACAAGGGAACTTAGGCTTACATCCTATCTGCCTAGGCTTCTCAAAAGAATCAATGCCCCTAGCATGACTAGCAGTGGTTGGTTTCACATATCTAATGACTTGTAGTGGTTAGTGATGGTTCGACAACATGACTCGTAGAGGCTACAGACCTATTACCAATATGACTAGCAGTGACTGGAATTTTTCCCCCAGCATGACTTGCAGAGGGTGGGTGCTTTCCCCCAGCATAACTTGCAGAGGCTGGGTTCTGGTCTTCAATGTGACTTGCAGAGGTTGTCGACCTATCTCCAACATGACTCGCAGAGGTTGGTGATTTTTTCTTCCTATTCTTCCTCTTTATATTTCGTTTAGACTTTTGGTTACTAGTAACTGTACTTTCACCAGAGGCAGGATAAGGAGGAGGAGAAGACTTTGCTAATGCTAACGAAGAAACATCAAAAGGGTTCCCATGACTTAAGGTTCTTAACTGAGAAGCGTAAATATAATTTGATACATTTGGAATGGTGCCCAACCAAACTTGTAGTCCCACATTCAATCCAGGAATGTACAAAGTGCCCATCAAAGGGACACCAACGTTTCTGAATAAAGGAAAAGCACAAGAATCCCCATTGTGAAGAGGTTCCTTGGTTGGTATCTTTAGGTACTTTAGCCATGAATATCTTATGCACAGGTTCTCCCCTTGAGGGATCGTTCAAGTTCGTAAAAGTCTCACACACTGACTCTAAAGAACCAGTGTTATCAAAACAATGCCTAAAAAGAGGCGATTCCATGTTTCTAAGCGGAAGATCAAAAAGTCCTCACGACCAATGGAGTGGGTGGTCTACCACCCTAGGTCAGAGACCTAAATAAATGACTGACTAAATCACTATGGAAAAATAGGTAGCACAAAGCACACACTAAAAATTCCTAAAGATAAATCAAGCAAACGACTAACTAGTAGGAAGAACAGTTACACCAGCTAACACTAGAGAAACTTACTGGTGCAAGTGAAACTCGAATACGAAAGCATCCTCTGGGTATACTCTACAAAGTATGGCCCGATGTCTTCCCTAGGTACCATGGTATACCCCCACAATCACCTGTGTAAGTCACTAAAATAAAAGGAAACTAGGTTTCCAGTGCACGAACAGTCACCAAGTGGGTACAGTCGACAATCGGGTGGACTGCAATGAGCAGGTTATCAAGCCCAAAACCTGTCAAGGGTATTGAAAGAAAGAGTTCTGAAAGACGAATGAGGACCTTGAATGGATTTGAGACCCATGAAGCTCCGTGGAAAATGCGATCAACAGAATCCCAAGACAAGTCCTCTATATGCATTCCCCACTATGCTTGGTCCATCTTTTGAGGGGTTATCTCTGCTACCTTTCTGCATGCGACCTCATGTTTAACCCCTATGTTAGAGGGGGGTCCCAAATAAATTCCACGTTGCTGGAATTATACACTCCCTAACTCAGACTCTAATGTTTGATTTAACGACCTTGAAGAGTTTCCTCTCTAGCCTAATTCAAGGCCCTAACCCTAAACTAGTTGGTTGACCCTACAAACATAAAAGTCTAGTTATTTTTAATTAGATTTGTTTTTAAGGATTGATTTACTCAAAAGGTGTGGTAGTGCAACTAATGTTGTTAAGACTCTTGCAGAAAAAGGAGTGATAATAACACTAGAAAATAACGCTTTTCTTTCTTATTTTCTTTTGAAATGCTTTTAGAATTAGAAGAAAACACAACACTATGCTAATTTCTTTTTCTTTTTCAAATAACAATGCAAAGAAAATGGCAAGAAAGAAAGAGATCTAACAAACTAAGTTTTTTTTTTTTTCTTCCAATCAAAGTAGAAATAACAAAAGATTCTAAAATAAACTAATGAATACATGATTCATTCCCCCCCCCCCATGAATGCAACTCATTTTTCTTAAAATTTCAAGCTAAAAATAAGTTTAAAAAGACAGGAAACACAAGGAATCTTTTTTTTTTAAAATACAAGCAAACTGATGTCAAACCCAGGCCAAAGACTGCTATAACAGAGACCAGGACTAGATTAAGAAAACCCCTAAGAAGTATGAATTTTGACAGGGAAGAGGATGACTACCTCTTCTTTAAAAAATATTTTCTCAACACAAGCACGTTGCTGACACTTCAATAGCTAGCATATGTACATGGTCTGTCCAAAGTTATGGCGTGTATGTACACATATAGACCCACTACAGGCTGTGTACACCTCTATAACTTCTCAAAAAAATGAAAACTAACAATCAAGCAAACCAAGAGGGAGTACTGGTATTGAAGACCAGAATCCCTTAAACACATAGACACTTATAGAAACTCATAAAAAGTAATTAAACTATTTAAAGCACCCAAAAATAATATCCCCTAAAAACCCTAGAGGTCTCCCCAATATGGTCGCCAATTATGCTATAGTGGGAAAAACCCCTATGAACTACACCAGGGTTCTGAAGTGCAGGTAGAGCTAACCATCTAAAGTCTCCTACTTTTAACAACTATCTTGACATTACCCCGCAATCATACATAAAAAAAACAAAGTATAGGGATCTAGTAATCCTACCTTAAACTCCACGTCCAGTGTCGATCCCTCTGCGCTCAGTTGTTTCTCGACTGTAGATATCCTCCCATGGCCAACTTGCATTCACCAAATACAAACAAGAAACTACAAGCATGCATTCTATATATGGATTAGTGGGTTAGATATCATAACAAAAACACAAATAAATTATGAAGATTGAAGACATCATTTGGTGGGACGGGAAAAGTATTTCTTTATATTAATCTCACAAAGTCGCTTAAAATATGATATCAACATTGCTCCTCGAAATCGGTCCTAGGCTCCTCTTCACAATGCACTAACTTCTTCCATGTATTCTTCTCCTCTTCAGTTCTCTCTAGGGAAATGGTAAGGGTTTGCAATGGAGGAAAAAAGAATTCTGGCTCAAACTCACAATGTGGTTGAAAAATATTGGGGCAAAGGGGGAATACTGAAATGGGCAGAGTTTCTATTCTCTCGTGCTTCTCTTTGAAATGGGACCCCAACACCTTCTTTTATAGGACAAAAAGCAAGGTATTCGGTTGGGTGACTGGCTGTAGGCGATCAAAATATTAGTAATGGCCCAAAAGCCCGTATCCCTTTGCAATTTTTATTTTTCACACTTTTTGTGAGTGTACGCGGGCTGTAATGGTGCAACAAGCATGTGTACGGTGACAGTAGTGGTGCAGGGCGCGTACATATTCAAGAAAATGGTTTTTTAGAAGAGTTTTTCAATGATGGCTTGGCAAAGATATAAAGTAAGATGGCCTAATTCCAGGTATGCATGTCTTGTGCAAATTAGGGTTATAACACTAATCCATGCCTAAACAAGCTTGTAACATCTCGCAGAACTCAAAAATGTTGCTATGTTAGGATTTTATGCCCCGAGGAGGAATTAACGAAGAGTCCCCGAAATGGTTTGGGATGCAACTTGCAACTGATCATATAACAAAAATTGAGAATCAAATTGAGAAACTGTTGTCTCTGTTGGATTCCTGGCATAGGATTTCAGCTAGAGCACCCCTCACTCCTAGGTCCAATCCCTCAAAAGTTGTTTTTTTCATCGATTTTGAGAACTAGGGTTTTGCTCAGTAAGAAGCAATGAAACATTTGGATTTATGGGTCCAATTTGTGAAACGATGCCTCAAAATTGGATGGAAAATTTGATCACATAGTCCATGCCTAAACAAGCTTGCAGAATCTCACGGAACAAAAAAAATGTTGCTTCGTTAGGTTTTTATGCCTCTAGGTGGATTTGGCCAAGAGTCGCTGAAATGGTTTGGGATACGACTTGAAAATGGGCACAAAACAAAAAATGAGACTCGTATTGAGGAAACATCGAATTTGATGGATTAATGGGATAGGATTTCAGCTAGAGCACCCATCACTCCCAGGTGCCATGCCTTAGAAGTTGATTTACTCATTGATTTCGAGAACTAGTGTTTTTCTTAGTTTGAAGCAATGCAACATTTGGATTAAAGGGTCCAATTTATGAAACCATCCCTCAGAACTGGATGGATAATGTGGTCACCTATTCCATGCCTAAACAAGCTTGCAACATCTCACATAACTCAAAAATGTTTCTCTGTTAGGCTTTTATTCCCTGAGGAGGAATTGGCCAAGAGTCCCCAAAATGGTTTGGGATTCGATTTGCAACTGGGAATATAAAAAATACCAAGATTCAAATTGAGGAATTGTCATCTCCATTGGATTCTTGACATAGGATTTCAGCTAGAGAACCCCTAACTCCTAGGTCCAATCCCTTAGAAGTTGTTGTTTTCATCGATTTTGAGAACTAGGGTTTTGTTTAGTTTGAAGCAATGCAACATTTCTATTTATTTTGTGTATTAAATGTTAGGAGGAGTAGTGGGTCATAGACCATGATGATAACTCTTTAGAATTCATCATTGTATTCACTTTTCTTTTTATTTATAAAGAGGAAGAAGTCATCTATGTATGTGTTGATGGTTTTGATATTGCACCAAGTCTGCACTTCCTACCAAATGTCCTTGGTAGTCAATATATAATGCAATGGGTTTATCTCATAGGGTCTCAACTTTGAGAACATGTGACATAAAACATGTTTGGTGACATGAAATAGTACCAAATTATTTGGATGACATAATTTTTTTCTCACCATAGGTGTTGTGCCACAAGGGTACTTGACAACATAGAAGAAACAATTGGTTTTATGTGTGACCAAATATTAGATAAATAGGTCATTTGTACAGTCTCATGGTATATGGCATCCTTTGATGTTGTATCATGGATCATAAATTACTTAGAATTTTATGGGATATCCATCATGAAATACTTATAATATGCTCAATCTTGAGACATCTATCAAGGAACTAGGAAACTATCTTGTAGGGATGAAATGTTGTTACACCTGGTAGTTGTTCTACAACCATTAGAAAAATTGGTAGTAACATTAAAAACCCTAAGTTCTCAATTTAGATAAAAATAGTAACATAGATGCATGATGAAGAAACATCAATAAGACTCTTAGTATCTCATGTTTGAAATAACAATCTTAGGAACTTACACTCTCCAAAGTAGGTCTATTATGTACATATAAACAATATGTTCATTGTTTCTTATGGTGGGTCAAACCTATCTTCAGTTTACCTATCATATGTGTTGGTAAAGTGCATGATTAGCTGTCGGTTCATGGGCCAAGATATTTTTATCTTAATGTTTATCCCATAGTTGGGCACTTCATTTGGGGAAACAAGATGAAATTGACTCAAGGGTGAGTCAACAATTGTGGAAAAAGCTTGTTGGTCCGTTCATTTTTATGGAGTACATGTTGGTACACACTCAACATGCAAAGAAATTTGAGTTGCATCAGACATAACAAATTTGAGTTACATACTCAACATACAAAGAGTATCATAGATGGTTTTAGCCATGAAACATGATTTTATTCACGAATTTAGGTGTCTAAATAAGTTGTAAGGTAGATCGATAGGTAGTGGGGGGGCCCAAAGGGCCCATAGTGATAATAGTGGAGTTCATTCAATGTAAGATGGATTAGGTCCACTATATTATTAAATAAGGCCCACTATGGTAGTTAGATATAATAAATGGGTAATTAGATATAATAAATGTAAGATGACTTCTTAGAATGTTCTATTTCTAGAAGATTCCTCCTCTAGAATGTTCTTAGGTGATGGTAGCACTATATAAATGGGTTCAAACAATGTAATGAAATATGAAGATGAATATTGTGTTTGGAGTAGTATCTCAATAGGAGGATTGTAATGAACCTCAAATGTATCATAAAAAAAAGAAATTCCTTTGGTACATTATCCTCTAATTAACCGAAGTTTATCATCTCGTAAGATGGGTACTTACATTTCCCCTTTTAGCTTGGATTGACACTTGTCATATTAACTTAACACGTAAGAGAGGTTCCATCAAAATATAGGCATTTTTCTAACTCCTATATCTTACTATATAGATATTATTACTTACATGTATTCACCCATACACTAGGATTTAAATTTTTGTTTACCTAATTAAGAGAGTCGGGCTAATTTGGGCTTTGCACACAATTTTATAACTCTAAGATTAATTGTTTGTACTCCTACCTGGTTGTGTTGACATTATAAATCCAATACGTACTAGGAATGGGATATTGTTATTAATAGTGATTTATGAGTGGATAACAATGCGTTTTCTCTGATGGTTTCATTTTAGTTATGATACGATTTGTCTCCACCATAACGAACTGAACCCCGACTCATCCCACATCGATCACTGCGTAACTAACTAACTACCCCTCCTCGTCCTGTTGGTGTAAAGGAAGGAGCACTTCAAAGACAAAGGTAAAGCAACTGATTATTTACACTGGACAGTCATGGTATTACTGTTGTTTAACTTCGTATCTTCGTCATTTAAGGGAGGCAGGTGTACCTGTTAGGAGGATTTAAGGCTTTGTCCTAGAATTAATTAGGTCTTACTAACCTCAGTCTCGAGCCTCGTCCTCCTGTTCTTCCCAATCCTGATGCGCCAACCTTGCCCTAGCACATGGCTTGTACTTCCTGAACTGTCAAGGGTGGTACTTGTCCCTCTTAGATTTTGGTGGTCTCATTCCTTCTCTTGTGATTCTGAAGAGGAGGTTTCTGTATTATGCATTGTTCCACAGGGAAGTGCTACCACCTCTGCAACCATCATTGGTGAAGTCAGCGGTAACAACCGACTACCTGGTAAGATTCTATGGAACTATCATATCTTAAGTTTGAAACCAAAGGGTTCTTGGTGTGGGTTATGAAAATATTTACTTCCTGTATTAGGTTCAGAGTCTACGTGATTTCTCCCTTCATTCTAATGTCGACTGTAGAAGAGGATGTTACCGAGAGTCCCTGCTCTATACCACCGTGATCGAAAAGCCCTATTTTGCGTCCTTTGTTTGTGTCCCGTGGGATTCTTCCAGTTATTTTTGTTTTACTCTGAGATTAGTAACTGTTTTGGGAGTCACTTCTGTGTAGCACATAAAGGTTTTATTCATACGTCATATAGAGATTCTAGTGGAATAAAAGGTCCACCATATCTATCCTCCTCTGTGATTGATGCATTTTATTTGTTGTATAGTGGTGGTCTACCGGTAATTTGTCTCTTACTGAGTTGGGGTACTTACCGGAGAACGTCTATTGTTTATATGTGTCATGTCATTCCTTACGTTCTTCATTTTTGTTCATACAGAGTTTTTGTTTATAATAGGTTGAACTTCTTGATTCGCAGTGCTATTTCCTCTCTTAAGTATTTGTTTAATTCCGTGCAAAAGGGGTATCTTTGTATTAATGGTGGGACTCTGTTTGTTACTAGGTACCCACCAGAAGTTCCAGGCATCATTCTCCCCTCGACCAGTGTCACATTACAAAACCAGGCATGACAACTGGAGGTCGTCGTGTTTTCGGCCCTTAAGTTAGGTAGTCTGACATCGCTGTGGTACTCAAACTATACATTCGATTTTATAATTTAAATTTTAATACTTTATTAATGTTTTCCTATGATGGCCGAATGCAGGGATGCCCACTTCTCGGCGTAGGTACCAGCCTCTGCTCAATGTGACAAAGGTACTTGGGTTTCATAAAAAAATGGCTCTCAACTCACTTCTTACATCAAGCATGGAGGTCACGATTCTGTTCGTAGTTTTCTACTGTTAGAAGTAACATCACTTATTCACCGCTTTCCTATGTTGGATGTTTGAGGGGCTTAAATCCCATTTTGTTTTTGTTAAAGATCCCTTTAAGGCTATAAATATATACATATATACACTCATAGTCGACTTGTTGTAGGGAAGGACTGATAGCCCAAATACTAGAGATGGCAGACAAGTCTAAGTATTACTTGTTTGGGAAATTCTTATCTATGTTAAGCATAGTAATGGAGAAACAGTAATAACTATTTTGGAAAAGGGCTTATCTTCATCATTCTATGCATTACTTCTGTGATTTAAAGGTATTCGAAAAACCTTTAACGGTTATAATGGCCATCATTACTCGACTTTGTTGATGACTATATGGATAGTCTCTTGTTATCGAAAACTGTCTATTTGGACTTTACCCCAAAGGAAACGTTCGGAGGCGGGGTTTCACATTCAAAATCTCTATGTTTATTTTTTGTAGAATTCTTTTCCTTTCGATAGATTGTATCCTCTGAAATGATTGCATTACTCTAAGATTTTTTTGGAAAATCTTTCTGTAAAATACGAAGCAATTGTTTGATAGTTATTCTAAACGGAAATGCCATAGCCATAAAATTATTGTGTTCTCACTGCACACAAAATATGTAAGAAGTGTCAAACGTTAATGATGTATCAATGAAATCATTGATTCTCTTTCCTGTAGTATGATACTAGCATGATTAAATCATCCTGTTTAGGGTAGTTTTACTCCCTGGATTCTATTCATTCCCCTATGCTTCATCGTTCTAGACTATATAAGTGAATTATGTTTTCCTTTTTGAATTAAATTACAGAATGGGATCTACATTTGCATTTATCGGTTCTGTTCGTTCATTGATACATATTCGATTCTGTTTAAAGTTTGAAACATACAAAAATATAATAGCTATGTTCGTTCATTGATACATATTCATTTATGTTTAAAGTTTGAAACATATATATTCATATAATAGCTCTGTTCATTCATTGATACATATTCGATTTTGTTTAGAATTTGATTTCTGAAAATAATTCCATGATTAATTCCTACAGTCTATTCACTGAATTTCGATGAGGATATCATATGTTTTATTTACATACAGCTTCTAAATTCCATAGTAGAGGATTCCTTAAGGGATGATTCCAGAATATATGTGTAACTATTCGATAATTAAGAGGATTGTATTATTCCTGAATTCGAATAGCCTTTGTCTAGGTTATTGTAAGCATACCAACATAAGGATCCCACTATATCAATAACCAATTCGACCAACAGAGGTAGAATACTGAATATTTAGGTATAGGAAAAGACTTACAACAATTATACGATCATTAAAACAGATACTAGAACTCTTTTCTGTTTAGCTATAACATGTACAATATATCCAATACAAAATCATTCAGATAGATATAGTTTAGAGTACATATCTGAACTAAACTTGCGGAGAAAACAAAGGGAACAACCACATTCCTCCCAACCATAGAACCGAGCAGCCACGATTACTTGCCTAATTCACCCCATAGCCTGACCATGAGTCCATAAGGGAGAACTTGGAAACCCCTCTATAGCACTGTCCTTCAATTCAGTCCCTTTTTCTTCTTGCCTCACACCCTTCCAGTGTTCATAACAGCAAGTGAAAAAGAAAATCAAATAGACTCTTTCCCAACATACTTAGGAGTGTCCTGCCTCCTCACATATGCTTATTTGTAACTTGCCTAGGTCTTTTCCCTTCCTTGGAATTTTCATAGCTTCCTAAATCCATGATTTTCAGGGGCTACCAATGGCCAAATCACTAATTTGCCACTTGTAAAAATCAGCCCAAGGGTAGTTCCAACATGTTCCCCACTCATGGAGTCATGGTCAACTACTTTTAACATGGTTGTTCCATTTGTCTTCCTGCAATCAATATAATATATATATATTTTTAAAAAGTGTCATTTTCAAATAGTTAGTTGGGTCAAATCAGAGTTATGCCCAACAGTCATAATAATTTATTACAATTAACAAATTCAAAATTCGGAATTGCCATAAATGGAAAAAAAATTCCATATTCGAATTTACCAAAAACGGAATAATTTCCCAGAAATTTAAATTTCCAAAATATTTTATTTTGGTCACATCCTTTCCCCCTTCAATAAAACACCGTCCTGAGTGTTCGTTCATTTCTTGGAACAAGATTGGATGAGATTTTCGCAAATATCCCTCCAATTCCCAAGTGGCCTCCTCAGGACTAAAGTGCTTCCATTGCACCTTTACCTGAGCGACGACTTTGTTCCGAAGCATTATTTCTCTGCACTCCAGAATGCATAGGGGTTCCACCTGGAATTCGCCTTCGGGTTCCACCTGTACCAAGTTCCAATCAATCACATGAGTAGGGTCATGAACATATTTTTTCAATAAAGAAACATGAAATACATTATGAATTCTTAGATTCGCTGGTAGTGCAAGTTGATATGCTACGGGTCCAATTCGAGCTAGTATCTCGAAGGGCCCACAGAACCTGGGTGCCAGCTTGGCACAATTTCCTAGCTTCAATGAGATTTTTCGGGCTTTGACCTTCAAATATACATGGTCTCCCGCTTGAAACTCTAAGTGTCTTCTTTTCAGATCTGCATAGCTCTTTTGTCTTTCCTGTGCTTCCTTCAAGTTTTGTTGTACCTTTCTTACCATGTTATCCATTTCTTGGAGCATCTCTGGTCCAACCATGAGTCTGTCAGCCGATTTATCCCAACTAATTGGAGTCATACACTTTCTGCCATACAATACTTCGAAAGGGCTCAACTTTGCTGAAGTTTGGTACCCATTGTTATATGCAAATTCTACCAAGTGTATATAATCCTCCAACTTGATTGGTTTTGTTCTTACATACATGCGGAGCATATCCTCTATGATTTGGTTTGTCCTTTCGGTCTGTCCATCCATTTGTGGATGATAACTTGTACTGAAATTCAAGTTGGTATTGAGCCCTGCAAACAATTCCTTCCAAAAGGCGGATGTGAATTTTACATCTCTATCTGAAATCACCATTTTAGGAATACCATGCAGTCTAAAGATTTCTTTCATGAATATTTCAGCAATGTTTATAGCTTTAAAAGTAGACTTTACAGGAATAAAGTGTGTAGACTTACTGAGTTTATCGATTACAACCATGATAGAGTCACTCTATTTCTAAGTTTTAGGAAAACCTGTTATAAGTCGAGTGATATAGTCTCCCATTTCTATTCTGGTACTGGTAATGGCTATAAGAGGTCGGCTGGATGTTGGTGCTCAGCCTTAACCTGCTGACAATCTTGGCACCTAGCCAAGTATTCTACTATTTCTCCCTTCATATTAGGCCAATAAAATATTTTCCTAAGTGCTGTTATTGTTTTCTGGTAACCTGGGTGGCCAGAATACGGCTTCTTATGCACTTCGTCCAAGATTGTTAATTTTAACCCTGTTGAATCTGGTATGTAAAGTTTGTTTTTAAATCATACCAATCCCTTCTCGTCGATACTTAGATCGGGTTTATCTGAGTTCGCAGTATTGTTTGGTAATTCTTCCATTATTTTAGTATAGTTTTCGTCATCAATACCTACCATCCTTATTCTTTCTTCTAGATCACTTTCTGCCCTGCTAATATTCATCTCAAATAACCCATGGATTCTTCTACTTAAAGTGTCTGCTACTTTGTTTTCCTTTCCCTTGATATGTCTAACCTCGAAGTCAAATTTTCTTAAGAAGTCTAACCACCTTGCTTGCCTTTCGTTAAGATCCAGTTGGTTAAACAGATATTTCACCTCGCTGTTGTCCATTAATAATAGGAATCTTCTAGACATTATGTAGTGTCACCACATCTTTAAGGTGTGTATTACTGCTGCCAATTCTAAGTCATGAGTGACGTAATTTCACTCCTGTTCTTTTAATTTCTGAGACTCATAACAAATAATGTGTCCTTCCTGAGTTACGACACCACCTAGCCCTTCTTTACTTGCATCGACACATACGGTGAAGTCTTTATCTGGGTCTGCTACTTTCAATATGGGTGTCGTTGTCAATAATTCCTTTAGTTTGTTGAAGCTGTCTTGACATTTCTCTGACCAGTTAAACCTGGTTCCTTTCTTTTGTAATGATGTGATAGGGTAGGCTATTTTGGAAAACCCTTCTATAAACCTACGGTAGTATTCGGTGATTCCCATGAACGACCGTATATCCGCTACATCTTTAGGTACTGGCCATTCCATAATGGATTTCGTCTTTTCTGAGTCTAYGACAATGCCCTCTACTGAAATTACATGTCCAAGGTATTGTATTTCTTTCTGATAGAAGTCACGCTTGTCAAAATTGGCGTACAATTTTTTCTTCCTTAACGTTTGCAGAACTATTCTTAAGTGTTCCTCATGTTCCTCCTCTGTCTTTGAGTAGACCAGGATATCATTGATGAATATGACCACAAACTTGTCCAAGTACTTACTGAAAATACTGTTCATTAGGCACATAAACATGGCTGGGGCATTAGTGAGTCCGAAAGGTATGTCTACAAACTTGTAGTGTCCATATCTTGTCTGAAATGTTGTTTTGTTTATGTCCTCGTCTTTTATCCGAGCTTGATGATAACCGGATCGTAAATCCAATTTTGAAAAGATCTTTCCCCCCCCTCTACTTGATCGAACAGATCATTTATCCCTGGTAAGGGGTATTTATTCTTAATAGTCATTTTTTTCATTTGTCTATAATCGATACATAATCTTAGAGTACCATCCTTCGTTTTCACAAAGAGGATTGGTGCTCCCCAAGGTGAGACACTTGGTCTGATATACTCTTTGTCCAACAATTCCTGTAATTGTATTTTTAATTCTGTCAGTTCTAGTAGACTCATCCGGTAAGACGCCTTTGAGATAGGGGCAGAACCGAGTAATAGATCTATGGAGAAGTTTATTTCCCTTCTAGGGGGTAATTCTGGTATCTCATCCACAAACATGTCTCTAAAATCACGTAGGACAACCTAAGTCTTCCAACTTTGGCTTATCCTTCTTTTCTACTAGATTCGTCACTTGGATGGCATAAACTTGACATCCTTTTCTCACACATTTCTTTAGTTGCATCGCTGAAATTTGTTTGACTGATACTAGTTTTGGTATACCTTGGGCTATCCTGGTGGTGCGGGAATCATCTTTATAGCTAAGTATCTTTGTATAACAATTTAATATTGCTTTGTGTCGTTCCAACTAGTCCATCCCAATAATCATATCGTAAGATCCTAGTGGTAGGATGTTTAGATTGGTATTTATAGTTTGACCATCTAGGCTAAACTCAAAGTATGAAATATAGTCAATTACTTCCCTTTTTGTACCTGTCGCTAGTTGCACAAGCCATGATTTTGCGTTCTTCAGTCTCTTAAGTTTATTTGACTCTACTACCTTCAGATTAATAAAACTTAATGTTGCTCCAGGGTCAATTAAAACAGAAATTCAAGTGTCATGGATTTTTTTCCTTCGATTTATACCACTGAGGACTGGTGGTCAGCTTGTCGGTCGTCGATGGCTGCATTTATCCGATGTAGGTTCTTGCGCACGTCTCCAACTGTCGAGGCTTCTTGCAGGTTATGAATAGTAGTTTTGTTTGTTGAATTCAAACGTGAGCAGTTTCTCCTAAGATGAGGCTCTCCACATTCCCAACACTTTAATGGCTTGCGAGAGCTGTCACCAAACCTTTTTGCTTCCAGGTTTACCGATTTTCCGCTACCTTGCATATTCGGAGGATTGGAGTGAAAATCCTTTCTCGAAAAACTCTTCGTTGTATTCTGATAAGGAGCTGGCTGGTACCCCTTCTTCCACTAGTTCATTTGATCTTGTTTCTTATCCTTCCAAGCTTTGGGAAACTCTGCCCACTATTTATACTGGTCGTAGCACATTCATGCTTTTTTGAATACTTCACTTAAGGATTTCAGGTTGTCAAACTCAATTATGTCCTTGTAGGACCGTCGTAAACAGCTTAGAAATCACTGAATTTTTACTTTATCCTCCAGGATGTATGGTACGAACCTTAGCAGATCCAAAAATTTATTTATAAGGTCCTCCATCGTCATCTGTCTAAGTCGTAACTCGTAAAATTCTTTCGTCTTCCTTTCATAATAATTTTCAAAAAGGTATTGTTTCTTGAAATACTTCTTAAAGTCAGACCATTCCAACTGTTTCTCCTTTAGGCCCTCGGCCAATTTCAGATCTTGCCACCAAATGATGGCCTTCCCTTTCAGATTGTAGATGGCCATCTTGACCTTCATGTTGCTGTAATAGTTGTAGATTTGGAAATACTTTTTGATGTCGAACAACCATGCCTTTTCTTCTTCTCCTGTCCTGGATTATCCATCAAATATAGTGGGTTTAATCTTTTTAAATTCTCCTTCAAGGTGGTCTACTTGTTTTCTTTTTCTATCTGTTTTAGTTCCATCCTCAGTTGGAGGTGTTCCTTTAGGCGAATTGTCTCCTTTTTCTGTTTCTGGCCTTGAGTTCTTGGAGGCTCTCTTGCTAACTTCTTCATCGTTATTATTGTGTTTTGGGCTTTTCTTGGTCACTATACTGCGCAGTAGGACTTCGTTTATCTCCTGTTGTTCTTGCTGTGCCTTCTTCAATTTTTCATTGTCGGCTTTAAAGATCTCAAAAATCGGGTTCCTCATTGTTTCCAACACTTCTGTGGGTGAGCTTTCGTCACTATTCTGCCTTGTATCTCCAGGAGGTCTTTGTTGTGGGTTTCCTTCCATCCTATTTTCTGCATTGTCCTGAGCTGCCATACTTATTCACCAAAATAGAGAAAGTTTTCTATTTATAACCACATGATTTATTAGTTTTTATCTAAAAAAAAATATATACTAAGCACTACAGTGGTCCTGTTCAGGCCCAGTGTTGTAACTTTTGCTCTGATACCATATGTAATGAACCTCAAATTTATCATAAAAAAAAAAAATCTTTGGTACATTATCCTCTAATTAACTGAAGTTTATCATCTCGTAGGATGGGTACTTACATTTCCCCTTTTAGCTTGGAGTGACCCTTGTCATATTAACTTAACACATAAGAGAGGTTCCATCGAAATATAGGCATTTTTCTAAATCCTATATCTTACTATATAGATATTATTACTTACATGTATTCACCCATACGCTTGGATTTAAATTTCCATTTCCCTAATTAAGAGAGTCAGGCTAATTTGGAAATTGAACACAATTTTATAACTCTGGGATTAATTGTTTGTACTCCTACCTGGCTGTGTTGACATTAGAAATCCAATACGTACCAGGAATGGGCTACTGTTATTAATGGTGATTTATGAGTGGATAACAATGCGTTTTATCTGATGGTTTCATTTTAGTTATGATACGATTTGTCTCCACCATAACGAACTGAACCCCGACTCGTCCTGCATTGATCACTGTGTAACTAACTAACTACCCCTCCTCTTCCTATTGGTGTAAAGGAAGGAGCACTTCAAAGACAAAGGTAAAGAAACTGATTATTTAAACTGGACAGTCATGGTATTTCTGTTGTTTAACTTTGTATCTTCATCATTTAAGGGAGGGAGGTGTACCTGTCAGGAGGAGTTAAGGCTCTATCCTGGAATTAATTAGGTCTTACTAACCTTAGTCCCGATGCCTCATCCTCCTGTTCTTCCCAATCCTAATGCGCCAACCTTGCCCTAGAAAATGGCTTGTACTTCCCAAGCTATCAAGGGTGGTACTCGTCCCTCTTAGGTTTTGGCGGTCTCATTCCTACTCTTGTGATTCCGAAGAGGAGGTTTCTATATTATGCATTGTTCCACAGGGAAGTGCTACTGCCTCTGCGACCATGATTGGTGAAGTCAGTGGCAACAACTGAATACCTGGTAAGATTCTATGGAACTATTGTATCTTAAGTTTGAAACCAAAGGGTTCTTGGTGTGGGTTATGAAAATCTTTACTTCCTGTATTAGGTTCAGAGTCTACACAATTTCTCCCTTCATTCTAATGTCGACTGTAGAAGAGGTTGTTACTGAGAGTCCCTACTCTATACCATCATCATCCTAAAGCCCTATTTTGCGTCCTTTGTTTGTGTCTCATGGGATTCTTCTAGTTCTTTTTGTTTTACTCTGAGATTAGTAACTATTTTGTGAGTCACTTCTGTGTAGCATAGAAAGGGTTTATTCATACGTCGTATAGAGATTCTAGGGGAATAAAAGGTCCACCATATCTGTCCTCCTCTGTGATTGATGCATTTTATTTGTAGTATAGTGGTGGTCTACTGGTAATTTATCTCTTACTGAGTTGGGGTACTTTCCTGAGAACATCTATTGTTTATATGTATGATGTCATTCCTTACGTTCTTCATTTTTGTTCATACAGGGTTTTTGTTTATAATAGGTTGAACTTCTTGATTCGCAGTGCTATTTCCTCTGTTAAGTATTTGTTTAATTCTGTGCAAAAGGGGTATCTTTGTATTAATGGTGGGACTTTGTTTGTTACGAGGTACCCACCAGAAGTTCCAGGCATCATTCTCCCCTTGGCCAGGGTCACATTACAAAACCAGGCATGACAACTGGAGGCCGTGGTGTTTTTCAGCCCTTAAGTTAAGTAGTTCGGCATCACTGTGGTACTCAAACTATACATTCGATTTTATAATTTAAATTTTAATACTTTACTAATGTTTTCCTGTGATGGCCGAATGCAGGGATGCCCAGTTCTCAGTGTAGGTACCGACCTCTTCTCAATGTGACAAAGGTACTCGGTTTTCATAAAAAAATGGCTCTCAACTCGCTTCTTACATCAAGCATGGCAGTCACGATTATGTTCGTAGTTTTCTGTTGTTAGAAGTAACAACACTTATGCACCGCTTTCCTATGTCAGATGTCTGAGGGGGTTAAATCCCGTTTTGTTTTTGTCAAAGATCCCTTTAAGGCTATATATATATATATATATATATATATATATATATATACACACACACACAATCATAGTCGATCTTGTTGTAGGGAAGGACTGATAGCCCAAATACTAGAAATGGCGGATAGCTCTAAGTATTACTTGTTTGGGAAATTCTTATATATGTTAAGCATAGTGATGGAGGAACAATAATAACTATTTTGGAAAAGGGCTTATCTTCGGCATTCTGTACATTACTTTTGTGATTTAAAGGTATTCGAAAAATATTTAACAATTATAACGGTCATCATTATTGGACTTTGTTGATGACTATATGGATAGTCTCTTGTTATCGAAAACTGTCTATTTGGACTTTACCCCAAAGGAATCGTTCGGAGGCAGGGTTTCACATTCCAAATCTCTGTGTTTATTTTTTGTAGAATTCTTGTTCTTTCAATAGATTGTATCCTCCGAATCGATTGCTTTACTCTGAATTTCTTTTGGAAAATCTTTCTGTAAAATACGAAGCAATTGTTTGATAGTTATTCTAAATGGAAATGCCATAGCCATAAAATTCTTGTGTTATGTCTGTGCACAGAATATGTAACAAGTGTCAAACGTTAATGATGTATCGGTGAAATCATTGATTCAATTTCCTATAGTATGATACTAGCATGATTAAATCATCCCATTTAGAGTAGTTTTACTCCCTGGATTTTGTTCATTCCCCTATACTTCATCGTTCTAGACTATATAAGTGAATTATGTTTTCCTTTTTGAGTTAAATTACAGAATGGAATCTACATTTTCATTTATCCATTCTATTCATTCATTGATACATATTCGATTCTGTTTAAAGTTTGAAACATATATATGCATATAATAGCTCTATTCGCTCATTGATACATATTCGATTCTGTTTAGAATTTGATTTTCGGAAATAATTCCATGATTAATTCCTATAGTCTATTCACTGAATTTCGATGAGGATATCACATGTTTTATTTACATACAGCTTCTAAATTCCATAGTAGAGGATTCCTTAAGGGATGATTCCAGAATTTATGTGTAACTATTCAATAATTAAGAGGACTGTATTATTCCTAAATTTGAATAGCCTTTGTCTAGGTTATTGCATGCATACCATCATAAGGATCCCACTATATCAATAACCAATTCGACCAATAGAGGTAGAATACTGAATATTTAGGTATAGGAAAATACTTACAGCAATTATACAATCATTAAAATAGATGCTATAACTCTTTTCTATTTATCTATAACATGTACAGTATATCCAATACAAAATCATTCAGACAGATAGAGTTTAGAGTACATATCTGAACTAAACTTGCGGAGAAAACAAAGGGAACAACCATGTTCCTCCCAACCATAGAACCGAGCAGCCACAATTACTTGCTCGATTCACCCCCTAGCCTGACCATGATTCCATAAGGGCGAACTTGGAAATCCCTCTACAACACTATCCTTCAATTCAGTCCCTTTTTCTCCTTGCCTCACACCCTTCCAGTGTTCATAACAACAAGTGAAATAGAAAAGAAAATAGACTCTTTCCCAGCATACTTAGCAGCATCCTGCCTCCTCACATATGCTTATTTGTAACTTGCCTAGGTCTTTTCCCTTCCTTGGAATTTTTGCAGCTTCCTAAATCCCTGATTTTCAGGGGCTGCCAATGGCCAAATCACTAATTTGCCACTTGTAAAAATCAGCCCAAGGGTAGTTCCAACATGTTCCCCACGCATGGACTCATGGTCAACTACTTTTAACATGGATGTTCCATTTGTCTTCCTGCAATCAATATAAAATATTCCATGTTTAAACAAGTGTCATTGTCAAATAGTTAGTTGGTTCAAATTAGAGTTCTGCCCAACAGTCATAATAATTTATTACAATTAACAAATTCAAAATTCGGAATTGCCATAAATGGTAAAAATTTTCCAAATTCGAATTTACCAAAAACAGAATAATTTCCTAGAAATTTAAATTTCCAAAATATTTTATTTTGGGGGATGTCACAAGGATGCCCCCTCGAAGAGGCAAGTGAACAGGAGAGGATCCCTTCCATAATAGGATCCATTGTATGGTGTTGCCCTACCTCAAGGGTTTCTATAATAAAGTTATGGTTTTTCATATTGTTCTCTGAATCTTTGTGGTATTTCTGTATGCAATTATTTGGTTCTTAACAATTGCCATCATAACACTTTCCTTGGCACACATTATGGACAAATATTTTTTATTTTTGCAGATTTTTGTTTCAGAGAAGAAAAAAGAGGGCTGGGACATTCTAGACATTTTCAGTATATTTTTGTACAAAATTTGCAGAAACAGGTTGTATATATAAGTTCCTCTCAGAAAAACAACCAATTTGAAAAATACAATCATTTGAAATAGAGTCCAGGAAGTCAAGATATTGAAGTTTTAAAATATGCAATTTTTCAGGGTTTTTTCCGCGGACGGCGGAGTGATTTTTTTATTTCTTTAGAATTTGGAGGCCAAATTTTCCAAGCCTCCATTTTCGATCATAAATATATCTTGGCCACATGTCCTTGAATGTGGCCACATGTCCTTGAATGGAATAAGACATGTGGCCAATGTGGACATGAGGCCGAATTTATTTATGTAGCATAACGGACTTTCGTAAGCCTCCAAATTCTAAGCCTCCATTTTTATTTATGATCTCTAAGATCTATTTATTGTTCTCTGAATCTTTGTGGTATTTATGTATGCAAGTATTTGGTTCTTAACATAAGTAGAGTGGTGTAAGGTGACTAAACAGACACGTGGGAGCTTACGAAAGTCCGTTATGATGCTTGGTTTGGATTTTATGCCCCTGAACCAAATTGGCCACATGTCCCTGAATGGCTTGACGAGGCCAATTGCAACTCTCGATAAAGCTTAAACAGGGAATCAGATGCACAAACCATTAGTTGCATTGGATCTGGAGCATTGGGTTGCCACTAGTGGGCCCCCTATGCTATCATTTTGTCGACTGGAAAACCATTTGTTGGAGTATCTATGGCAGTAGGGTTTTGGTCAACAAGGCATAGTGCAATTTCTAAAGATGAGGTCAATTTTCAAGAACACTCTATCGGGCATTTTTTTCTGGTGTAGTCACATGGGCCTTGTCCAAAAATTATTGCGGGAGCTTACAAAACTCCATTATGCTGCTTGGTTTGGAGTTTATGCCCCTAGACCAAATTGGCCACATGTCCTTTAATGGATTGAGGAGGCAAGTTACAACTATCGATAAAACTCAAATCGGGACTCAAATACTCAAACCGTCAGTTGCATCGGATCTAGAGCAACAAGTTTCATTTATTTGGGATCCTACGCTATCATTCCATTGGCCGAAAAACCATTTGTTAGAGTATCTCCAATACTAGGGTTTTGGTCAATGAGGCATAGTGAAATTTCTTAAGAGGAGGTCGATTTTCAAGAACACTGTGTTGGGTATTTTTGGCTAGTGTATTCGCATGGGACTTGTCCAAACAACCTTTGGGGAGCCTACAAAATTTTGTTATGCTACTTGGTTTGGATTCTATGCCCCCAGACCAAATTGGTCATATGTCCTTGAATGGATTGAGGAGGTGAGTGGAACATATTGATAAAACTGGAATGAATTTAGGTGTCTAAAGAAGTAGAGTGGTTTAAGGTTTCTAAACAAACTTGCAAGAGCTTATGGAAGTCCGTTATGATACTCAGTTTGGATTTTAAGACCCTAGACCAAATTGGCCACATATCCCTTAATGTCTTAAGGAGGAAAGTTTCAACTCTCGATAAAAATCAAACCGAGACTCGGATGCACAAACTGTTAGTTGCATTGGATTCAAAGCATTAGATTTCAGCTAGTGGGGCCTCTATGCTATCATTCCGTTGACTGAAAAAACATTTGTTGGAGTATCTCTGACATTAGGGTTTTGGTCAATGAGGCATAGAGAAATTTCCTAAGATGAGGTTGATTTTCAAGAACACTATGTCGGGCATTTTTGGCTAGTGTAGTTGCATGAACCTTATCCAAAAAAACTTGTGGGAGCTTACAAAACTATGTTATGCTGCTTGGTTTGGATTTTATGCCCCTGGAATAAATTGGCCACATGTCCTTGAATGGCTTGAGGAGGAAAGTTGAAACTATCGATAAAACTCAATACATGACTCAGATGCACGAACCATCAGTTTCATTGGATCCAGAGCACTTGGTTTCAACTATTCAGGCTCCTACACTATCATTCCATCGATAGGAAAACAATTTGTTGGAGTATCCCCAACACTAGGGTTTTGGTCAATGAGGCATAGTGCAATCTTTGAAGAGGAGGTCGATTATCAATAAAATTGTGTTGAGTCTTGTTGTCCCTTGGGTATGGAAGTAAGCGAAGAATAAAGTAGAAAAGATGAAATGCTAACTGCGCGGAAGACACAGTGACTCATTCGGCCTCATGTCCACATTGGCCACATGTCCTTGAATGGATTGAAGAGGTGAGTGGAACATATTGATAAAAATGGAATGAATTTAGGTGTCTAAATAAGTAGAGTGGTTTAAGGTTTCTAAACAAACTTGTAGGAGCTTACGGAAGTCCATTATGCTACTTGTTAGTGCAATTATTTTCATAATATATTATCAAACATAAATTATCAACCAGGATTCATAATCAGTAGAGTTGATGCACTATATGTGCCGATAACAGATAGGTTCCCATGTCTGATGAGTATAGCTTAAATAAGAAACATTCAATAACAAAATACTATGTTTTCAAAGATAACACTCTTCACACAATTCATAAATTAGAAAGCAAAACTTGCAATCATGCACTCAAAAGATTTTTCTCAAATAATGCCTTGTCCATTTACAAGCTCATGAACTAGAAATATGGACTTTGAATATTTTATCTGTAGCTAATATCCTTAACAACAACTAACAAACAAATCTGGGCACATTTCAACAATACCACTCCAAACTTAGAAGAGAAAACTGATAACAAAACTTCTCAAGAAAACAGTGAATCGAAAGGTTCTTTCTTAGGTGACAAATCTGTTCATTAGAGGCTCATGAAATGAAGAGATGAACTTAAGATCTTGTTCCCTATAGCATTTGAAACAATAATCAACAATCCACTTTATCCACTCTTAGAAAGAAATCAATCATAACCCTATCAATGCCAATCAAATCTGTGTAGTACAGAAAATAGTCAATATAATCGAGAGACTTCATTAAATGGTGCATGAAGGTGAGAGATGAAGTCTAATCTCATTTCCTATAACAACTCACTTCAAACTTGCAAGAAATTCTTATCTAATTCTGCACACATTTCAAAATCAATTGATGCATCCCAAACATAAATTTAATACAATCTTACAATATTGCAATTCTAGAAATTACTTCATTTCTACACAAGAAACATAATTTTTAATGAGAGGTTCCATTTAATGGTTTATGTAATGTGAATGATGGACTCCCAACTGTTCTTGTACTGCCACATTTTGCAATCAATTCTAACAGTGAAATCAAAACAAGTACATGAAATAGAAATCTATGCTAATAATTTACAATGAGCTTACCAAGATGGATCGGTGGGCCCTTGCTGATGCCAACATGGAAGATTTTAGATCATAAGATGCTAAATTCTGAGAGACACAGAAGATCCTTGAATTCAAACTTCCATTGATCTTCAACAAATAAATTTACAAAAAGAGTTGGTTCAGAAATCCAATTTGCAACATACTAATTCCTCTTTCTTCAAGAACCAATCTTACATCATAATAATAATTCCTCTCTACTCAGACCTATGAGGTCTTATTTATACATAAAATCCATGGAGGAATGGATGAAACCGAATCCCCAAGCTAAGACAACAATTTTTACAATTTTAGGATAAATCCCAAAAATATGTTTTTTAACAATTTGGGCAGAATTGAGTTAGTCCCCCACCCATATCTCCCAAACCAATTCTAATTTTTACAAACCGCTCACGTGTTACTCAATTTGTCATATTCTAGACAAAACCCATGTATTATAATTTCTAGATATGATACCATATGCACGAAAATTGAGGCGCAAGTTGGCAGTTTGAGTTTTTTTATAATTTTGGTAGAATCATTCCCCCTGAGATGGATGTCCACACATGTGAGATGGGTGAATTATGACACATGTTTCCTCATGAAAACATCATTGTGGACAAAACCCATGTACCCGATTTTCCTCTAGATTCTCTCCAATATTTTGAATTATTTCTAGTACCGGATTAGCACAGGCTGGTACCAGAATAGGTGGAGCCTTGGTACCAGAATAGATTGGGTACCAGATCATGCTTCCTAAGATTCAAAGTGATTTGGATCATACATAATCAAGCATTTAATCGAATTAACTCAATAAAACTAAACAAATCATGCTTTAATCATAAGTTACCTCATATGCACGTGAACAAGGTCATCGAGTGTATTATGGAGGAAACAGTCAATTAGATATAGATGGAATAGGTAAAATAGGCTCTTATAGAAGGTAATATAGGGCATTATAAGTGTAAAAATGGAGACTCAACATTCCCCCATGCTTAAGTAATTGCATGTCCTCATGCAACAATGATCTTCAAAATTTCACAATTGATGATACTCCTCACTCGATCAATCATTCCTTGAAGTTAAGTCTTATCCAATCTGTTTTCAATCAAATTTAGGAGAAAGGGATGGATGTGACTCAAATATGATTATAGGATAGTTTCCAAGAGTTTTCATAATGAATTTGACTAATAGGCCCCCTTGGCTAGATTACCTTTCAAACAAAAGTGATATAATCATAATTTAGATATTATTTGAAGAGAGGAACACATAAAAGAATACATCCCAAGATGACTAACTTGTTTATTATCCAAGTTTGTAGAGATGAAGCTCTTCTTGTTTAAGTAAGGTGAATTACATATAATGAGGGTCCCACTTCTCATGCAAACCTATTTATTTTAAAGATAGAACTCTAAAGTGGATACTTGAAGGTTCTTAAGACCATCATCCGAGAGATATAAAGGTCATCTCTTAGCCTTGATTTGATAGTGATTGCTTCAGAATGAGACCCAAGGGTTTTTGTTCAGTTTTAAGTGTGCCACTTTATGTTTTTCAACTCCCTTTACTCGACATAGCCTCGTTGCCAGTAGGCCTGTTCAAAACCTCGATGGGTTTACCTTAGTACCATACAAGAATGGCCCCGCTGCCAGCAGGCCTGTTCAGTACCCTGGCGGGAAAACTTGTACTTCCTGATACTTCCTTTTTATTATATTACTCAAAATATTTAGAATAATGTATACTGTTCATTGATAGTTTTAGACTATAAGGAAGGCAGGTGGTACAAGAGTGTTTTAGATTTATTAGGCACATAATTAATTGTTTGCAATTATCTTAAGGGTGACATCATCCACATTCAATTTAAATATCAACTATTCAATGTATAATGGAACATCTCGCATAATGACTAAGAGGTCCCTCTAGTTAATCCTATTAGGGTTCTCATGAAAGTTCATTGCAGTTTTGCAAGGGTTGTCCACCACATGAGGTGTTCATCAATACCTCTCAAGAGAAACTTGTAAAGATAAAATTGGATAAGAACTTGTTGAATCAACTAGGTTAATATTATACATAATGGTGTCACCACTTTTCAATGGATATTTCAATTAGCAATCACTTCTTCAAAATAATGAAGTAATAAGACAAGTGCACCCATTATCATATAGAGCTAAATGTGAAAAATATCTTCCTAAAGAGAGAGCAAGGATGATTCATTTAGGGTTGAGTGTAGAAATGTAGGAGGAAGATGCATATGAGAGTAAAAATAATTCAACACAAGACTTAAATGACCCTTGATAGAAAGAACATGAAGAGATTATCCCATACCTCCAATTACCTAAAGTGAAAACAATGTTAAACACATGACAAAGATCATATCACTTTGGCATCAGTACCAGATAAGTAATGGAGTAGGTTTTTGCAGTACCAGAACAGATAGTATTGGAACAAAGTGACATGATGGATGATTTTTGCTCATTCATGGTGACAACCACTTCACAAATGAATTCAGTGATAATATATGAGGAGATGTATACGCGAGCTTGCAAAATTTCATGGTAGGGAGCATGCAATAATTGAGAGTAACCTTTAGTAAAATGAAAAATGTTGAATTTATATGTCCTAGTACTTAAATCGAGCAACAAAACTTGAATATATGATTAGAGATACCAACATCTTATTACCAGTACCGGATCACCTGATTACTGGATGGATGCAGGGTTGTGCTTCAGTACCAAAATAGCGTAGAGTGGTGGTTCAGTACCAGAATAGCAAAAACCTCCTCCTTTGGTACCATATGAGCACACAAGCAACCATCAGTACCGGATGAGAACAGTATGCACGGGAATGTTGTTTAGTACCTGATGAATGAAAACTTTTTCCTTTGGTACTAGATGAATGCAGAGGCAAACATTGTTTGCAGTACCAGATGAACGCAATTCTTCATTACTAGAATAGAATGGTACCAGAATTCTAGAAATAACTATCAAATCCCAGCACTGAACATGTTGATTTGTCCTCACCGACAAAAGTTGCAAAAGAATATGAAGGCTTCAACAACCACTCCCTCATGCCTAAGGTTTTGCATGGCTTCATGCAAACAATGTGAGATGCTAAAAAGGGCTTCTCAGAGAGTTGTGAACACCTGCTAAAAACAAACCAATAAAACTAATTAAAACTGGATTTTTATTCATGATTACAAACATAAAATTTAGGGAAAATGTCAAAAGTTGAATTATTAGCTATGAATAAAATGGTTTGGAATTAGCATTTAGTTTCAACTTCTATTAAAAAGATCACTGAATTGATCATCCTTGTGAAATAGTGGTCTTAAAATAGATAGGTAATGATAAATCACGAATGCATCATTTTTAACAACTTAAGGAAAAAGAAGAATTTTGAAGAAATGGGTCATGAAACACTCCCTTAAGTGTTATCTTCCATTGACAAGGATGACTTCTCCGCTTTTGAAACCCTTCTAGTATTATGTGTGCATTCAGAGGATGAAGAGATTCTCTTCTCATAAAATTCCAAACAAAATTATCATAACCTTTTAGAAAGAAATCTACTATAAGAACAAAAGATCTTAAACTTTTGACATTCTCATTTATGAAAAGTATGAAAGATAGGTTGCATTGTACTTATGTGCAACATTTATTTATTTATTTACCTATCCTACTCTATTTAAACAAAAGAAAATGTCCTTCAAGTATAGGAATACTTCCAGTGAAGCCATGTGCGTAACAGGGTTAGAAATATATCCATACTCAGGTTTAAAAGATAAATTTTAATGCATACCAGAGTATGAAGGACCAGCTGCTTTGATGATGAGATCAAGCAATAAATAAAAGAGTGGTGTGACCTAATAACTAATTGAAACCATATTTCAATGGGATCACTATATTCTTGTTTCTCTTCTTTGCTTAGGTCACACTGAATGTCCTCCTCTATCATGCTATGTAGATTATCCTCTTCATGATGATTGGTCTTTGGAGTACATATAGGATCTATTGAGAGGCATGATAAGGACTCCTCAATCTTAGGTTCTACTGGTTTCTCTCCATTGAATTCTATCCATGATTCTTTATTCTCCTCAACAAATTGACAAGAGGAATCTGACAGGACTTCCAAATCTTTATGTGGAGAGACAACTAGATTATTGACTGTTGTGAAGATATACTCTTCCTGAGAGGTGGATATCCCTGCTGCTACCAGAATGCGAGAAATTTCTTCGAGGAACATTCTTCAAGCTCTTGATCATCCTTGAATTACTCTAGCTGGTTGTTGATACCTGTTTCGCAGCACAGATTAGTGCTCGGGGGATTCTTACATCACCCCAAACATGATTTATCATTAAATATCTAAATTTTAAAACTATTTGCAAAAGAAAAACACACCAAACTTGAACTCCTTGTGTTACTAGAATCCTGTTGTCACCAGGCTATCGTTTTGCACAAGTTATCTCATCATAAATAAAACTAAATTTGCATAAATAAAAACACACTTGCATCAAAAGAAGAGAGGACAACCTAACTTTGGAGCAACCCCACCAAAGTGGATGTGTGGGCTCTTCCCACATGTCTTACTGTCTTCTCTCCTCCATTAGGTCATCCATAAAACCAATCCAAAACCATTAAATAAATCTGATTCTAATACTACCTATTACCGTTTACAACTCCCCAGCAACGACGCCAAAATGTTGGTGCAATTATTTGCATAATATATTACCAAACATAAATTATCAACCGGGATTCATAATCAATAGAGTTGATGCACTATATGTGCCAATAACATATAGGTTCCTAGGTTTCATGAATATAGCTTAAACAAGAAACATTCAATAACAAAATACTATGTTTTCAAAGATAACACTCTTCACACAATTCATAAATTAGAAAGCAAAACTTGTAATCATGCACTCAAAAGATTTTTCTCAAATAATGCCTTGTCCATTTACAAGCTCATGAAGTGGAAATATGGACTTTGAATCTGTTATCTGTAGCTAATATCCTTAACAACAACTAACAAGCAAGTATGGGCACACTTCGACAATACCACTCCAAACTTAGAAGAGAAAACTGATAACAAAATTTCTCAAGAAAATAGTGAATCGAAAGGTTCTTTCTTAGGTGACAAATATGTTCATTAGAGGCTCATGAAATGAAGAGATGAACTTAAGATCTTGTTCCCTGTAGCATTTGAAACAACAATCAACAATCCACTCTTAGAAAGAAATCAATCATAACCCTATCAATGCCAATCAAATCTTTGTAGTACAAAAAATAGTCAATATAATTGAGAGGCTTCATTAAATGGTGCATGAAGGTGAGAGATGAAGTCTGATCTCATTTCCTGTAACAACTCACTTCAAAATTGCAAGAAATTCTTATCTAATTTTGCACACATTTCAAAATCAATTGATGCATCCCAAACAGAAATTCAATACAATCTTACAATCTTGCAATTCTAGAAATTACTTCATTTCTTCATAGGAAACATAATTTTTAATGAGATGTTCTATTTAATGGTTTATGTAATTCAAATGATGGACTCCTGACTGTTCCTATACTGCCACACTTTGCAATCAATTCTAACAGTGAAATAAAAAATGAAATCAAAACAACAAGTACATGAAATAGAAATCTATGCTAATAATTTACAATGAGCTTACCAAGCTGGATCGATGGGCCCTTGCCGATGCCAACATGGAATATTTTAGATCAGAAGATGATAAATGATAAGAGACACAGGATGACAGGATCCTTGAATTCAAACTTCCATTGATCTTCAACAAATAAATTTACAAAAAGAGTTGGTTCAGAAATCCAAATTSCTACATACTAATTCCTCTTTCTTCAAGAACCAATCTTACATCATATTAATAATTCCTCTCTACTCAGACCTATGAGGTCTTATTTATACATAAAATCCATGGAGGAATGGATGAAACCGGATCCTCAAGCTAAGAAAACAATTTTTACAATTTTAGGATAAATCCCAAAAATCTGTGTTTTTTAACAATTTGGGCAGATTTGAGTTAGTCCCCTACCCATATTTCCCAAACCAATTCTAATTTTGAAAAATGGCCCACATATTACTGAATTTGTCATATTCTGGACAAAGCCCATGTATTAGAATTTTTATATTGGATACCATATGCATGGAAATCGAGGCGCAAGTTGGCAGTTTGAGTTTTTATTATAATTTTGGCAGAATCATTCCCCCTGAGTTGGAGGTCCACATGTGAAATATGGGTGAATTTGGACTCACATGTCCGCATTAAAACATCATTGTGGACAAAACCCATGTACCCGATTTTCCTCTAGAATCTCTCCAAAATTTTGAATTATTTCTAGTACCGGATTAACACAGGCTGGTACCAAAATAGGTGGAGCCTTGGTACCGGAATAGACTGGGTACCAGATCATGATTCTTAAAAGTCAAAGTGATTAGGATCATACATAATCAATAATTTAATGGAATTAACTTAATAAAACTAAACAAATCATGCTTTAATCATAAGTTACCTCTTATGCACATGAACAAGGTCATCAAGTGTATTATGGAGGAAACAGTCAATTAGATACACATGGAATAGGTAAAATAGGCTTAGATAGAAGGTAATATAGGGCATTAGAAGTGTCAAAATGGAGACTCAACACTACTCAGTTTGGATTTTATGACCCCGAACCAAATTGGCCACATATCCCTGAATGTCTTGAGGAGGAAAGTTGCAACTCTCGATAAAAATCAAACTGAGACTCAGATGCACAAACCATTAGTTGCATTGGATTCAAAGCATCGGGTTTCGGATAGTGGGGCCTCTACACTATCATTTTGTCGACCAAAAAACCATTTGTTGGAGTATCTCCGACATTAGGGTTTTGGTCAATGAGGCATAGAGAAATTTCCTAAGATGAGGTTGATTTTCAAGAACACTATGTCGGGCATTTTTGGCTAGTGTAGTTGCATGGACCTTATCCAAATAGACTTGTGAGAGCTTACAAAACTATGTTATGCTACTCAGTTTGAATTTTATGCCCCTAGACTAAATTGGCCACATGTCTTTGAATGTCTTGAGGAGGAAAGTTGTAACTATCGATAAAAATCAAGCCATGACTTGGACGCACGAACTGTCAATTGCATTGGATCCAGAGCACTTGGTTTCAACTATTGGGGTTCCTATGCTATCAATCCGTCAACAGGAAAATAATTTGTTGGAGTATCTCCAACACTAGGGTTTTGGTTAATGAGGCATAGTGCAATCTCTGAAGAGGAGGTCGATTTTCAATAACACTGTGTCGAGTCTTGTTGTCCCTTGGGTATGGAAATAAGAGAAGAATAAAGAATAAAATATGAAATTCTAACTACGCAGAAGACACAGTGACCGATGCTAGATCGAAGTGAGCAGAAGAGTAGAAAAGACGATGTGAAGTAAGAGAAATAAATCCATTGGAAGAGGAAATCAAGGATGATAGATCAACAAGGAAGACGGATCGTGGACAACTCAATAAGCATATAAAGACATCGTCTGATGATTTGGAGCACTGCGTGAGAAGGAATCAAAGACACGCTGGCGAAGCCCTGAAAACGTGGGTCAAGTTGACCTAGTGTTTTAGACACCTAGGTTTTTGGTATCTAGGGTTTTGACACTTAGGCTGCAACCTAAGGGTGTCCGAGAGATATTGTAATGTATAAATAAAGGTCTAAAGGACTTGGGATGGGTTTGTACTGAGTTGGTTTAGAGTTCAATGTAATTGTGTGATCGAGTGGGTACTATTGTGCGAGAGAGAAGTGTTGAGTGCCAGAGCCTTCTGGTATTGTAAGATCTTCAACTGGGTGCGAAGATCGACCCTGTAGCTGGGTACACAGGGAAGGAGGGAATATAGAGAAAAAGAGAGAAGATATGCTAGCAAAGAGCACAGAAAAGAACTGTATGATTTCATATTAATATATTATAAATCACAGTTCTGTGGACGTAGCCCCAGGGTGAGGTTGAACTACGCATATCTTGTGTTATGTGTGATTGATGTTGTTAAGAACCAAACATCAATATAGCATATAAAAACCTCAGGAAAAGTACTCAACGCCTTGAAAAAGAGATAATTTGAGATAATAAGCCTCTTCGAGGGGGTAACCTCCTTTTACCCCACTTAAATGTTCAAGTACAAGATGATTCAAAATGAAAATGTCTCCTTGGTATATATAGGAGACTAGGAGGTATAATTACAAATAATGGCCTAAAGCCGACAT
>ML777362.1:254409-270776 GCA_009831015.1 Picea engelmannii
ATCAAAAAATACTAACACAAATTTTCGAAGGAAGGGCTTGAAAATGGAATTCATCAACCCTTGGAATGTGGAAGGTGCATTTGTAAGGCCAAAAGGCATGACAAAAAATTCATAATGGCCTTCATGAGTTCGGAATGTTGTTTCTGGGATATCTTCTTCCTTCATTCTGATCTAATGATACCCTGAACAAAGATCCAATTTTGTGAAATAGATGGCTCCATGTAGTTCATCTAACAATTCATCAATGAGAGGAATTGGAAACTTATCTTTAATAGTGATCTTGTTGAGCTCTCTATAATCTGGACACATATGCCATGAGTTATATTTCTTGAATACCATTACCACTGGTGCAGAGTAAGAACTTTGGCTAGGTATAATAATGCGAACCTCTAACATTTCTTCAACCATGCGCTCAATTTCACTCTTCTGGGCGCAAGGGTATCTGTATGGCCTGATGTTAGGAGGAACACTCTTAGGAATTAGGTGAATTTCATAATCATGATTTCGAGTGGGTCGAAGACCTTTGTGAATATCTTCAAATACATTGGAATGCTTATCAATGATCCTTTGGAGATCTTGAGGAATAGATGTCTTAGATGTTTGAACATCTAGTGACCATAGTTTTGCAATAACGCCTTGATGCCCCCTTTTCAATAATTTTGTCATGCTGTTACAGCTTATCACCTTACTGTGTTTCCCTGTGATACCTCTTAACTCAATTTCTTTTCCTTCCAATGAAAATTTCATGAAAAGTTCTTGAAAATTAAAAGCCACTATTCCTAATGATTGTAAGCATTGGATTTCTAGTACAACATCTACACCACCCATGGGTAGAGAAATCATTGGACTATTCATTACATATTCCCGCATAGTAATATTGATCTTATTACATTTTCCTGAGCAATTGATATTTCCTCCATCTGCAATCATTACTTGAAACTCTAGCAGCGGATATACAAAGCAATTGAGATCTTTGGCTAATTTATAGTGAATGAAATTATGAGTACTTCTAGAATCAATTAGGACTATTACCTTTTTCTTTTTGATGTATCCTTTGATCTTGAGGGTTTGAGGAGTGATAATTCCAGCCAATACATTACACGATATCATGGGAGTCAACTCTTCAGATGAAATTGCTTCTACGTTTTCATCTTGAGATGGGTCTTGTTCTTGTTCTTCTTCCTCTTCACAATCTATGTAGAATAATTTCTTCTCACCACACTTATGTCCCTTACTGTACTTGCTGTCACAATTAAAGCATAAACATTTTTCTTTTATTTCATCCAATTGTTGAGGTGTCAACCTTGTAGTTTGAGGTGTTTTAGAAGGAGCATTGTTCTCTCTATAGATGTTAGGATTGGTCCTTCTAGTAGCCATAGCCATATTTTTACTTTCAAAATTTCTTTCCACCTTAAATGCATTCTCCAATGATTTGGGTTCCCAAAGCTGAACCTCATGTTGAATGTTATCCATTAACGTTCCTATGAATACATCAATAAAGTGCTCATCTAGAATATCAGTTACCTTTATATTCAATCTTTGGAAGTTCTCAATGTGCTCGGTAACTGAACCCTTTTGCTTGAGATTTTTCAATTGGCTAAAGAATGTATTGCTCCTTGTATCCTCATAGTGTGCTATCATTTATTCCGTGAAAATTGTCCAAGTGACGAGTGATTTGCGAGAACAAATCCATCGATACCATACAAATTGATTAGGTTCTAAATATAAAGAAGCAATTCGTACCTTTTGTGTATGTGGCACATTATGGAGATTAAAGAATTGCTCCATTTGAAGTATCCATGTGAATGGGTCCTTGCCATCAAACTTCCTCATATCAATATTAGGAATGTGGTTGGTCTTCAAAACAAAGTTGGAGTTTCTCCATTATTGATTCACCTTCCTTGTGTCCTCATCATGAATTTCATGGGATGCATTTTCACTTTCAGGTGTCTTCTCTGTTACAAAATTTTTCAATACTTCCATGATCTCCCCTTTTAAACCCTCCATCATCTCTTGTAGTTAATATTTTGTTACTATCTTATTTTGTAAATCATTTATGTCCCTACGCATTTCTTCACCTTCATCAAGAGTCCAAGTAGGATTTTCTGGAGGCTTATTTGGTGTAGAAATTCTTTTTTTGGGTGGCATGTTGGCTAAGTATCACTTTTGAACCTTGATTTTGAGGTGGTTTTGATATACAATATGTATTCTGTAGTATCTACCAAGTCTTGGCCCTTCTAGGTATTTAACTTTATTTTATGTAGTTCTCTAATATTTCTTCTCGGCAATGCCATAGGCTTGATCAAAATTGGATGTGCCAAGTGGAATTTACGATAACTTCCCCACAACTTGCCGATTTTTGGACTTTCCAGGAGATCTCACTTGTATAGCGTTCCCCGCACAAAATAATAGATATAAAACATTGAAAATCACACCCAAAATACTACAGACTGTCCATGATCCAATGAAACTAGTCCCACTCAATTTCGATACTCTAGCAAGAAATTATGATTGTTTTACCTGGAACACCTTCTTGAGACTAGTCAATAGGACTACTTAGATACCCTATCTTACACAATGTGTATATACAAATTTACGATGACCCAGAAATGGAAATTTTTACCACCAATACCTTGCTAATTTCTGTAAATGGCCTCTGGAGTTCAGGGTCTGAAAGGTTACAGAAAATTATTTATAGCCACAATTCCGCAATGACTCCTTTCAGGATGATTCCAGAACCCTATCTTGTACAGGCTGTATCTCCGAAAGTATAATGCCTCAGGAGCTTAATTTGGAACACACCATACCTTGATCCATCTACTAAATATCTTATAAGTTGTTCCTTCTAAAACATTGTAGAAAATAAGTTATAGCAAAAATGCCAAGGTGTCTCAGATGTAGCAGTGAAACCGCAAGACCTTGAGCTCTGATACCATATGTTAAGAACCAAATATCAATATAGCATAGAAAAACCTCAGAAAAATTACTCAACGCCTTGAAAAAGAAATAATTTTAGATAATAAGCCTCTTTGAGGGGGTAACCTCCTTTTACCCCACTTAAATGTTCAAATACAAGATGATTCAAAATGAAAATGTCTCCTTGGTATATACTGGAGACTAGGACGTATAATTACAACTAATGGCCTAAAGCCGACATAAATAAAATAACATTACTAATATAATATGCCCAAATTAAGGGGTAATGAGCCAATATTAGGGCTTAACATGCCCCTCCCCTTGAGACAAGTGTTGTCTGCAATGCTTGAGTAACTCTGGATGCTTCTATATAAAAGGCTCATCTTCCCAAGTGGAAACTTCAGCCGCTAGTTTCCTCCATTTAATGAGATACTCTGAAATAGATCTATTCCTCAGCTGGTGAATTCTTGTGTCAGTGATGGCTTCCGGCTCCAATATGATTTTTCCTTCCTCATCAAGTTCTGGAAATATAGTTTGAACTGGGATCTTGTCGCCTATAACCTTCTTTAAGCATGAAACATGGAAGACTGGGTGTACTCGTGAATATGCAAGCAACTCCAATTTTATGCCATAGTACCAATATTTTACAACACCTTATAAGGGCCATAGTACTTTGGTGATAATTTATTATCCTTCTTGGCTTGCTTGAGGGACATATGTTTGTATGGTTGTAGTCTTAAAAACACCCAATCCCCTACTTCAAAACTTCTTTCACTATGATGTTGATCTGCTTGTTGTTTCATGCGATTTTGTGCCATGGTCAGATTGTCCTTTAAGATTTGGAGAACTTGTTGTTGATTCTCGATGTGATCATCCACTGCTTGAACCTTAGATTTTTCTTTTAGAGAAGAAGTGATGGAAGGAGGGTGGTATCCATAAAGTGCCATAAATGGTGTCATTTTTGTTGCAGTATGAAAGAAAGTGTTATACCACCATTCTGCCAAGGGTAACCATTTGAACCATTTTGTTTGTTTATCAGAGACAAAGCAACGAAGGTAGCCTTCTAGACATTTTTTCACTATCTCGGTTTGTCCATCAGATTTAGGATGATAGGATGAGCTATGAGCCAATTGAGTACCCAAACAAGAAAATAATTATGTCCAAAAATGTCCAATGAAGATTGGATCTCTATAACTTACAATAATCTTTGGGCTGCCATGTAGCTTTTGAACTATCTCCATGAATGTGGTGGCAACTGTATAAGCTTTGAAGGGATGAGAGAGTGCACAAAAGTGTGCATACTTGGTCAGTGTATCAACAGTCACCATGATTTCACTCTTTCCTTCAGACTTTGGTAACCCGGTGATGAAATCCATGGAAACCTCCTCCCAACGCTGACTTGGGATGGATAATGGTTGTAAAATACCTGGGGTCTTAATTTTTTCCACCTTATTTTTTTCACAAACCAAACATTCTACCACAAACCTTTGAACATCAGTTTTAAGGCCATCCCAAAAAAAATCCTTATTGACTCTATGGTATTTTTGTTGGACAACTGAGAGGGGGGGTGAATCAGTTGTTACCATGCTTAAACAATTATGATTCTTTTAAACTCTTTGCAGAAACACTGAATGATGATCACAATAATGCAGGGAAATAAACAATGGCACATTCAGCATCAATCACAAATATGAGAAACACAGAGATAGATATTTCCTGAGGAAACCCATATAGGGTAAAAACCTCTTTTTCTTTATATGATAAGTAATAGTTACATTCTTTACATTATCATACATATGAGAACCAACTCATAATGAGGCTACAACCTCAATTTTGCAAGCTGCTACTTGATGAGAGCACCAACTCTCTATTTTCTCTAGCACCCACTAGAAGGAAGCACCAACTCCCTGGTTTCTCTAGCACCAACTAGAAGGAAGCACCAACTCCCTGGTTTCTCTAGCACCAAATAGAAGGAAGAATCAACTCCCTGAGTGTTTCCAACACCAACTGGATGGAAGCCCCAACTTCCAATCATACAGGCACCAACCTGTATAACAGAGAACAAGAGTTCTTCCTTGCACCACCCTGCCACCCTGGTTTCTCTGGCTGCAACCAGATGGAAGCTACAACTCCCTGTGTTCAAGAACTCACTTGAACCTATGAGGACAACAATCCTCCCTAGCACCTCCCTACCACCCTGAAATATAAATTCTTTGTTACTAAAACTTATTAGAGTGATATAGAGTTATTCAATGGCTTACCAACCTTGTCGTTGTTCTGTTACACTGCTCTGCCCTACCTACATCAGTGTCTTCTTCACACCCCTAACACTTTCTTCTCTTCTACCTTTTATGCTCTATGTTCCATATCCCTTCAATGCACCATTCCTCGACTGTGTATTTCTGCTCCTGCGCTCTGCCTCCTTGCACACCCTTGAATTCTACTACATAGTGATAACCCTATCTCTTCTTTGTTCCACCCTATTATAGTCTCTGTGCTCTTTGTGAATGAAATATTCTCCATGCCTCTACATGCTCTCTCCACGCCAAATTGCTCCACAACTCGGGTGCTTTGTCTAATCATCATCGCGACTCTTCAGCTTCTTTGGTCGTTTTTGCACTCGTTCAGCATGACTGTATGTTATGCTGAGATTCCTCAGCCTCTCTAGCAGTTGAGACTCTTCATCTTCTCTATGACAGTCAAGCTCACCTTCTCTATTCCAGTTACAGGCTTCAATGCTCATCCAGCTGTCAATCCCCTCCAAGAATATCTTCATCCCTCTTGAAGATTCTCAGAGACTCTTCACCTCCCTTGTCAATCACCCTGATGTGTCTTTGAGTCCTCTGGCAGAAACCATCAGTGGTTTCTGGTAGTTACACTGTGACGTGAAACAGTAGCCCTCCAATCTCCTTCAGTTTCATCTGCACCATTAGATGAACTTCATTAATCTTACCTTTATTTCACATTTTGGCATTTTGGGATTCCTGTGGCCAAGTGTCTCGACACTCTATGTCGTGATCCCTAAAACTCCGAAACAAAGCTTTTCTGCACGTCCTCTTCTCTTCAACTCTTCGATCGTGTGACCACCGGTTGAGACCAAGTGCTTGTCCAGAAGGTGCTTTTCACGATTTCACATTTTGGCATTTCGGGACTCCTGATGTTGAGAGTCTTTGATCTCTCCTTCTCCTGGTAACTGAAATCCTGGTCTCCAACACATTGAAAAGGGATTCAGATCAATGGTCCATAATATCTTCGAACCAACGGCTCAGATCATTTCACGATTTTGCATATCGCGATTTCGGCATTCATGTGGTGGATGTTTTTGATGCTTCCAACTCCCGATCCATGAAACTCCGAAATGGAGTGGGATCAACGGTCTAGATCAAACCTTGATCTGATGGCTCAAATCATTTTGTGATTTCGCATATCGCGATTTCGGTATTCCTATGGTACTGTTTCTTGCCTCTTCAAGTCGCGATTCGTGAAACTCCGAAATGGAGTGGGATCAATGGTCAAGATCAAACCTTGATCTGATAGCTCAGATTATTTCACAATTTCACATATCGCGAGTTCGAGAGGTGAAAGGTTGGAGCCTTTGACTTTCCAGTCAGCGAGATGATGATCTTTCGCCATGTGTCCTATGGACCCAACGGTCCAGATTTTGTCGTGATTTCGACACTTCACAGGCCTTCTTCATGCCTGATCAACGGTCCACATTTATCCTCGATCCAACGGTTGAGATTATATCATGGTTTCACATATCACGATTTCGCGTGTTGAAGGGTTGGAGTATTTCATTCCTTTGACTTTCTAGTCATTGAAATGTTGATCTGTGTCCATGTGTCCTGCCTGAAGATGGACGGTCCTCCTTCTTTTGGTATTTTGTGAGCCTGCTACTCCTCTCACTTTAAAGAATGTGCAAAATCTCCTTGATCCAATGACAGTCGGACCCCATTCTCGGATCTAATGCCTGAGATTTGTCCTCTTCTTCTGCACATTCTTCTTGTCTACTAACAGATCTGACAGTCCTCCTTCTTTCGAGAATTTTGAATGGGATCCAACGATAAAAAATGCTTCTCCTCCCGAACTTACTTTGTTATTGTTTTTCCATCGAAGCTTACTCTGACCTTGCCATTGATGATCTGCCAACAATCCAGCCATTGAAGATCTGCCAACAATCCTCTGCACTATCTCTTCTGAGCTTATTCAAATTTTCTCTGCAGCGTCTTCCCATAATGCCCATCTGTTACATACTTCCTGTACTCATGCCATCTTCGTTGTTGTAGTTTCCGTCAATGACAAGCATACGCTGCCTGTTAAACATTTGCCAACAATCTCCGCCTTTGTCATTGATGGCAACTAAGGCACCCAAATTCTTTTCTCCCCCTTTGACATCAATGTCAAAGAGAACATGCTCCACCTAAGCTGTGGCAGTATTTTTAGGAGGTATCAGATATTAAGACCAACACAAACTCCCCCTAATAGGAAGGACTCTCTTATTTGAATCCTGCAAATGTTTGTATCCAAACCAGTGTCTTGTTTTTGTGATTCTTGGACCTGTTCATCTTCAACTTCTGCTATATCCTCTGTAGGATACTCAAAATTTCTCACCTCTCTTACTTGGACTCCTTCATCAACCTTTTCTTCTCATGAGTGGATGATTCCCCCTGTCACTATTATCTCTCTGCTTCTGACTCTTTTCCCCTTTTGTTCCTAAAGGTTAACCTTCCTTGACAAGATCTTTCCTCTTGTTATCTCTATAGGATGTCATGTATATCATTTTGTAAAACAAAATGTTGTTGTTGAAGAGGCTGCTATCCCACTAACACTCTGTGTAATTATTGCTTGCTACTGTTCAAACAACCCTTGGATCTCCCCATTCATTCTCTTCGATTTCTAATGCTGCAATTTCATATTTATTCCATGATGCATACAATCCAAGGTTTTATGTCCATGTTCAATCAGAAGAGAAAAATGCTACACCCACTCTCAAACCTGCTTTTCTTTCTCACAAATGAAGGACTTGTTCCAGGTTTCTTAGGAGTGCTGATTTTTCCTTTGTTATATCCAATACCATATTTGTCATTTGGTGATCTCTGACTATCCAAGATCTTATCCAAGGTCATGGAGTTGTTTAAGAACTTGCTTTGGGTGTCTGCCTTCTCAACCTTCAAGACTTTTGCTTCCTGTTTATGACATGGTTCTTCTCCTACTTCATCCATGGGGTTAATGCTAACTGAACATTCTTTTATTGTATCTGAATATTCTTCTTTACTTGCAGGGGAGGATTCAACATCAACTTTATTGATTGTCCTTATACTCTTATTCACCACTTGTCTTGAGTTTACATTTACCTTACACTCTTTGTATGTGAGAACCTCTTCACTGCCTCTGTCACACTTTTGACTTGAACTGAGCGAATTATGTTTCAGACCATCCATAAGAAGAACATATTGGGCATCTCCTTTGTCATTACTGAAACTCACCATCCCTCTATCCTTGATTTTACATGGTTCATCATTTTCAAGGATCACATTTTCTATTTTTCTTTTACTTATGAATAGAAGCTTATCCATGTCTCTAGTCATGTTCTTGCAACATCCACTTTCTATATTCTCGGAGGCCTTTTTTTTTTGAATTGAAAGTGCTAGATCACATTTTTCACTATGTTTCCTTTTCCATGGTATGGCCTTTCTATCTAAGAACTTTATCCTTGGGTCTGCTTTGTAATTCTTCAGATGGCAGTTTGCAGCTTTGTGGCCAAAGTTGTGATAGTTATAGCATTCAATCTCATTGTTCAATAGGTCAAAGTTGTTGTTGCAACATTGTGTACTCGTTGACTATTTATTATTTATTGACCTCCTTAGTTGTATGTCTCTAGACTTAGTTTGGAAATTTGCAATCTGTGATGGTTTGTTACTTGGCTGTATCATTATTTGTTGAGGCAAGTATTTATTCCTTTGAAATCTTGATTAATTATGTCTAAGTCTTAAGGAACAATTTATAGCTTTGTAACCAAATTTAGAACAGTAGAAACAATATCCATAGAAAAATTATTTGTACTTGGAAAATGATTGTCTTCTTTGAGCAAATCAATTTCTTCCATGCTGATGATGTCCTTGAGCAGGGAGTACATTATTTCTTTGTTCTACAKATTCAGTCCTGGCATCTTTTTCTTTACTCGTCCTGGGCGACTGATTGTCTTCCTTTGTTTCTGCAGGTTTTTGGTTGTCATTGGTTGTAGATTTAACAAACTTGATGGGTTCTTTGTTTCTTGGCTGACCACTACTTGATCCCTCTTCAAACCCCAAACCATTTTTCAGCTTTGGATTTCATTGCTGATTCAGAATGGTGGTTAATCTTTTTGAGGCTTTGATACTTGACAGATTCTGATGATACAAGGTTTGAAACTTTTCCATCTCTTTCCTAGTTTTCACTACTTCTTCTTCCAGGGATTCATATCTTGCCCTCTTTTCTGATACCTGATGTTTTAGAATATCCTTGATTTTCTTTGCCTCTTCTAATTCCACTTTTAGTAGGGAAAATTCTTCATCAAGCTGTTTACTGTCTTTCTCAAACTGTATCAGCAATTGTTTTTTCTTTATGTTCTTAATTCTTAGTCTATCAATCTCTTACAGTGCACTGATCCGTTCTCCTTCCATATCAACCACATCTTCTTCATCATTTTCATCACTGCCTATGCTTTCAATATCATAATCCTCTTTGGCCATAGTCATGAAGTCATTTACTTTATCTTCACATGAAGAATTACTATCAGAGTCTTCTGAGGAGTCATCATTGTTTACACATAAACTTTTCTTCTTATCAAATCTTCTTGATTTGTGCTTCTCTTCATCTTCAAGGTTTTGATCATGTTTCTTGTGTGGACCTTTATTTTCAAAATGACCTATCTTACCACAGTTGAAACATTTGAAGGGAAGCTTACCTTGGTACTTTCCTGATCCTTTCTTTAGTCTTCTCACGAATTTTGCTTCAATTTCATCAGATTCACAATCCTCATTCTTATCTTCTTTAAATGATGCTTCTCTAGAGGTGGTTTTATCTGTAACTATCCTCATTTCATATGCAGTCAACGTTCCTAGAAGTTGATCAAAAGACATGGTTTTTATATCATTAATTTCTTCTATGGCAGAGACCTTCGGGTTGAACCTATCTAGGAGAGATCTCAAGATTTTCCGAACTAAAGAAGGTTCCTCAATTTTTTCACCAAGCACTTTCATTGCATTCACCATTTCTTCTACTCTCAGAAAGTATTTACCAACAGTTTCATCTTCCTTCATCTTCAGTTGTTCAAACTATATTATGTAGGTTTGAAGCTTGGCATCCTTTACCTTCTCATTACCTTCATAACTGCTAATGAGTTTGTCCCACATTTCTTTAGAAGTTTGAAGATGCATCACCTTCACAAACTCAGCTTCTGCAAGTCCATTCAAGATAGCATTCATACCCTTAGAATTAAATCTAAATTCTAACTTATCATCCTTGGAAGCTAGCACAATAGGCTTTATGTATCCAGTCTCTACTACATCCCAGACATCAGCTCCTAAGGCCATTAGGTATGTTCTCATTCTAACCTTCCATAAGGAAAAATTCATTACATCAAATAGAGGAGGCCTAGTGACTGAAGTCCCTTCTTGGCTTGTCATGTTTAAGCTTACAGATCTACCTTTAAATAAAAGGCACTGGCTGTGATACCAATTGTTGGACAACTGAGAGGGGGGGGGTGAATGAGTTGTTACCGTGCTTAAACAATTATGCTTCTTTTAAACTCTTTACAGAAACACTGAATGATGATCACAATAATGCAGGGAAATAAACAATGACACATTCAACATCAGTCACATATATGAGAAACACAGAGACAGATATTTCCCAAGGAAACCCATACAGAGTAAAAACCTCTTTTTTATATATGATAAGTAATAGTTACAGTATTTACATTATCATACATATGAGCACCAACTCATAATGAGGCTACAACCTCAGTTTTGCAAGATGCTACTTGCTGAGGGCACCAACTCTCTGTTTTCTCTAGCACCCACTAGAAGAAGCACCAACTCCCTGGTTTCTATAGCACCAACTAGAAGGAAGCACCAACTCCCTGGATTCTCTAGCACCAACTAGAAGGAAGCACCAACTCCCTGAGTGTTTCCAGGACCAACTGGATGGAAGCTCCAACTTCCAATCATACAGGCACCAACCTGTATAACAGAGAACAAGAGTTCTCCCTTGCACCACCCTGGTTTCTCTAGCTGCAACCAGATGGAAGATACAACTCCCTGTGTTCAACCACCCACTTGAACCTATGAGGACAACCGTACTCCCTAGCACCTCCCTACCACCCTGAAATATAAATTCTTTGTTACTAAAACTTATTACAATGATATAGAGTTATTCAATGGCTTACCAGCCTTGTCGTTGTTCTGTTACACTGCTCTGCCCTATCTGCATCAGTGTCTTCTGCACACCCCTAACACTTTTTGTTCTTCTACCTTTTATGCTCTATGCACCATATCCCTTCAATGCACCATTCCTCGACTGTGCATTTCTTCTCCTGCGCTTTGCCTCCTTGCACACCCCTGAATTCTCCTACACAGCGACAACCCTATCTCTTCTTTGTTCCACCTTCTTATAGTCTCTGTGCTCTTTGTGCATGCAATATTCTCCATGCCTCTGCATGCTCTCTCCATGCCAAATCGCTCCACAAATCGAGTGCTCTGTCTGATCATCATCGTGACTCTTCAGCTTCTCTGGTCGTTTTTCCACTCATTCAGCATGATTGCATGTTATGTTGAGATTCCTCAGCCTCTTTGGCAGTTGAGACTCTTCATCTTCTCTGTGACAGTCGAGCTCATATTCTCTGTTCCAGTTACAGGCTTCAATGCTCATCCAGCTGTCAATCCCCTCCACGAACATCTTCATCCCTCTTGAAGATTCCCAGAGACTCTACACCTCCCCTGTAAATCACCCCGAAGTGTCTTCGAGTCCTCTGGCAGAAACCATCAGTGGTTTCTGGCAATTACACTATGACGTGCAACAATAGCCCTCCGATCTCCTTCCGTTTCATCTACACTGTTAGATGAACTTCATTAATCTTACCTTTATTTCATATTTTGGCATTTCAAGATTCCTGTGGCCAAGTGTCTCGACACTCTATGTCATGATCCCCAAAACTCCGAAATGGAGATTTTCTGCATGTCCTCTTCTCTTCATCTCTTCGATGGTGTGACCACCGGCTGAGACCAAGCACTTGTCTAGAAGGTGCTTTTCACGATTTCACATTTCGGCATTTCGGGACTCCTGATGTTGAGAGTTTCCGACCTCTCCATCTCTCGATAACTGAAATCTCGGTCTCCAATACATTGAAAAGGGAGTCGGATCAATGGTCCACAATCTTTTCGAACCAACGGCTCAGATCATTTCACAATTTCGCATATCGTGATTTCGACGTTCCTGTGGTGAATGTTTTTTATGCTTCCAACTCCTGATCCGCGAAACTCCAAAATGGAGTGGGATCAATGGTCCAAATCAAACCTTGATCTGACGACTCAAATCATTTCACGATTTCGCATATCGCGATTTCGGTATTCCTGTGGTACGGTTTCTTGCCTCTTCAAGTCGCGATTCGTGAAACTCCGAAATGGAGTGGGATCAATGGTCCAAATCAAACCTTGATCTGATGACTTAGATTATTTCACGATTTCAAATATCGCGAGTTCAAGAGGTGAAAGGCTGGAGCCTTTGACTTTCCAGTAAGTGAAATGATGATCTTTCGCCACATGTCCTATGGACTTAACGGTCCAGATTTTGTCGTGACTTCGACACTTCACAGGCCTTCTTCATGCCTGATCAACGGTCCACATTTGTACTCCATCCAATGGTCGAGATTATATCACGGTTTCTCATATCGTGATTTCGCGAGTTGAAGGGTTGGAGCATTTCATTCCTTTAACTTTCTAGTCAGCGAAATGTTGATCTGTGTGCACGTGTCATGCCTGAAGATGGACGGTCCTCCTTCTTTTGGGATTTTGTGAGCCCGCTACTCCTTGCACTTTAAAGAATGTGCAGGTTCTCCTTGATCCAATGAAATTCGTACCCCGCACTCGGATCTAATGCCTGAGATCTGTCCTCCTCTTCTATGCGTTCTTCTTGTCTACTAACAGATCTGACGGTCCTCCTTCTTTTGGGAATTTTGAATGGGATCCAACGATCAGAAATGCTTCTCCTCCCGAGCTTACTTTGTTCTTTTTTTTCCATCGATGCTTACTCTGGCCTTGCCATCGATGATCTTCCAACAATCCTGCCATCGAAGATCTGCCAACAATCCTCTGCACTATCTCTTCCGAGCTTATTTGAATTTGCTCTGCAGCGTCTTCCCATAATGCCCATCTGTTACATACTTCCTGTACTCATGCCATCTTCATTGTTGTAGTTGCCATCAATGAAAAGCATACGCTGCCTTTAAACATTTGCCAACAATCTCCCCCTTTGGCATTGATGGAAACTAAGGCACCAGAATTATTTTCTCCCCATTTGACATCAATGTCAAAGAGAACATGCTCCCCCTGAGCCGTTGCAGTATTTTTAGGAGGTATCAGATATTAAGACCAACACAAACTCCCCCTAATAGGAAGGAATCTCTTATTTGAGGCCTGCAGATGTTTGTATCCAAACCAAAGTCTTCTTTTTTTGATTCTTGGACCTGTTCATCTTCAGCTTCCACTATATCCTCTGTGGAATACTCAAAATTGCTCACCTCTCTTACTCGGACTCCTTCATCAACCTTTTCTTCTCATGAGTGGATGACTCCCCCTGTCACTGTTATCTCTCTGCTTCTGACTCTTTTCCCCTTTTGCTCCTAAAGGTTAACTTTCCTTGACAAGATCTTTCCTCTTGTTATCTCTACAGGATGTCATGTATATCATTTTGTAAAGCAAAATGTTGATTCAGTCTTGACACCTTTTTCTTTACTCGTCCTGGGCAACTGATTGTCTTCCTTTGTTTCTACAGGTTTTTGGTTGTGATTGGTTGTAGATTTAATAATCTTGATGGGTTCTTTGTTTCTTGGTGGACCACTACTTGATCCCTCTTCAAACCCCAAACCAATTTTCAGCTTTGGATTTCTTTGCTGATTCAGAATGGTGGTTAATCCTTTTGAGGCTTTAATACTTGACAGATTCTGATGATACAAGGTTTGAAACTTCTCCATCTCTTTCCTAGTTTTCACTACTTCTTCTTCCAGGGCTTCAGATCTTGCCCTCTTTTCTGATAGCTGATGTTTCAGAATATCCTTGATTTTCTTTGCCTCTTCTAATTCCACTTTTAGTAGGGAAAAGTCTTCATCAGGTTGTCTACTGTCTTTCTCAAACTATATCAACAATTGTTTTTGCTTTCTGTTCTTAATTCTTAGTCTGTCAATCTCTTCCAGTGCACTGATCAGTTCTCCTTGCATATCAACCACAACTTCTTCATCATTTTCATCACTGCCTATGATTTCAATATCATAATCCGCTTTGGCCATAAGCATGAATTCATTTACTTTATCTTCACATGAAGAATTATTATCAGAGTCTTCTGAGGAGTCATCATTGTTTACAGATAAACTTTTCTTCATATCAAATCTTCTTGATTTTTTCTTCTCTTCATCTTCAGAGTTTTGATCATTTCTTTGACTTTCCAGTCAGTGAAATGTTTATCTGTGTCCAACAAGTTAAACATTTTCCAACAAGTTTTTCAAAAATCTTGAGTGCCCTTCTACTGGAGAGGTGTGCAATTCCAATAGTACCTTTTGTTTGAGTTGGGATTCTTACATAAATATAAGTGATCCTTGTACCATAATGAATCATTTTTCCATGTAAATGTATCTGATGCACTGGAATCCTGTTGCATCCCTTGAATGAGAGTCCACACTTTTTTGTCATTCTTCCATTCATCCCTTGCTTCTATTATCCAATCGGGTTTGATGATCGAGATAGCACAGAGAAAGGCCTCAACATCTTCATCCTTTCTTGAGAGTGCATCTGCCACAACATTTTGCTTCCCCTTTTTATGGAGGATTTCAAAATCATAACCCAATATCTTAGTTACCCATTTTTGTTGTTCTTCTGAAGATAGTCTTTGTTCCAAGAAGTATTTAAGACTATCATGATCTGTTTTGACCTTGAAGTGCCTACCTATTAGGTAAGGACATTGTTTCTTCAATGCATGTAGTATTTCCATCATTTCCTTTTCATAAATGGGTTTGTGTAAGACCTTTCCCTTGAGTGGTCAACTTTCAAAAGCCAGGGTCCTTCCTTCTTGCATTAGGACAGCACCAATTCCATTTCCCAAGGCATCACATTCCACAATAAAGGTTTTTGTGAAGTCTGGAGTTGTCAACACAGGATATTTACACATCACCTCTTTAAGTTGTTCAAAAGCTTCAGTTTCCTCTAGAGTCCATGAAAATGTATCCTTCTTAGTTAGTGTCATTAAAGGTGCTGCTATTCTTCCATAGTTCTGAATAAACTTGCGGTAGTAACCTGTCAAACCCAAAAATTATCTAAGATTCTTCAATGTTTTGGGAATCAGCCAGTCCATCATGGCCTTAATATTGTTAGGGTCTACCTTGACACCTTCATGAGATACAATATGACCCAAATACTCTACCTCTTTTACTCCAAAAAAACATTTGGATGGTTTGGCATATAGTTGTTTCTCCTTTAGTAGTTGTAGCACCTTGTCAACATGTTGCACATGATCCTCCCAAGACTTGCTATAGATTAGTATATCATCAAAAAATACTAACACAAATTTTCGAAGGAAGAGCTTGAAAATGCAATTCATCAACCCTTGGAATGTGGAAGGTGCATTTGTAAGGCCAAAAGGCATGACAAAAAATTCATAATGGCCTTCATGAGTTCGGAATGTTGTTTTTGGGATATCTTCTTCCTTCATTCTGATCTGATGATACCCTGAATGGAGATCCAATTTTGTGAAATAGATGGCTCCATGTAGTTCATCTAACAATTCATCAATGAGAGGAATTGGAAACTTATCTTTAATAGTGATCTTGTTGAGCTCTCTATAATCTGGACACATACGCCATGAGTTATCTTTCTTGAATACCATTACCACTGGTGTAGAGTAAGAACTTTGGCTAGGTCTAATAATGCCAACACATTTCTTCAACCATGCGCTCAATTTCACTCTTCTGGGCATAAGAGTATCTATATGGCCTGATGTTAGGAGGAAAACTCTCAGGAATTAGGTGAATTTCATAATCATGATTTCGAGTGGGTGGAAGAGCTTTGGGAATATATTCAAATACTTTGGAATGCTTATCAATGATCCTTTGGAGATCTTGAGAAATAGATGGCTTAGATGTTTGAACATCTAGTGAGCATAGTTGTGCAATAACACCTTGATGCCCCTTTTTCAATAATTTTGTC
>ML777362.1:299229-319590 GCA_009831015.1 Picea engelmannii
CGGGGATAGGCATCCAAATAACTCCCCGTTATCTGGTTCTCACATTTTCAAACATAGAAGTTGACGAATAGGGAACTTCAAATCCTCCAAGTCCAGTGTTCCAATCACCATAAGGCAGGGAGATACCCATGAAGGGTCGAAGGTTGAGGTCCGGTTGTTCTGTGCGTCCCCCCTTGAGGCACCCACCTCTTGGACGGGATCCAACCCGTGACCCATTTCTTAGGCCGAAAATATAAATGTCGCACTTGGACCGAGGTACCTAGTGACCAACTTTAGGACATCTACCCAGGTGGCGATTGTGGGCTGCAATCGAACCTTGATTAGATTTTGTGTGGCTATTGGGAAGTATTTCCAGCTCTTTTGGGATATGCCCCCTCTACCCCTCATTATAACCAATTATTTCATCCTTCACTAGTGTCTCTTCCGGTGACGTCAGACCCCACTGTTGAGAGCTATTGGAAGGTCCAATGTTATTTGAGAGGAAGGACATTATGTCTTATAGGACATGAGCATTTGCTTTCTTTTGATTCCCCCACGTGGACAAAAACCCTTTTACCCCTATATATATATATGCTTCTTTCTCATTTTATGTATGATGCACATCTGATTATAGTTTGATTTGGATATATATATTGTGTAAACCAGTCACAACAAAGGACTCTTGTTTCTATATTTCTCTCACCACTTGTTGCACACATTCACACCACTAGTCTGACATCATAGGGGAACCACAGAACCCCCATCGTTCACGACACTTGCTCAACCTCCCGCCTATATTAGGGGGAGTATCTGGTCGTACCCACTCATCGGTACCTCTTTCACACACTCCTGTGAGTGCTACTATCTTAGGATCATCTTTGCTTGGTTCTACCTTACTTGGGTCAACTTCCCAAGGTCACTTGTCCACTCGCTCTCCTTTGCACAGAAGTGGAGGACCCTCTTCCTCTCAAGGAGGGAGCACCAACCCACCTAGTCCCCATCAAGGGTCAGGTTCACAACACACTATGGCTGGAGCTAACCCTCCCACCCCAGTACAGATGCCATACTTAGCCTCTCTTAACATACCGAATCTCACTAAGCTCACCAATGATCCTATATTGCATGATCCCACATGGCCTGCCATGCCAACAAAACTTCCTTCAGACATACCAAAGTTTGAAGGAAAGGCAGGGGATGACCCCGCCAAGCACGTCATGACTTTTCATCTATGGTGCTCTTCCAATAGCATTATGGATGATTCTGTCAGACTGCGATTATTTCAATGCACACTTACTGGCCCATCAGCCAAATGGTATGTCGAAGGAAAATTAGGGTCCCATGCGACCTTTGAGTCATTGGCCAAAGAATTCTTGACCTTCTTCCAATTACCCATCCACCATGACAATGGTCTAAAACTACTGTCTAACTTCAAACAAACCTCAGCCACCCACATAGCTGACCACATTCATGAGTGGCGTAGGCGACATAGTTTGTGTAAAGCAGAAACCACCAAGCAACAGTGCCTTGATTGGTTTCTTAGATCACTTGTTGCTCTCCTTGGAAAGGATGTCGCTTCCACCTTCCCTCAGTCCGAAGAAGAAGCCATTAGTAAGGCCCAACAATATGACCTTATCTATGCACAGTCAAGGTACTTATACACAGTACTTCCTGACCTTCCAAAACCTGTGCCATTTGGCCAAGACAAACCTAGGATGTCTCATTCAACAGACGGACTAATAGGTGCCACCACACACCATGGTCCACAACCCCAACCACCATCGATGTACAGAACACCTCAATACCCGCCGGCATATGGGGGCACCCCTTATTTCCCCCCACCCCCTTATCAATAGCCATACCCTGTTGCTATACCTCCACCCATTAGTGGACCACCACCGACACCCCCCATACATCCACCCATTCCCACAAATAGTGGTACTCCCTCAACATCAGCTTATAGTACTAGTGAAAGCAATACACCTTCCTATGTACCTTATGGATCGATACCACCACAAAATCCATACTTCCCATTTCCTGGTCCCCCACAACCCATGGCTCCCCCACATCCACATGTGGGGGCCAATTTTGTTCAACCTTCTGCTGCTCAACAGTACCAGAATTTTGAACAATTAAATACAGCCAACCCAACTCATCCTTCGAACAATACCAGAAATAAAGGACGGAACAGAAACAATAACAACCCTAGTCAAGGTGGGAATCAACCCCCACAACACCAAACCACTAGGGGCAACTAGAACCAAGGGAACCAAAACCCCCAAGGGGGCAATAACAACAAACGCCAAGGGCATAATAACGTTAAAACCATCCACCCTTGTGCTCTTTGTGGCGAGTTCGGTCATTACACTCACCATTGCCCCTAGATCGCTGATTTCAAACAGTTGAAAGACTTGGGGAGTCTTCCCCATACCCCTACACAAACTGCCCCTCAGCAGGTACCACAACAGTATGTGCAACAACCCCCTCCCGCTGTGCTACAAAACCCTATCCCACATCAAGGGGTGATAAACACCCAACAGGACACACAACATCCCCCACCTCAGGTGGGTCAATATCATAACCTGAACAATCCTATAGAGCGTACAATCCTCCTCACCAGTGAGGAAGAAATCCTTCTGCAAACACGAAATCGTCAGTATCAGACACCAGCTGAGTCTACTCCTATCTCTCCAGAGACAAACCCTGCACCAACAGGACCCCTGTTAGTGATCCCTCGCCCATCTTCTGAACCACCATTACGCATCCCTTGCATCCCCTTGTGCAGGAATGTCCACAACCCACAGGCTAGGGCAGCTCATAATTATAGTTTGGTAGATGACTTAGCACAATCCCCGGCTGCCATGTCAGTCTTGGAAGTTCTCCAGACTTGTCCCACGCAATGGAAATCACTAATTTCCACCTTGGGGGTAGTTGACCCTGTCGATACTCGACTCATCACCTTTGATATTGACAGTAGTGAACCTCGTCTTCCCGCCTTGGTCGCTATTCAACTACCAGTAAAAATACGAAACATCACAGTTCATCGGTGTATCATCGATGAAGGTGCATCTACATGCATCATGTCCAAAACTGTATGGCAGAAACTTGGTTCCCCGAAACTCATACCCTCCGCCATCACATTACGAGCCTACGACGGAATACCATCATCTCCTAAAGGGCTCTTCCAAAATGTCCCCATAGAACTCGGGGGAAAAACTATTCTCATTGACATCGAAGTTATCGATGGCCCACTCGATTACAATATCTTTTTCGGACGTAGCTACATGTATGCTATGAAGGCAGTGGCATCATCTGTCTTTCGCACAATCATGTTCCCCCACAATGGAAAGATTGTGACCATTGACCAAGTCTCACATTATGAGCCTAACCCCTCTGCCATCCTTGATAACATTCTTCCTCTCATCCACACCAACAAAGACGCATACCCACTCGTCGAGATGGGTCCTAGGATTTTTAATAATCCATCCTTGTTAGGGACATACCATGGAGCACCACCACTCCTTCCCCCTAATCAAGTATGTGTCGTCTCATCTAATGGAACTCACACGGAGGATACTCTTCCTTCGCAAGAGGTTTCAGTCATTCCTGACGTCTCAGTAGTCGCAGAAACATTCCAGCCGGAGCCTCCTGTGCCTTCTTGGACCTCGACAGTCCACAAATATACATCCCCTCAAGGGCATAGTCCCATTTTGGAAACACTCCCCCAACCCCTCACTCAAATTCCCTTCTTTTACCCACCACCAGGTATTGAAGCTTTTCAGGTAGCCACAACTTTCACATTACCTAATATGGTGTTAGCCATCCTAGTTTGGTATTTACACCCACCAGAGATGGTCCCTCGACCATCCCTTCCCCCACAAGAAGGAATTCCCATGATGATTCCCATCCTTACCCCCACAACCCCCATACTCCCTAACCCCCCTGCCATAGCTGGGGGCAGGAGAAAGAAGAAGGATCCCACCGCTCCACTTCCCCCACGCATCGCCCCACCTTGCTCACTATGTGAGAAAGAGGGCCACCAAACCAACAACTGCCCATCCTTACCTAAATTACAGAATTTGATTCCTCCCATTCCAACTCCCACAACACCCGTCACTACTGTTAGTCCCACTACTACCACCACGCCTTCTAGTAGTAAAGGGTTGAGGACTAAATTTGTGTGTGCTATATGCTCAAAATATGGCCATTACACCCATCATTTCCCAGCACTACCACACTTTCGGCAAACATTAGCGGCTGTACGCCAGAACTTCCAAAACAACCCACGCCCTGCCACGTCCTCTTCAAACATCACTGACAGTCGCTATGTCACCACTATAGTCAATGAACGTATGAGATGCCCTTGCTCTCTCTGCGATTCATTGACTCACTTTACATACCAGTGTCTGATGATCCTTGCATATAGGCAACATCAATTGGCCCTGCTTCGTCAACCCGTAGAGGCGACCAATGACCTTCCCTTGTCAGTAGCAAGTCTTCATGCCATTTCTCCCAAGCCCGAGGAACTTCCAACGCCTCCATGGTTTTTTAATGACATCTCTGAGGATTTACCTCGCAATCCCCCCAACTCTCCTACTCATTCCCCTATGGAGACTCTCCATCCAACCACCTCGGGTACTCCTCAATACTTCAACATATGGTTCATGTCAAGTGAACCCTCACCCTCTACTTGTACCACTCCCCTTGCTTCTCCGGCAGGGGGCATTCACACTAGCGCTGCGATCACTCCTCATGACCCCTTGTATTCCCAGCATTTCCAATGCGATGAGGAAATACTGGAAGAAATAGAATGCCCAGACTCTCCCTGGGATGCACTACATCATTGTGCGCTCTTCCTTCCACAGGAAGCCCTCATGCCTCCTAATCAAAACCCCGTATACGCGGTCGAAACCAAATATTTTATCCCATCCAGGCCTATCGATTGGTTCAACAACCCCATTCCTTCCCCTGACACTTTTGAAGAAGGTAATATGGCCAACATTTCCCCTACCATCAAAATCAACATTTCCATTAAAAATGGCGTCGTCGAAGAAATCATCATTGGAGCTACTTGAACTCCTCAGGAAATCGCCTCATATAAAGCCCTCTTCCAGGAATACAGGGATATTTTCACCTGGTCATACATGGAGATGCCTGGCCTTGACCCATCTATTGTCGAGCATCACATCGACACCTGGCCTGAAATCACACCCGTTCGCCAGAAACAGCGACCGCTACACCCATCCAAGGCCGCGGCTATCAAAGCCAAAATTGACAAATTACGCACGGCCGGGTTTATTTACCCCATCGCTTACACTTCATGGGTTTCCAACCCTGTACCTGTTGACAAAAAACAGGGCACGATCCGCGTTTGCACAGACTTTCGCAATCTTAATAATGCATGTCCAAAAGACAATTTCCCAACGCCTTTCATCGATCAAATTATCGACGACTGCGCTGGCCACGAGGCTCTCTCCTTTATGGACGGGTTCTCTGGCTATAACCAAATTCAAATCCACCCAGCCGATCAATATAAAACTGCATTCATTACCCCGTGGGGTACTTTTTCATATCGTGTCATGCCTTTTGGATTAAAAAATGCTGGCACAATCTTCCAGCGGGCGATGACATACATCTTTCACGATCTGGCTGAAATCATTCTTGCCTACTTGGATGACCTCACAGCTCGGTCCAAAAAATGCACCCAGCATCTCGATGATTTACGAATCATATTTCAACGGTGTCTTCAGTATAACATCCGCTTGAATCCTCTCAAGTGCATGTTCTATGTCACCGCTGGGTGCCTCCTCGGTTTCATCGTTTCCCAAAGTGGTATTACCATGGACCCCCTCAAAGTCAAAGCTATCACTGAAATTCCACCTCCTCAAAATTTACGACAACTTCAGAGTCTTCAGGGAAAAGATAACTTTCTTCGATGCTTTGTCCCAGATTACGCCATATGCGCACATGGTTTCCTTCGCTTACTACGTCACGACATCCATTTTCACTGGGATGATTATTCCCAACAGTCGTTTGATGATTTGAAAGCAACACTTTCAAATGCACCCTTAATTAGTGCACCTGACTATAATCGCGACTACATCCTCTACGTATCAACATCAGCTGTATCAGTAGCCGACGTCCTCATCCAACTTGGAGATTAAAATCGTGAACATGTCATTTACTACGTTAGTAAGAATCTCTCGGGACCACCCTTGAAGTAAAAACATGAAGAGAAACTTGCTCTTGCAGTTGTCCTCGCAGTTCAGAAACTGTGCCATTACATTCTGCTTCGCACCACGAAGGTCGTCGCAGATTCCAACCCTATGCAATATTTGCTCAGTCGTCGACAAGTTAATGGTAAATTCACTCGATGGATCGTTATCCTCCAGGAATACGATCTCGATTTATCCACACCTAAGAGTAAGAAGGCCCTCATTCTCGCTGAACTTGTCACGACCCTTCCCTCTGACATCACCAGTGCCCCCGTCAACACCGACTTTCCTGACGAACATTTTTTTTACATCGCTTCCAATGATCCTTGGTATGGCGACCTTCTCATATACCTACGAACTCAAAAGTTTGGTAACCACCTATCACGCGATGATCGTCGGCGTATTCGCCATTAGGCCCCCCGCTTTCTCCTCATCGGAGACATCCTATATCGACAGGGCGTCGACACTATTCTTCGTCGTTGCCTAACTATTGACGAGGCCGACAGAGTCTTAAATGACTGGCACAGCGGTGCATGTGGGGGCCATCTTTCGGGTATTTCCACGGCTCAAAAGATTATTCGAGCCGGTTACTTTTGGCCTACCTTGTTTCACGATTGCATTCACACCGTGAAACGATGTGAGCAATGTCAGCTCTATGCCAACAAAGCCCGGGCTCCCCTCGCTCTTCTTCACCTCGTCATTACGGCCGACCCCTTTTGTAAATGGGGCATCGACTTTATGACTTTTAATCCCCCCTCCAGCAATGGTCACAAATACATTGTTGTCACCGTTGATTACTTCACCAAATTGGCCGAAGCAATGCCCACTTTCAACAACACCACTGACACTGCAGCGTGCTTCTTCTTTAACCACGTCATATCCCGTTTTGGCGTACCACTCCAACTCGTTTCTGACCATGGGAAACACTTTGAGAATGAGATCTTCATCGAACTCTCTTCTCGGTTAGGCTTCTCTCACGAGTTCGCCTCACCATATTACCCTCAATCAAATGGACAGGTTGAGGCAGTGAACAAAGTCCTCAAGACCATGTTACAGCGCACGGTTAATAAACATAAAACCAATTGGCATCATATGTTATTTTCCATGCTATGGGCTTATTGAACGGCAGTAAAGACTGCTACAGGTTTCACGCCATTTCATTTAGTCCATGGGGTCGAGGCAACTCTTCCCATCGAGTGCGAAATTCCCACCCTATGCACCACAATTGAGCTATTACCTGACACTGCTCCAATGGAGCAGTGCTTACTGAACTTGGAGTCGCTGGATGAAGATCATCGATCTTCATTACAGAACAATGAGGCAGCTAAAAAATGATCCAAAGCTACCTTTGATCGCCATGTCAACCTTCGTTCATTCTGCGAAGGCAACCTCGTCTTGGCCTATGATATCGCTCATGATACCTTTGGCCATGGAAAATTCGAATCACTTTGGCATGGCCCTTACATCATCCAACATTTCCTCACAAAAGGTGCATACATCCTGGCCTCCCCCGAAGGCCTCTCACTCAAGGAACCCGTCAATGGGTTATACCTCAAGAAATTTTATGCTTAAAAGTAGTCACACTACTTTAGCTCATTTCTTTTTCTAGTGTTTTTAATCTTTTTTCTCTCACCCCTCTCGTCTAAAATATCATTTGTGCTATTGAAAGATGCTTCCTTCACCAGCCTACCACATTGGTTACGCCAACGGCGCCAGCCATTGGACACAAAATCTCGCTTCGGTAGCTTGGGCTTTATATACCCCCTCACATGAAATGCTACATTCCAGTGGCATCTGTTTGGGACCAAAAACCAACAACCAAGCCGAATACACTGTGGTCATTGGCCTCCTGACCGACTCCCAACGTCATCATATTCGCCTCCTTAGCGTCTTCCTTGACTCTCAACTAGTCGTTCTCCAGCTCAATAATGTTTACCATGTACGCGATCCATGCCTCTTATGCAAATACCTGCAGGTTAGATTATTTTCTTAACATTTGGATTCCATTACATTTACACATATTCCAAGACAATTGAATCAAAAAACAGATGAAATAGCTAACATGGTGTTAGATTGGCATATATCACATCAAGCTACACATACATAAAACATGTCATACATCCTGTCACAACATATAGATAAGATAGACATCTTCATCATTATCAACAAAAAACATATGTAAACAACACCAGGATCTCAAAAAAATATGTATACTCATATATATATATATATATATATCAAGGCCTATCAGGCCATCCGACTGTTTACATACAAAAAATACATGTGTCCGCAGGCTATCATAGTCCCTCGGTACAAAATCGTCTCACCAGCCTATATACAATCAAAAAAGTATACAATATACATCCATCAGGGTGCCTCTATCGCACCCCCAGCTGCTCCTCCCTCAGGAGGAGGTGGTGGCCCACCCCCACCTGCCCCAGGCAGTGGTGGTGGAACACCTGCAGGACCCTCCTACCCCGGCGGCAAGCATCCACTAGTCATCGTCGCGAGCACAGCTTCTCGTCGCACTATACCCTGCCATGGTGGCGGTAACCCTATGCACTGCTCTAGGAACCCCTCGTCCTAGATGCGGATCCACATGCCCTCAGGCACGTCCTATAACACCATCTCCAAACGACGACGTATATCATCAAAATCTACTCCGGCTGCCGTCGGAGGAGCATGTGATGGCCCCACACCAGGGTCATCATATCGGTGCCTCCTCACCAGTCTCTCGGGCTCTGCTGGTCGCCCCGCGGCCTCGTCCCGCCAACGCCTCTCTCCACGCGGAAATCTCTCCGGCTCTCGCTGAACCGACACTCTCTGCCACTCCACCTTGCACCCGTGAGGTGCCACATCTGCACATGCACAAAACAACAAACAAACGATCGTATCAGCGTCTATATCACATATGAACTGGTATATCAAAAGCTAACGTAAATCAAAACATACAAATCCACAACATACCTCGATGGTCGAAAACCTCCCCAGGAGGCAACACCATGTCCGGGTCCCCCCGAAAGTCAACCCTAGAATAGGGGTATCGAAGTATCACTTGCGGCATCTGCTGCCATATTTGTGCTGCCTGCACTGTGAAATAATGCCCCCCTTCGCCATCATCGTGGCAAACCAAAACCGCCGACCACCACCTCAAGCGCGACTCTCACACCCCGGGCACCTCTAATAGAGCCCTCGGGCGTAGCATCGACACCCTCTCCAAGAACCAGGCTACCAGGATCGAGTTGAACGCGAACTCTCCGGTACCTGTGGATCGACATCGATCCAACTGCGTGATCATCCGCGCATGTAGAGTCAACCCCCATGCAAACTACTCACGGCCCACCACCACCCTCTCCAACACCAGTAGCTGGCCACCACTAATCCCTTGGGTCGCAAGTGACCCATACATGTGAACAATCATCGCCACTATGCAATGATGCGTCAGGGAATCTAGACCACTCACACTCACTACAGTCCCAGACATGTAGTTCTCGCCTGAGAAATATCTCTCGGTGATCTCCCGCAGGTGTGTGTCCCTCGACAGCATAGGCTCTGTCGGCAGCGGCGTTCCCCGGAAGGGGAGCCCAGTCAAAAAATAGACATCCTCCACCTCAGTGAAGGGGATCTGCTCTCCTCACACGAGGAAGAAGTGTAGCTCTGGACTCCACATCTGGAGCAGGAACTGCAGTAAATACTCCTGTGCCCATATCAATGGGCACTCAAATAACTTTAGCAACCCACAGGTTGCTAAAGCCACTCACACCGCAGGCCTTGCATTGGCCACAGCATCTCGCAACTGCGACCAGTCTCGCTCACGCCACCGAACATCCATCGTCACTGCTAGCCACCTGCACACAACATAAAGTCCTATATCAGCCTATGAAACCATCCAATGCATCAAAAAGACTCATTTTTCACCCCTTAAAACTTGCCTCAAAGGCGCGGTTTTTTCACCCACAGGCGCGCACATATGCGCGCCTGTTCACTACACAGGCACGCATCTATGCATGCCTGTTCATTCAATAGGCACACTCACAAGCATGCCTGTTCATTACACAGGCACGCTCTTGAGCATGCCTATCCAAGCTTACAACTGCGCTCAAGAGCGCGACTGTCCACCTCACAGGCGTGCCTCTAGGGTGCGCCTTAAATTCACACTCACGTGCACCCATGTGCGTCTATTCTGTGGATAGGCACGCCCATATACGCACCTTCCATTGAATCACCCACGCATGTGGGCCCACATCCTATGAAAAATCTCCTTAAACACCCTGTACGACCCCCCGTACCTACCCTGCCCAAAAATTGAAAACCTATTTCTATGCAGGATGATCAGGCCACTAACCTGATACTCGCACACCGTCGAACGGATACCTCGTGCTCCCTAAAACTCCAAATATCCTCTGTAATCTGGTCGTCCACTCACTGTAGCAGCAGGTACAAATGAGGTGGCAATGTGGGCCCTACAACTATATATAGGCCTTTTTCAAAATTTCCACTCACCATTCCGGGAGCCCACGGTGTCCATTTTTCAAACCATCTTCAGCCACGGGATCAACATCCCGCCACCTACATCATAGTTGTCCCTGGGTCACTTTTCATCCTGAGCCCCCGGGGCACCTTTTTTTTTTTCATATCATGGTCAGGTACGCACGTGCATTGTCACATTTGTCAAATACATGCTCATATCTTTGATTCTCTTTAGATATTGTTCACTTTGGGTATTTGGTTGTTCTGTGTGCAGGTACTTGCTCATCGGTCATCAACATCATCCCTTCAGGTATATATATTCTACATTGGCATGTAGTCTCTCCCACTGTATTGCATTTACGTTTCCAGTCACACCCGCTGATATTGGCCTTTAGGACCCTCTTTCCCGACTCTGCAGTACCCATACCTCCATTTTGCATCTTCGGTACTGTACCCCAGTAGCCTTCTCACCCACATGAGTTGTTCCATTCATAGCACCTTTTGGCACTTTTGACACTCATGTTGTTCTTCATTACCCTTTAGGGATGGGAGTTCTGGTAGTCTTTCATCATGTCGTGAATCAGCCACATACTCCTTCTCTTCATCTTGCTAGCTTTCCCACACGGACTCCCAGATCATCTCTTTATGGTTCTATTCTTTTTACCTGCACCTCCGCAGGATCATGAACCCTCCATTTTATCCACCATCAGTTTGCCCATCTGCGAATCTACCTTCATTTCACCTACCTCATACATAAACTCACCAATGGGGCCCCCACCCTTCATCGGTTTTCCAAGACATTTTTGCCATTCCTGGGGCACTCATTTCACACTGGGGCACCCGTTTATGTATTTGTACATTTTTCCCAAAAAATTATTCATTATTTATTGTACAAACGCCTTTATTTCCAGTCATTACATTTTCGTTTGTCGTCACCATTGGTGACTCACTTTCTGTTGGCCACACACAACCCATTTCACCCTTGGTTGGAGCATTACTTCTCATTTCCCCTTGCTGGCATCATCCATATCTTCAGAGTACTCCTCAGGTCACTTACCTTCACCCTCTGAATTTGTTCACCTTGTCCTGCCTCTGGCACAACTTACCACCGGTCTTGTCGTCCCCTTGACACTCGACCTTGTTATACGGTTGTGGCCACTTTTTCTCTCCTACACCCTCCAACCATGGGCAATCTTGAGTCTTCCCACTTTTTGACTTCGTCTATGTACCTCTGCTACTTCCACACCTCAATAGATTCCACGAAGCCCGTTGCTTTTGGGAAGTCGCGTCTCCCTTTTGTCGACATCAACACAATTTTCCAGAAGGGCGACAGTATCTTGATTCTCATTCTTCATTTAAATGTGGAATCTTGGATGGCACAGAGGGAAACACCATTGCTCCCTGTTGTCGTTGGCCCCCATAACATTCGACGCCAACACTTTCTCATGTTATGGTGGGTCTTACTTTGTGACTATTGCAGTTGTTTTTACCATTTTCCGAAGACCTCTGAACTTGGTAGGGCCATCAATGCCCGCATCATCGTCGCTGCTTCTTATTGCGACCATTACCTATTATTCAGAGTATGTTCCTTTGCATAATTGTCTTCTGCCTTTATCATTTCCGCCCCTGCAGGCGCTGCAGTTGTCTACACCAACACTTCAGTCATTTTTGTTTCAGAGTTACATAACACGAGCACGGGGCATGCCCGTCTCGTTTGTACACAGTTGTATATTTTACGCACTTTCTGGAAGGTCGGGTTCTACTCGTCCCTTTCTCTTCCAAAGGATTGCTCTCACCGGTCTCACTATTTCTCTCTCTTACAACAACCTTCTCAGTAGAATAAATATTGATGGATTTCGGCTATACGTATGTTCCTAACCTCATCCATCAGGGGGCATCTATTATCACTGAAATTTCGTCCACACATGGCGACAAGAACTCAGCATCGTCAAAACAGGAATGAAGTCATTCATGGCATTGAATTAATTTCACAACATTGCAAAAGGGTCAAAAACTATACAAAGTAACCAAAAAATTGAAGGGCGCTTTATACAAGATGGGTGTGCGTGCAAATGCGCAGAACATAAACGTACAAGGCGCGCATGCGCGCACGATGCGTGACTGTTGGTGCAAAAACCCGCGCACCTGCTAAACGGCGCATTTATGGAATTGGTCGGCCTCCCAACCACTTATGGATCAGCTCCCAAGTTGATTTGACTCCCAAATCTGAGCTGAATCCGCATGGTAGGCTGGTCAAAGACCTAATTAAGCCCTAAAGAGCCCCTTTTCACACCTCAAAGGAGTTACATAATCACCTAATGCTATGCTATAAAAAGCCATGAGGAAACCTCATTCTCTCAAGGAATTTCATGTATTGTTATGCTTGCTAAGATTGTTAAGGACTCATTCTTTGACAATAACACATTGGCACCATTTCATAGAGCCATTCACCTCTCCATTGAGTGAATGTGTTTGGAGTTCTTTCACCATCATTCTCATTTTCTCATTGTAAGGAGAGCAAGTTTGTGAGGACACAAGAGCCTTCCTTTGGAGGAAGAAGGGACTCACAGTCCCCTTTCTTCATTGTGCTTTGATTTCATCAATTGATCAGCCTAAAAACATTGGTGATATTGGTCTTTTTGTGTTTTTATTTCTTTATCCATATGCTCATAGTTTTAGTTTTATTTTATTTTATTCTTGTTTATAGTTTTGTTGTTCTGTTTCTAACTCTTTCCTCTACAGTTGTCATGCTTTGCAAGACCCAACAGGGCATGTAAGCACCCTTTATTTGCTCACAAGGTGACAAATTGGGTGCAAACACAATGGAATGGGTATTGATATGCAATGGTATAGTATTCGTATGGTATTGGTATTGGTATTGGTATTGGTATTTGTTGTGTTCTTTTCACCGCTTGTATGAGCAAAAGAAGGGAACTTGCGAGTCTAGTTGGGTCTGCTAGATAGGATAGAGGTTAATGTATGAACCAAATGATTCAATCACATGAAATAAGCAAAAAAATAAGCTAACAACAACTAAACAAATAGCTAAAGAAATGGAACTAAAATGCATAAGGAAATTAGAACAAAAATCAATCAAACAAATGACCAATAATCATGCCACCAATGGAGAAGTATATTAGTGGAAAAAAACCACATAAAAAGAGGGACTTATGGATACCCTATTCCTCCTTGAGAGGGCTCTTGAGTCCCCTATGTGAGAGCTCTTATTACAAATGGTAAACTAGAACGAAAATGGTGAAGAAATCCAAGATTATTCCCTCAAGAGGTGAGGTGAATAGCCTAATGAGATGATGATAGTATTCTCCAAGAAGAAAAGAGGTTTCTTGTAGGATAATAAAGGCATCATAACAATACAATGAGATTATTGATTATTAGTGCACCCATGGCATCCTTTTATAGATTTCCTTTGAGGTAATATCCAAACATCCTTTAGTGTGAATAAGCGGCCCTTTAGGACACCCTTAGGTCTTTGACCAACCCCCCACTCGGATTCAGCTCAGATTTGGGGGTCAAATCAAGTTGGGAGCTAGTCTAGAAGTGGGTAGGGACTGACAAGAACCATAAATGCATCGTTCACAGGTCTGTGTGGATTTTATCATACACAGTCATGCATATGGTTCATTTTGTGCTCTATGGGCTTCCTTGTCCCATGCACTGTGTGCACACTTCCTCTAGTGTTTTAGCGCATGTCAATTTTTGACCAGTTGTATAGTTTTTCCTCTTGGAAATTATTTCTTGGTGTTGCAGGTGAACTAATAGGTGTTTGGAGATGTTGTATTCTTGTAACCATTTGTGGACAAAATTTCAGTGATAACAGATGCCCCCTAATGTGTGAGTTTAGGAGCATACGTATAGCCAAAAAACATCAATGTTTCTTCTATTGAGAGTACCATTGTAAGGAAGAGTGTTGATAGGAACTGCAAGAGAGATCCGTTGGAGGGAGAGGGGAACCTATGGGAGCAAAACCTTTCTCTAGGTAGGGGAAAATAAAATCTATGTAAAAATGAGGCAGGAATGCCCCATGATCATGTCATGTAACTCAAAAATGTATGGTAGTAATTTAAGTTGTATGTTGATGTAGATAACCGCATCGCCCTCCAAGGCGGTTTGATAATGAATGATGACAACTCTAATGGTGAAAATACTCTTAACATAGGCAAGGATGCCTATAAGAAGTGTCAATGACTCATAGGTATGGATGGCCTAACAAGTTCATATAAGAAGTGTCAATGACTCATAGGTATGGATGGCCTAACAAGTTCATAGGTCTTCAACTAGTATAAAACAACTGCAATAGTCGCATAGTAAGACCCATCGTAACATGAGAGTGTGTTGACGCCGAATTTTATGGGGGTGTATGACAACAAAGAGCAATGATGGTTGTCTCTGTGTCATTCAAGACTCCTCATTGTAGAGGTAATGAGAGTCAATATATTTTCACCCTTATGGAAATGGTGTTGATGTCAACAGAGAGGGAGACACGACTCCTAGAAGAAAAATAGCTTCATGAAATCCACTGGATAAGATTAGGAACTGATAAGAAACATGGATGAAGTTGAGATGTGGTGAGATTCAAGGCTACCCTTGGTTGGAAATATATGTGAAGGATGAGTGGCAACAACCGTGAAACTGGATCTAGTGTCAGGGGGAAGACTAGACGTGGGTTAAATTATGCCAGAGGCATGACAAAGTGGACAAACTCAGAGATCATGGGTACATGGACTGCAAGATACTCAGGGTTTATGGATGATGTCAACAAGAGTAGAAGATAAGGAATGCCCCAACCAAGGGTGACATGGCTTGCATTGCCAAAAAAAATAAGGTCTCCAAGGGTGACAACAAAATCTATGTAAATGATAAAAAAAAAAGGATATTTACAATTTACCAAATAAATAAAGAATAATTTGGGAGGAGTGTACAGATACAGAAATAGGTTCCCCAGTGAAAGATGGCTGGGCCTGTGAGGGTGAAAGTGTTGTGGAGAACTGGTGGAGGTTGGGGTCCCCATGGGTGGGTCTCTGTATGAGTTAAATGAATGGATGGCAATCTGCAGATGGTAAAACTGATTGTGGATGAAATGGAGGGATAAATGATACTTCAGAGGTGCAGTTAAAATAGAACCATGATGAGATAACCTAGGAGTCCATTGGGAAATCTAGAAAAATTATTAGAAGGAGTATGTGGATGATTCTCAGAAATGCGTAAGACTATTGGGACTCTCATCCCTAGGGGGTGAAAGTAACATGAGTGTCAAAGTGCCAAGGAGGACTATGAATGGGACAACTCATGTGGGGGAGAGTGTGACTAGGTGACAGTACAAAAATGCAGCAGAGGTGATAGTACTGTAGAGCTAGAGATAGGGACCCTAAAGGAAAATGCCGGAGGGAGTTACTGGAGATGAAATTGAGATTAAGAGGGAATGATTACATGCCAATGTCGAACATAGACTCGAAGGGGTTGTAAGTTTTCTTAATCAAGTAACTGCACATAAAAAACCAAATACCCGATGTTAAAAATATATGATGATAAAGAGAGTATAACAACTATTTGATAAAACTAAAAATGATCATGCGTACCTGAGTGTGTCATGGAAAGGTGATCCTCCGAGGAAAAGGGAAAATGATAACCCAGGGAAAATGACTATGTAAATGGTCAGAAATGGTTCAGAAAACGAAGCTTATGGGCTCCTGTAACAAAAAAATGAAAGTGGGGAAAAGGGCTTAGATATGGATGATGGGCCCATAATGCCATACCAGTTGCACCGACACTATGGGCGATCAGGTGGTAGTTTGGTGGGAGGACATGGACCTCCCCTTTGCTCGAGAACTGATGAAGAAATATAATGAATTAAATTCATGGGATCATTGGTATGGAGTGTCGAAGGAGGCTCAGGAAGATATGTTTGGAGTTTCGTGGCTAATGTGTGGCGGCCGTATGGGATAGATGGGCAATGATGAGTGTAATGCCTATATTTTGTGCATATGGAACATGATAAATTGGTTTGTATCTTTTGTTTGTGTGTGGTTGATGAATCCATAGTAGTGGGGGACATACTTGGTGGAGTGGCAAGCAAAAGGGGTGCTTGAGGAAGCTGTATAAAATTGTGTATCTTGGGAAGAGAAGCACATTTGCGAGTGGGGTGTCCTTGTCATTCATATAAGGCACAATGGAGTTGAAATCTAGGAGGTACTGGATATTTAGGCTCATTCTTCCTTCATCTACTCATGGTAGAGGTGGTATTGCTGCCCTTTGGAGGTGATAATGGTGCGGCAGGATCCTGTAATGAGATTTGCATCGACAATCCCTCTGTCTGAGGAGGGATAGATGGTGGAGGCACCATAGATGGTGGATGGAGATACCATACAGGGATGGAAAGGAACATGTTTGGAAGGGTGAGGGTATCATCTATCTATAATTCTTCAACTCCAAGTGGGGGCTATAAAAAAGGAATTTGGGTAATGGCCTGGGGGACTATCTCCCAAACCGGTATTTTCCCCTGGAGGGGGGAGGGGTGATCTATGACAAGTGGTGTGGTGGAACCCTCAGGGAACTCTTGAGGTAGTATTTATTCAACTGGTGGAACTTTGATATGGGGAGGGGACTGAGTGATATGAGTACTTTATCTGATGTCTATTCCTTTAGAGTAAACTACACACACTTGTGATGAAAAAGATGGGTTTAGGAACGGTGGCGCTTCCAGATAAGTGCCCAACATGGATGGGTCTTGGAATAATCCAGGGCCAATGTTGAAAACTGGAAAAACATCTGAGCTAGCATGGACAAGGGCAAGGATGTTATCGATGTTGGCGGAATGGTTAGGCTCGTAATGTGTAACATGGTTGATGGTGATGATCTTCCCATTATGGGGGAACATCATCGTATGAAACACATAATAGGGTATTAGCTCAGGGGAGTCGATTTTCTTCCATGTGTATTTAGACATGATGCATGTGGATGCACCTTCATCAATGATACATTGATAAACTGCGGTGTTCCAGATATTAACTAGTATATGGAAGGCTACTTGGGTGGGAAGATGTAGTTCTCTGCTATCTAAATCAAATGTGATCAGTTGTGTGTTAGATGGGTCGACTACCCCCAAGGTAGAAAGCAAGGATTTTCACTATGATGGATAGGTTTGGAGGACCTCCAACACAGACATGGCTACAGGAGACTAGGCTAAGTTATCAACCATACTATAATTATGATCAGACCTAGCATGAGGGTTATGCACATTTTTCTATAAAGGCATACATGGTATGCAGGGAATAGGTTCCGCGTTAGGATGTGGAATCATCAATGGTTTTCCTGCGGTAGCTAGCAATGTTTCTGAGGTGGTTGGGGTAGATTCAGGAGGCATACCATATTGATGGTTGTGGTTTTGTAGAATAATTTATTCTCTAGTGAGAAGGACACTGCAATCAACTGGATTCTCAAGTTGAGTGGTACCTGGGTTTGGATATTTCCCCATTTGTGGTGGGGCAGGGTTGATCACTTTTTGGATGTGTTGATGGCTCCTAGATCCCGTAGTTCAATAGCAGGAATCAAACCCACCGCCGAGGCCCAATTAGACTCTACAACGTTTAATGGTGGAATGGTTCTCCAGATCATGAGATCCGGCCAATTTATCGATGGGATTTATGTTTTCTTGTGAAGAATCTTCCTTTAGTTTGGACTATCTCTTTTTGTACTTTTTCTCCTAGGTGAGATTAATGTGAAATGTAAGACGGTATAAACCAACTTGGAAACAAACAAGATTGAGTTTTAACTATTTGGGAAGAGGCTGAGTTTGGGATAACCTGCTACTCAAGAATGTAGACGATAATTTTATACCACAGGCCTATTACTAATACATTAACCATGTGAGCATCCAATCACTGTCTGAGAAACCAATTATCAGAAATAAAACACATATGAAATAAGATAATGGCAAGAAAAATAATCCACCTACTTAATCATCCATCACATGATAACACAATGATTCATCTTCATCATTAAAGTAAAGAAAAAAAAATATTACACCAGATAACTTGACAATAGGTTAAATATCTCTTACTCATTACAACATCATTCATGAAAAGAGATAGGAAATAGTTCTTCTCCACATCCAATCACACATGCATTTGATGAAAATAACTTGTTTCTGGTCCATAAGGACTTCTCAATTCAAAGAAGCTTCAAAATAATTCTTAACAACCAGAAAGAAAGAGTTATTGAAACAACCATTGACCCTTACTAATTGGACGATGTTCTTATTTATAACATAAAATTCAACTGAAAATAACGGCTAAGTGTAGTTTAAACAAAAAAAAATTCACCACGTGGCGTCTTCTTCTAATAGTTTCTTTAACAGTCAAATCAAGATATCCCTTCGAAAGGGTGACCTTTCTCAAACTCCGAACAACTAGTAAATAGCTCATCGCAAGTTTGGGCCCATGGAAACCTGTGTTGCTCCATCGGAGCCACGTAAATTCCTCTGACCTCCACTGCATGCTCTAGGTACTTCACTAGACTGGTGTTTAACTGTTGTAGCATAGTCCAAGCTCTAATCAGATGTTCCATAAATCTTCGCACTTGTCTTGGTGTTGCATCAGTCACCTTCGCTAGTTCTTCAGCCCATAATAAATTTTTCTTGGTATGCGATTCAATTATGTCACACAAGTCAAAGAAGTTGTCGGGGGTACAGAAATTCGGGAGTCTGATATCCTTTTCATCTTGTTGATCTATAGATCTAGTTTCTTTCAGATTCCTTGGTGAAGTCAAGGAGTTAATTTTTGCTCGATAGTCGGAGGGAGTTTCTCCTGCAAGTGGAATTAAAATCATTTAGAAATTTCTTATAGAACAGTACTTCGGCGAAAATATGTGAAGTTCGCTAAGTCTGTTTGTTTGATACTTATGTGTTATCTGCAACCTTTCAGATTACCTGCACCATCTTTTTTAGCACCGTCTTTTTTTTAATTTAGGGTGATTTATATCCACGCGTCATAGCATGATAGATCATGTACAAAAAAATGAGAGTCAAAATCATGCCAGTGGCCGGTTGTCCCTTGGGATTGGGAAAGGATGTTAGAGTATAACATGTGCCAAAAGTATGAGTACATTCCAAAAAGACCAAATATTGTCATGTGAGAGGTTTTTAAATGAATCAGGTCGAGGTAGGTTTCTCAAATAGAAGTCTCATCAACAAGTGCATCAACCATCATTAACTCATTATGGATGCTGGGGAAATTTAGAGGAATCGAGATAATCGTACCACACATCCTCTACAATTCCTATCGGTTGCATTTCACACACCTCAGATCATATCATCGCGCGGATGTGACACAGTGTTATAACCCTAAAATGCACCATACAGGTTTTACCTGGCATCAGGCCAACTCATGCCTCTTCCTAGCCAAAGCCATGCTGAGAAATTCCTCAAAAATCACTTGAAAACAAGCAACCCGCGCCCTAACTTCTCACTGGGCGCGGGTATCCGCTTGCTGTCTTCTTACTGCACGCGGGTATCCGCGGGCTAGCCTAAAACAGCCCGCGAATACCTAACAATGCAAAAAATCAGGAAAGTTTCCGCCGAGACTCGGGGATTTTTGTCAGTTAACTGAAACTCTCCGCCATGCATGGCCGAGAGTTCGACTAAAACCCTAGCTCTTCCTAACCTATAAAAGGAGGGGTAGGGGTA
>ML777362.1:341615-365440 GCA_009831015.1 Picea engelmannii
CAATCTATCTTGACAAAGAAAATCTCAAAGCCACTCTAACCAAGCCAATAATTCCAAGCCAAAGAACCAAATTCAAGCTTAAGCTCCAACAAAGCTAACCCAAGCTCAAGCTAACCAAAAGCTAAGAACCCCTTCTCCATGAGAGCTCCTCTCCTTTTATAGGTTGAAGAGGATAAGGTGAGGAGGTTAGGATAATCCCACTAAATCATGAAAGCGAGTAATATCCAAACCATTCGGATGCCACCTCACCAGAGAAGCTTCTCCTTCTAGAAGATTCGAGAAAACACTCATTTTTCCCACGTGCTGGCATTCTCGCACTCTAGCTATAGTGCAACATGCGAACTGTTCGCACCCTGGCTATAGTGAAACCTACGAGAATTGGTCATTCTCGCACCTTGCCTATATAGAAACCTATGAACATCCTTTTTTATAAGGTTTTTACATAGGAAAAAGCAATTTCTTTTCTCAGGAGAAGTTCTTCTCCCTTCTCTCTTTAGGAACTCAGGCCACTGTGACCCCTCTAAAGGAAACAGATAGGTTTACATCATTAACGATCATAGGGATGATGAAAATAATGTGTAACATCCACGCATAAGTTGGATATGCTATTGCACCATGGGAACTCCTCAAAACACAATATGGGGCCTGCGAGTTAGCCAGAGTGCTAGTACTGAGCCACAAAATGCCTGGGACTCATTCTTATGCAATGAGTGTTCCTGAGGCTTTGAAGGGAGATTCCTATTTTCATGTGGAAATAATGGTATCGCCCCATGTTGAAGCCAAAGTGGAAGAAGTTACACCGGAAATACACAAGTTGTAAGTCATGCTTCCTCAGCAACAGAGAGCGCTAAGGAGAGGAAGGCCCAGAAAAAATAAGGAGGTTGGGGAGGGAAGCCAAATGTCGATTGATTCATGCTCACGATCAGTCACCGAGGATATCCTAGTGTGCGTTATCTGGCTAGAGCCTATCAGAGCTCCAAGTCGAGGAAGTGGAAGCTAAACAAAAAAGATAGAAGCTTTGGGTTCTAACGTCCTAGGACCTAATCCGCAGTTGGAACAAGCACAACTTGCCATAGCTGATTTTTACTAGGAGAATAGAGAATTACGTCAACAATTGGTGACAAAGAACCTTAAGGTGTCAGCACCATAGGCTCTTGAAGGGAACACAGCGTGGCATAAGAGACAGCTTCGAGAAGCACAAGATATGATCATGCAGTTGCATGAAGCGCAAAGGGTGTCAGAAGAACAAAAGGTGACAATTCCTCTCGGAGTGCGAGGAATCCCAGGAGAACGTTCGCGCGTAGAAGAGGAATGATGGAAGGACTTTGTTTTTTTGAACTTTTAGACGTGATGCAAAATTTTGATAGTCTTCCTTTTTTCCTTGTGGAAATTCTCATGTTCTCAATGTAACTAGGTTGGTTGGCCAAAAGGTGTAAACAATGTCTATTGTATGTAGCCTGAGTGTGAAAACAATCTAATATATATGGTCTTGAAAGTTTGATGCATGGGATTTGGTTATAGCTATTGTATGCATCATCTTCTTGTTTGTATAAGAACTCCTTGTGTGTTTGGTTTACATCTTTTCCCTGTCGTATTTGGAGAGTACTTTTACGTTATTTGAACAAACCTTATTTCTTCTAAGGCAACCTAAAATTCATGCTTAGTGGTACCATCAAGACACAATGGGTTTGGGACCTATGACATCGAAGACCGGTGACCTAGCTTGCAGGTAATAGCTGGGTTCAGGAATTTGTTCAAAATCCATGATCCGAGCTAAACTTGAGACTGCCAATTCCTAAAAGGCACCAGGGAGTTGATGCTCAGGGATAAACCTATTATGTTCTCTTCGGATTTACTTTCTCAAGAATTCACCGATACCGAAATGCTTCAGGAATTGATGATCAACGATTCCTTTCTTTCTCTACTAACGATTATTCCCTTTTCCTTTTATCAATACTGAATGAAATCAGATATCGAGGCTTCCTTGTGTAATGCTCACCGGGAAAGAAAAACTCCCTTTTTCCGACACTGACAAATTTCAATGATCAACGACCTTAGTTTTTTTTGAGTGATTTTATTTCATCTTCAATTCTTCCAGGTGCTGAATTTTGGACTCGTCGAGTGAAAAGCTTTAGTGGTTGATTCTTTAATTAAATGTTAGTCCTTTTAAGTTATTATGGTTTTCTCATGTCCAAGAAATATTTTAAATACTCAATGAGAATAAAAAAAAATGATAAGCGAAAGCAACAATTTTCATATTGAAGTCAAATTAGACAATGCCAAAAGATTATGTGGTACCCAAAAAGTAAAATTTGACATAGAACTTTTAGGGTGTATTGTGTGCTCAATAGGGTGTTCATCACACCTTGGTATGGTATGAGGTTTTGAAAAACAAACAGAGGTGGTGGTTTCAAATACTATTGTGGGGCCTATTGTGGGGCCTGTTGAGGGGCAGGTGGTGCCAGAGGGCCCTATGATTTCATGTATGCCCTCATCGGTTGGAGATCAGGAATTTGGAGGAAATGATGAGTATAATGTCCATACTCACCACATATATCACAAGGGAAGTTAGTCCAAATATTGATGTTCTTCCCTTGGGGGTCTTGGTTTTGGTTTCCCCCAACGGGATGGTTGTCGGGGTCATTCCCTCCTGGTCGTGGATTTTCATTGTTTTGGTTTTTTCCTTTCTAATTATGAGTTGGATTGGTCATATTCAACTGTTCAAATGTATGAACCTATTGAATGGGAAAGGGATGAACAAATTTGATGTCGGCATGTGGTTTTCCCAGTGGAGGATTAACCGACTGGGGAGGACCAGGAAATGGGAAATATGGATTGTTTTGTGGATAGGATCCATATGGAATAGAGGAAGTAGAGGTACTAGGGTTATATCTAGGGGTTACAGGTGGACCCATACTGAATTGAGAGATCATATATAGCATGGGTACCGATGGGGGTGCCCCAAATGACTGAGGGGGAATAATAGGATATGATTGTTGGTAAATGGGAGGAGGGTAATAAGATGGGCCTCCATATATAGGAAGATATTGGGGTGTACCATACATTGGTGGTGGTTGGATTTATGGATTGTGGTGGGTTGTGGTACCAATCAATCCATCCGCCGTGTGAGAAATCCCAGGTTTGTCCTGGCTGAATGGTACGGGTCTCGGAGAGTCAGGTAGTACTATGTATAAGTAACTTGATTGAGCATAAATGAAGTCATGCTATTGAGCCTTATTGATGGCTTCCTCTTTAGTTTGGGGGAAGGTGGAGGCCACATCTTTGGAAATGATAGAGACGATTGATTTGAGAAACCAATCGAGGCATTTTTATTTGGTGGTTTCTTCTTTGTATAAACTACACCGTCGATGCCATTCGTGAATATGGTCAGCGATATGTGTGGCTGAGGTTTGTTTAAACTCAGAGAGAATTTCTAGAACATTTTCATGATGAATTGGGAGTTTAAATAAGGTCAAAAATGTTTTGGCCAAGGATTCAAAAGTCACATGGGACCCTGATTTTTCATCCACATACCATTTGACAAATGGACCAGTGAGTGTGCGTTGGAATAACCTTAAACAGATGGAGTCATCCATGATGTTGTTTGAAGAACACGATAAGTGGAAGGTCATGATATGGTTGATGAGATCTTATCCCGCCTTTCCTTAAAAATTGGGAATGTCCGAAGGTAGTTTGGTAGGCATAGGGGGCCATGTGGGGTCATGCAATATAGGGTCATTCGTGAGATTACTCAAATAATGTATGTTGAGAGAGGCAAAATATGGCATGTGGAGTGGCAATGGAGGATTAGTTCCAACCATGGTGTGAGAAGGTTGTGTTCCTAACCCTTGATGGGGGTTGGGTGGGGTTGTACTTCCTCCTTGAGAAGAATTTTGCCTCCTGCTTCCTTGTAAAGAAGAGCTAGTAGATGGTTGGCCTTGGGAATTGGACCCAAGTAAAGTGGAACCAAGAAAAATTGATCCAAAAATAGTAGCACTCATAGGGGTGTGAGATGGTTGAGTTGATGAGTTGGCGAGACTAGGAACTTTTTCTAGAATAGGAGGGAGATTTTGCAAGTGTCTGGAACAACATGAATTCTGTGGGTCCCCTATGATGTCCTACTAGCAAAGTGAATGTGTTCAAGTGGTGATGAGAGCAATAAATGAACAAGAGACTTGTATATTTTGGACCTTCACAATATATCTCACAATCATATGTAATCACAAGAGCATCATACATAAATCAAATTGAAAAGAATCATACATGTGGGTAGGTGGCTTTTGTCAGTGTGGGAGAACAAAGAAAAAAAATGATCATGTCCTAAAAGACATAACATCCTTCCTCTCAATTAGCATTGGACCTTACAATAACACTCCATAGTGGGGTCTGAAGCCACCGGAAGAGGAACTAGAGAAGGATGAAATAATCAGTTATAATGAGGGGTAGAGGGTTCATATCCTGAAAGAGATGTCGATATTTCCCAATAGCCACAAAAAATTGGATCAAGGTGCAATTCCATCCCACAATTTCCACCTGGGTAGATGTCCTAAAATTTTTCCACTAGGTACCTCAGTCAAAGTGTGACATTTAGATTTTCGGCTTCAAAAATGGGTCACGGGTTGGATCCCTTCCAAGAGGTGGGTGTCTCAAGGGGGGATGCAAAGAACAATTGAACTTTGGCCTTCGACCCTTCACAGGTATCTCCCTTCCTTATGGTGTTAGGAACACTTGACTTGGAGGATTTTTAAAGTTCCCTATTTGTCAACTTCTAATGTTTGAAGATGTGAGAACCAGATAACGGGGGGTTATTTGGATGCCTACTCCCAAGATGCTACCTAGACTAAAACATTTCTTTTGGCACCTCCTGTGGAGGAAAACTTAGTGATTTTTTAGAAAAAAAATTAGATGTGATTGGTTGAGATATTGGGGGTGTGAACCAATCTCATTTGAATTAAGTGGGTGCGGATAATTTCTTCAAGAAATAGTGGGATGTTTCATAATCCCTTTGGAGGAAACCTACTTCAACCTCCATAATTCGAGATGAAATTATGTGAGTGAGTAGTGACTTTGTGTGTGATAAAGTGAACAAATGTGCCAAATTTTTAATAAGTTAGGTGTTAGATTTGCAACATGTGGAATTCCTCTAGTCCTTACAAATTTTGATTATCTATCTTACTATATGCCATTGGTACAACCTTGTAGAATTTTAAAGTCCCTAAAGAAATAGCATGTGGACATATGGGTCCTTACCAATCCTTTAAACTCCCTAATGTGATTTAATATAATAAATGTTCAAAAAACTATCCTAGATTGCAAGCATGTGGGCATGTATGGGCCCGTTACAACAATATTTAAACTCCCCTAGTGATGTAAAATAAGAAAGTAGCTTCAAAAACTATCCTAACTTTCCAACATGTGGGAATGCATGGGCCCTTACAAATTCAAGATGTTTTTTTAAAAACAAAACTAAGAGGAGCCCTAGGGAGGCTTTGTTCCTCTCCTAAAGATTTTAAGGGAGTTGAAATCTTCCCTCAGTCACTTTTATGATTCTGAAGATCGTTGTATGGTGTGAGAGAAGAGCATATTCAATGATTGAAGTTTGATTTCTGGTCCCAATGCAAGTTTTTATATGTGTGATAGTAAAGGATCTCAACTTAACTTTTAAAATCAAAACAAGCCATCCATGTGGAAAATCAAAGAAAAATAGGGGAAATATGGTTCTTTTTAACCCCCTAAGTGCCTATGTTTTGACTAACCCTTCATGTGGAGAGGGAATATAAGTGTGGTGCATTTACAAATTGCATAAAAGAAATATTTTCAAGGCTAGGGGCCTTCAAAAATCACAAAAAACTCTTACAATTTCAATACTTTGGATAGATGTGCGGGTTTCAATTCAGGTATAGGCGCAGTGGGCACAAAATGCATAGTGAACATAAGACCTTTGGGTGCACTATGTACAAAATGTTAGGGAAACACAATTTTGTTGGCACACAATGCTTGGAATGCACGTCTATGGGCCGAAATACCTGCGCATGTTCTGATACGCATCGGTGGGGGTTAAGTGGAATTCTCCTCTTCCAGCTGCAAAATCATCTCTTTACAGGCAAGGGTAGGCTGATGATGATCCCTACAAGGAAAATGGGTCAAAAAGAAGTGCTGAAACAACCCAAATAGGAGGAAATTGATACCTTGTCCCCAATATGGTTGCCAACCTATTGTGTCCTTTTCACCGCTTGAATGAGCAAAAGAAGGGCACTTGCAAGTCTAGTTGGGTCTGCTAGATAGGATAGAGGTTAGTGTATGAAACAAATGAGTCAATCACATGAAATAAACAAAAAACTAAGCTAACAACAACTAAATAAATAACTAAAGAAATGAAACTAAAATGCATAAGGAAATTAGAACCAAAATCAATCAAACAAAAGACCAATAATCATGCCACCAATGGAGAAGTATATTAGTGGGAAAACACCACAGAAAAAAGGGGACCTATGAATCCTGTCTTCCTCCTTGGGAGGGCTCTTGAGTCCCATATGTGAGAGCTCTTCTTACAAATGGTAAACTAGAAAGAAAATGGTGAAGATATCCAAGCTTATTCCTTCAAGAGGTGAGGTGAATAGTCTAATGGGATGATGCTAGTATGCTCCAAGAATAAAAGAGGTTTATTGTAGGAGAATAGAGGTAGCATAACAATACAATGAGATTCTTAAATTATTAGTGCAACCATGGCATCATTTTATAGCTTTCCTTTGAGGTAATATCCAACTGATCTTTAATGTGAATAGGGGGCCCTTTAGGGCACCCTTAGGTCTTTGACCATCCCCCAACTCGGATTCAGTTCAGATTTGGGGGTCAAATCAAGTTGGGAGCTGGTCCAAAAGTGGGTGGGGGGCTGACAAGAACCATAAATGCATCATTCACAGGTGTGTGTGACTTTTATCATACACAGTCGCACATATGGCACATTTGGCACTCTATGGGCTTCTTTGGCTCATGCACTATGCGCGTGCTTCTTGTAGTGTTTTAGCGCATGTCAATGTTTTGACCAGTTGTATAGTCTTTCCTCTTGGAAATTCTTTCTTGGTGCTGCAGGTGAACTAATTGTTGTTTGGAGATGTTGTATTCTTGTAACCATTTGTGGAAGAAATTTCAATGATAACAGTATTGGTATGGTATGGGATTGGTATTGGTATGGGTATGGCATGGTATTTCTATTGGTATGGTATTAGTATTGTTATTGTTATGGTATGGTATGGTATTGTTATTAGTATGGTATAGTATGGTATTGATATTAGTATGGTATTGGTATTGGTATGGTATGGTATTGGTATTGGTATGGTATAGTATGCTATTGATATTGGTATGGTATGGGTATTGGTATGGCATTGGTATGCATATCATTGTGAATGCATACATTTTTTATGCAATGGTATACAATGGTATTGGTATTGGTATGCAATGGTATGTAATGGTATTGGTAATATAATGGTATGCAATGGTATTGGTTTGGTCCAATAATCCTATTCTAAGATAATAGATTGCAAAATTATGGTACAAAACTGTGTTATGTAATGCAGAACAAGACAAAATAATTGTGGTGGAAGCCCCTTTGGAATATTAGAGCTCCTATGAAGACACGTGTTTATATGTGGCTTGTGTTGAGAGACAAGTTACTTCTTTGATATCATTTGAAAAGGAGAAGTAACCAAGGGCATGGCATGTGTTAACTTTGTAATATGGATGATGAAGTTATCACCCATCTATTAGTGAAAAAAAACTATGTTAGAGAAGGTCCAAGGGAAAGAAGGCCCTATGAATGTTGGATGAGAATCCAACTTATCCAAATAGTAGGAAAATATAAATAAATTAAATAAAAGGGGAAAATCCCTGCTAGGCAAACTATGTTTGTTATCAGGAGACACAAAACAAGGGTTAGTATTTCCAAACTCCATAAATTGCAAGGAACATTCCACCAGTTCATAATATTCAAACGAAATAAAGGAAAAGGATGACCAAACAAGAATCCATTGACAAAAACTAGGGAAAAAAAAGGAAAGGGATCCTTTAGTACTATTGATACCTCATTCTCCATCCATATTGCAAATTCAATCCACTTTTTATTTTGTAACAGTTTTTTTTTCAAAATATGTTGGATGTCGACCATATTTGTCCTCCTGTCAAAACATGGAACATGAGGAAATTTATATGTAAAGAGTTTGAATTGTGAATTTTGATAATAGTTTTACCTGAAAATCTCAGTTCACCCTTAGAAAACCCCCAAATCGTGCTATGGTCTCACCTTATCTCCGTTCGCCCTAGGAAACACCCAAATCATGTTGGAGTCCAAATCTAGTTTGAAAATTAGTTGGTATGGTCACACCCAGTCTCCCTTCTCCCTAGGAAACACCCAAATCATGTTGCAGTCCAATTGTAGTTTGAAATTCAGTTGTTCTAGTCAGAGACTATCTTCTCTCGCCCTAAGAAACACACAAATCATTTTGGAGTCACCCTAAGAAACAACCAAATCGAGTTGGAGTCAAAATGCAGTAAGAAATTCACTTGGACTATCACGCTCTATTTCCATTCACCCTGGAAAACACTCAAATCATGTTGGAGTCAGCCTAAGAAAAACCAAAATCATGTTGGAGTCGAAATGCAGTAAGAAATTCGCTTGGATGGTCACCCTCTTTCTCCATTCACCATAACCAACTCCAAATTCGTGTTTTTGTAATTCTTCCCCTCCAAAATGTTATTTTCATCCCCTTATCCATGGGTATATTGGTTTTTAAGGTTTTACATATCATTCAACACTAAAGCGGGCACCAACTATGCCTACTTTAGTGTTGATTTATCTCCTAAGACAACCTGAGCAACCACAAAACGTAGTCGAACTTTGGGTTTAGTTGTTTTATGATATTCTTGGGAATGACTAGCTAACAAAAAAGTTGCGCAATGCACTTTACCTAGTGTTAGAAAATGAGGAATCTATGGAAGCAATAATAAGGGCTAATATTCTTGATAAGAATGCTCAGAGAGTAGAGAGAAGAAATGTACAAACAAGAAAATAATTCAGACTAGTAGCCCAGCTAGATGAATTTGATATTAAGGATGTCATGTTAGATCTAGGATCCGATGTGAACATTCTCCCTAAAAATACTTGGGAAGCCCTAGTAAAACCCCAGTTGACATATTCCCCAAATCAGCTAAGAATGGCCAACCAATATTTCATTTTCCCAATAGGAAGACTGGAGAATGTGGAAAGAGATGTTGCAGGAATGAATATTGTAGCTAATTTTGAGGTGATTGAGATTATGGGGGATGTTGGAACAGGGGAATTCCTAGGGTTCAAATATAAAAGTGCACCAACAAACCCTAACTACTGGCCCTTTCGGCAACACCTTCGAAGTAGATGCAGCCTCACCCGAAGTATCAATAGGGGGTTGCATAACACAGGTGTCTACAACCAGAGGAAATGCAAATGAATTCAAAACAACAACGCACAAAGATCTAGTTATTCTTTACCAAACTTAAGTCTACTTCACATAATTACATCTCAGATCTAACACAATAATACAATAACAATATATCAAATGACAAAGAACACAACATCAATCACACATAACAACAAGATATAAGTGGTTCACCCTCTCCCTAGTGATAAGTCCACATAAATGTGTTTCCTGATATATTAAGATGGAAACATATGCTTCTATCTGCGCAGTTAGCTTGTAGATTTCTCTCTCTCTTTCTCTCCCCTCCCTGTGCACCCAGTTGCAAGGTTGATACTCGCACCCAACTGAAGATCCACGATACAATAATTCTCTCCTGCACAATACTTCTCTCACGCATGACAATAATCACTCTCTTAACCCCCAATGATGAACCCCTCTTCTCTCATCTAGATATTTATTTATGCATTACAAGGACTCTTAGACAATCTTAGACTGGAGTCTAAGTGTCACAAACCCTAAATTCCAAAACCCTAGGTGTCTAAAACCCTAGGTCAACTTGAACCATGTTTTCAGGGCTTTGTCAACCTGTCTTTCCTTATTTCCTGCAAGGTGCTCCAAAGAATCCGTTGGTGGATTTTTTTGTTTGCTAAGTTGTCCACGATCCATCTTCTTTGTTGATCTGTCTTCCTTGATATTCTTGTTCAACGACTCTTTTTCTCTTACTTCTCTCCTTCTTTTCTTCTTCTTTGACCACTTCGACCCATTCTCAGTCCATGCACATTTTGCACAGTTTGTACTTCACCTTTCTTCCTTAATCTTTGCTTTCTTCCATAACCAAGGGTCAAAAGCCCCCCAACACTCACATGTGAATTGTCCCGAGTCAATGCAAGACTGGATCTTCTGTTTTACTTCAACTTCATACTGCATGAAGAAGCCTGTGCTCTCTACTTTGTCCCTCCCTTCCTTATGTAGACTATCTTTTCTGTGTTTGGTACCGATTTTCAACTGCACCTGGTACCTAGATCCTTCTTCTTATGATTTTACTAAGAGATGCGAGGAAACTAATTGTCATAATACAATTTCAACCAACTCCGATTTACTAAAACTTCCTTCCATTCTCCATTCAAGGTCTTCAACTACCAGCTCCTCCTTCTGTAACATAGGCAACCTCATATGTCCCAAGCCAATGTGTCCTGAACTTCCCTGGATGCTTCATGAACTTGATGTCATATACCAATAGAAGATATCCTTGCTTAAATTCTTTCATCTTGATATGTTTGTCATGATAGGCCTTTTCTCGTTCCTTCTGTACCTGCTGATGAAATCCTACAATAAACCTATCTTCCTCTAGTTATACAAACTTCGCAATCCTGTCTTGAACAACGTCAGTGTCATCCATATCTATGAATGATGAAATTATTATGCTAGGAACCACATATTCCATAGGTACCACTGCTTCCAGGCCATAAACTAACTTAAAGGGAGTCTACATAGTCAACTTCTTGCAAGTAGTTCAATAGGCCCATAACACTGCTGGCACTCTCAAATCCCAATCATCTATATGCACACTGCAAATATGCGTCAGCATTGTCTCCAATCTTATTGAAAGTTTTGATTGTACCATTCGATTGCAGGTGGTATGGTGTGCTCTTCTGATGATGAACTTCAAATTCCTGAGTCAAGGCTTCAATAGTATTATTAACAAAGTGGGTACCTTGATCGCTCATAAGGACCTTTGGGCATCCAAACCTTGTTATGATGTCCTAAAAAATGAACTATGCGGCTGTGGTTGCACTACAGTCCTTTACTGCTCTTACTTCTGCACATCTGGTCAAATATTATGTCTCAGTGATGATGTATCTTGCTCCTGTGCACCTTCTTGGTTGGTTAATAAGTCCCACAAAATCAATGGCCGATTTCTCAAATGCCTGTAAATTTAGTTGAGGCGCTAAAGGGATTTCATCTCTTCTGGAAGGTTTCCCAACTCTTTGTCATACATCGTAGTCTCTATAGCATTCCTTATCATCTTTGTGTAAAGTGGGCCACCAGATCCCAACTCTGAGAATATTTTTCACTGTTGTTTTCCCTGCATAGTGTCCTCCTGCGATGCCTTCATGTGATTCTACTAGAATTAGTGGTCTTTCTTCCTCCATAACGCATCTCCTCAAAATATCACCGAGTCCCATATTATATATCTGTCCATCTATAAGTGAAAAATCTGCAGCCCAAACTAACAGCTATTTCGCGAGGTGCCATTCCTGTGGATAGTAACTAAAATATCTCGATGAAGTAATCATAAACTTTCCTAATCACCAAAAACTATGCATATGGTAGTGTATCCTCCAAACTAGTAGGTTCCTCTCCATTCTCTAATATGGACAAGTGATCATGTCCCTTGTTCATTCTTCCTGGCTTGACCACAATCTCAAAATAATATTCCTGGAATAATAGCAACCATATTCATATTCTTCCCCTAAAAACTTTCTTGTTGACTAAGTATTTCAACACACACTGATCAATGAACATCTTAAAGTGTCCTCCCAACAAGTAGTATCAAAACTTCTACATCACATATACCATGGCTAAACCTTCTCTTTTGATAGTAGTGTAATTTATCTCAGTTGTAGAGAGCTTCCTGCTATCAAAGGATAGCATATGGTCAATATATCCTGCTCCTGGTTATGCTAACACTACTCCTAATGCAATAGATGAAGCATCAACATGCACATGGAAATCCTTACTCCAGTCTGGGAAAATGAAGATAGCCACAGTCACCATATTCTGCTTTAGTGTTTCTAATCTCTGTCGACATTCCTCTGATCATTGGAACTAACAATACTTCTTTAAAAGATTTTCCATGGGTGTTGTTATCTATGCATATCCCTTGATGAACTTTATGTAGTATCCAGTATGTCCCAGCGCAGTGCGCAACTGTCTAACCCAAGTAGGAGGAGGTAGACCAACAATGATAGAAATCTTGGAAGGATCTACCAACAACCCTTGATTACACACAATATGGCCTAGAAACACTCAAAAGGGTGAAAAGAAGATACACTTCTTCAGGTTCATGGAAATCTGACATTGCCTGCACTTATCAAGCATTAGTCTAAAACAATTCAATATGATTTTGAAATAAGCTAAAAACAGTCCAATCATTAAAATATGCTTCCAAAACTTTATGTAAATATTCCTTGAATTCTTCGATCACCACCCTGGAAAATATGGCTTGTGCATTCTTCAATCTGAAAGGCATCACTATGTACTGGAAAGAACCCCATTTTTTTGCAAATGTGGTCTTATGATGATCTTCCTTAGCAATACTGATCTGATTATAACCTGAAAATCCACTTGTGAAGGAGTAAAATTCCTGTCCTCCTACATTATCTAACACTTCATCAATAAATGGTGTAGGGAATGGATCATGTCAACATGCATCATTCAGTTTCCTCAAGTCTACACAAATTCCGATCTCTCCTGACTTCTTATCCTGGACCACCATAGGGCTAATCCATTCTAATTCTTTAATAGGTTCTATGATTCTTGCTTCCAACATTCCTTCTAACTCAATCTGAACTTTTTACTTGTACTTGGAATTCAGTCTGTAGGGTCTTTGCTTGACTGGCCTTTCATATTATTTCAATGGGATCTTCATTTCTCCCATGGGCCCTTTAATGCCCTTCATGTTGGTGAACTTGGTTGGAAACAAGTCTTGGTATTCATGCAGTAATTCTATGATCTTATCAATAGTGGCATCATCCCAATAATCTCCAACGTTTGTGAGCTTAGGTTCTTTCTCGGTCCCAATATTAACTTTCTTGATTTTGATTGGTTGTCCAATGAAAGGAAGTTCAACTCCTGGTCCTTGCATGTCTCTCTGTCCTTTAGTGCTGCGATGTTCACATTCCTAGGATCATCGTCTTCATCAACATTTATATTGTAACAACCTTGTAGTTTTTGAAGATGTGAAGTCCATTCATCCTCTTCTTGCTCCAAAGGGAGGTTAGGTGCCTCCTCAAAGACTTTCTATCTTACAACTTGTAAATCCTAATCTATGGTGGGTTACTCACTTTCAAATAAAAATGTAGCTACAAAGTTCTGAGTCATACCATACCAATATGAAGTGGTGAGGCATAGTTCTTCTTGGAGATACCAATTGATAGGTGTTGTGTCCAAAGTGTTAATGAATTTATTCATCCATTGTTCCTTAGGAATGTTTCTCAAGGACTCCTCACAACTTTGCACATGGTCCTTCAGACATCTTTGACCTATGTATCAAGCTTCACACCCTTCAACTTGGTTTGAAAAATGTACTATCATCAAAGTGGGACATTGCACCCACTCCATGATGTTATTTTTGTGTGTTCCCCACCATCTTGATGGCGTTTCTTTCAAGGCTTCGTCCAATGCCAACAACCTATATTATACTGGTACAATTTCTTCAAATTCCAATAAAAATGTTTCTAAATGATTTAAACCATCAAATGTGGGCAGGTTACTGACTTCTGTGCCAATCCAGTGAACTTCCCGGGCCAATCTGGCACACCTCCGCATAGATATTTAATACATCTTGTTCTTCCAAATCTCCAGTGCTTCTTCTGAGTATTACAAGAATGCGCTTTTACTTCACCAACTCAAATTTCCATTCGTTGTAGGATTAATGTAATATTGTTGTTTTTCTGTCAATTTATATATATTCTCTAGTTTGTAAGCATGGTCTTCTTCTCTGATGGGTTCTATTTATATGTGACCTTCATTAGGATCAAGAGGCATGATGACCCTAAGGCCATCACCTTCAAATGTCATTATTCTTTTCTTAAGTCAACCACAGTAGAATTGTTGAAAGCCCAATCAATTCTTAACAGTGCAGGATAAGGAAAAATATCATCAACTATCTCAATTACTTCGAAGTCTGCAAATGTCCTTACCCCATCGATGTCCAAAGGGATATGCTCAAGTCTTCCAAAGGGGATTACTACCTGTTGATTAGCCATCCTGAGCCTGATAAGAGATTAAATCAACTTAAGTTTTCCCATCAGTGCCAAGGCCTGCTTAGTCATAACATTAACTTATGATCCCAAGTCGAGGACCACATAATCTATGTCATAGTCCCCAATCTGAGCATTAATATGTAGTTCCTTTCTTGTCCTTCTCTTTTTGGATACTTGATGTACTGCTTTATTCAACAGAGGATCTACCCTTCCTATCTCATATTGTCTGATCAAGTGTTGTAGTTCTTGTATGGATATTTCATCCTTAATCAAATTAATGTAGCTATATAAGAAATCCATGAGATTTATTACCTATTTTCCTTCTCTGGGCGAGGTGGATTGATCAAATTCCAAAGACATTCCACATTAGTTCACTTATGTTTGTGCCTTAGACGAAGAGGCCTGTTCTCTTCCAAATTCTCTTCTTACCTCTTGAAACGTCTGCTTCTCCTTCCTTGGATCAAACAACTATGTCTTCTCTATATCTCTTTTGATTCTTGACTCTTCTGTAGTCTTCCCTAGGGTCACCTTGTCTTCTCCTGTAAAAACACCTCCTCTAGTAATAAAATCGACTTTGGGATCCTCTCTGTGAGGTTCTACTGATATCAGTTTCACTTGTTAGTTTCCTCCTTGTCTTTCCTGAATTTTCACCAGCAGTACTGGAAAATATTCAATAACATGTTCAAATGAGTTGTAGTAGATGCAAGTGGTACAAGGGTTCTGACAGTCCCTTGCCAAGTGACTTGGCTGGGTGGAGTTATAACAAATGATCTTACCTCTACCTCGACCCATGCCTCGTCCTCGTCCTCTTCCTCTGAATCCACTGCGAGGGTTCACTTTTCCTCTTCCTGGTTAATTAAACTGCGTAACATTTCCTTATTTTTTTACTTCACCTTAGATCCTATATGTATCTCTTGACCTTTCATGCAAGAGGTCATAAGCCTTGCAGTCCTTCTCATCATGCCCCATAAATTTACAGAATGTGCAGTAAATATTGGTAGGTGTCTGGAAATATTTTTGCATGTAATGACATTCACCAAGGAGATGTCTATTTATACATACCTTGCACCAGGGTAGAGTAACCTACTTCAAAGGGATCAGAGCTCTAGAGGCCAAGTATTCATTAAATAGGGGATAGTTCTCCTTGTCATGGCCCTCTGATTTTCATCTAATACACTAGATTCATTCTCTTTTATATTTTCCCTTTTCTTTCTTCAGATCTTCCACCTTTAAGGATAAGCTAGTTATCTTACTCAAAACTTGAATCATACTTGAACTGGATTCTCCCATAGGGGATGATTCTAGCTTCATGGTGGTCTCTAGTGCCTCAGCCTACGAAGCGACCTTTTGCTGCATCATAGGAACTCTGATGTGTGGTAAGAGGGTAGCAATGAACCATTCCTTATTATGCCCATCTGGAATCTAAAAATTCAAATGGCCTGTCAGGGTCTTAAACCTCTAATCAAACTCCCAAATAGGTTCAACTACTCTCTGCTTGATTTCTTTTAGTTCTGTAATGAACTGTGACTACGAATTGGGTTTCTTGAATTTTGCACTCAACATAGTCTTGATATCGTTCAATGGTTTAGGTTGTGCAACTCCTTTAACAAACTTCGTGTACTACCTCAATGTGTGGTCTCTTAAGGTAGTACTAAATGGAGCTCTCTTAACAGCTTTGTCACTGACTTGCTTGATACTCCATACATCTTCGCATAAAAACCAGTGATGATTAGGATCTTCAGATCCATCTCCTCTGAAGATGGGTAACCTCATTTCATTTTCCATGGATCTTCCTAGGTTTCTTGACTAAGTATATACTTTGAGTATATACTGAAATGTTGGTAACAGTGCTCTGAGTGCTCTAATAACTTTGATTACTCTAGTTACTTAATGTGGCTAAAACAACAAGAGTAATAGTACTTAATTCGACAGTCGACATAGTTCCTGAAGTTTCTGATTCTTCTTAGTGAGGTTCTTTAGTCTTCCCATCCTCTGCCCCAGTGGACTTTGAATGTTCCTCACTTAATAACTCTTCTTCTTATCTACTGTAAAACCTGTTGTCCCATGCTAGTGGCTCGTGACTATGCTCAAACATGACAGAGGAACCTCTCTAAAGGTTCTCACACTACGCGTATGTCCAATCTCTTTGTCATTGTCATTGTTTGATTTCTTGAACATTAGATTTTCAATCCAACCGATCACTGTATCGTCAATATTTTTTTCTCATGCAATAGCATCTTGATATTCAACTTTAAAAAGTGTAAACATTTTCCTCTAGGTCCCTTAAAGAAATATCTCTCTGCTTGGCTATATGACTCAACTCTTTCAATAGAAAACTCAGTGATGTACCCTCCAATGGTGCTATCAAACCAATGATCTACTGCTCTTGACACGATGTTATCAACTCTCTTGACCTTCTTGATTAGCGTCGATGTCCAAACCACAAGTGGTCTAGGTTTGATTTCAAACTGGGTATCTGCTAGTCTGGCTAACCAATCATATAGCTCCTTATAAATTCCTCCAAATAAGATCTCATTTATATCAATAAAGATATACCTTCCCAACTAGTATTTTGTACTAATTCTAGGGTTCTTATTCTGGGCTTCGACAAAGTCCCTTTCTTGTTCTTCTATCCACTTATGGATATTTTTCTTCGATGGAAACCACCTTGACATTCCCTCAAGAAGATCTCGGTCCCAACAATGAAACCATTTGTTGGCACAGGGTCATACCCAGGGTTCAACTCTAACAACGCACCAACAAGCCCTAACTACTAACCCTTTCGGCAACACCTGCGAAGCAGATGTAGTATCACCCAAAGTAGCAATAGGGGGTTGCAGGACACAAGTGTATACAACTAGAGGAAATGTAAGTGAATCCAAAACAACAACACATAGAGATATAGTTATTCTTTACCCAAATTAAGTCTACTTCGCACAGTTACATATCAAATCTACCACAATAATACAATAACAATATATAAAATGATAAAGAACACAGCATAAATCACACAGAACAACAATATATACATGGTTCACCCTCTCCCTAGGGCTACGTCCACAGAACTGTGTTTCCTGATATATTGAGATGGAAACATATAGTTCTATCTACTCACTTAGCTTTCAAATGTCTCTCTCTTTCTCTCCCCTCCTTATGCACCCAGCTGCAGGGTTGATCTTTGTACCTAGCTGAAGATCCACGATCCAATAATGCTCTCCCACATAATACTTCTCTCACGCACGACAATAATCACTCTCTTAACCCCCAATGACGAACCCCTCTTCTGTCATCTAGATCTTTATTTATACATTACAAGGAATCTCAGACAAACTTAGCCCAGAGTCTAAGTGTCACAAACCCTAAATTCCAAAACCTTATGTGTCTAAAACCATAGGTCAACTTGACCTACATTTTCAGGGCTTTGCCAACCTGTCTTTCCTTATTTCCCGTGAGGTTCTCCAAAACATCCATTGGTGGTTTTTTCCATTTGCTGAGTTTTTCATGATCCATCTTCTTTGTTGATCTATCTTCCTCGATCTTCTCATTCAACGACTCTTTTTCCCTTACTTCGCTCCTTCTTTTCTTCTTATTTTACCACTTCTACCCATTCTCAGTCCATGCACCTTCCACATAGTTTGTACTTCACCTTTCTTCCTTAATCTTGGTTTTCTTCCATAACCAAGGTCCAACAGGGGTTCAAGACCCTTACCCCACCCTACCTGGTATTGATTGGGCCTATGAAAACTATGCAATAATTGACCTAAAGAAAGACACTATGACATTTGAGGCAGATGGGATCAAGGTAGTTCATCCCTTGGATCTGTATGTAGTCCCTAGACATACAAAGCTAATGGATAATAATATGGAGGGAGAAGACTTGGATCAGTTGTACATTATAACAACAGGAACAAGAGAAGACTACATAAATCCTACTCTTGATGGATCAGTAAGTTGGAGGAAGAGAGATTCAGAAATGGAATTTGACAGTTGGAAGCAAGTCTCATATGAAATATTCTCAAGGAGATGTGCAACTATCAGGGAAACTAGATGGGTTGAAATCGAGGTCAGAGAACACCTAGTATATGATGGCACCTTAGGACTTGATAGTTTTTTACTCAACATGGAAGAAAAGGTAGTAGAGGATCAAAGTATCTTAGTACTAGAACTATCCGTCCAAAATATCCCTGCCAGATGGTGGGCCAATCACAAAGCCTTATTCAGAAATTGGGACGATGTGAAGCTAGCTATTAAATATAGGGTTTAGGATAAGGAGCAGCTGGAATCAGAGATGCATGCAGATTTCCATGTTGTGCAACTGTTCAATGGAGAGTCTGATTCTAAAGCACATATTGGACAGTGCGTAACACAGTGGCAAGTTGCGAAAATACCCTCTCACTTCTAGTTTTAGGTATTTCACCACTTACTAGGTCCAATCCCGAAATCTTGGTTCATACATGAAGAAACCAGATGACAGACCAACAACTAGAAAATGTTAGCATATCACTTTTGCAAGGACTTCTCCTTTATAAGTAATTACCCTGAGCTTGAAGTAGTCCTAAAAAGAATTAAAGAATTTCTTTTTACAGACAATAGTAATCAGAAATCAGACCTAGTGGTATGTGAAAAGCATGGCCGAGAACTTCTGACTAATCTTCACCTAACCTTAAACAAGAGACCTATATAATGCTATAAGATAGAGAAATATTTTGAAAGCCCATATGATTTAGAAGAATTGAGAAACCTATCCATTAAAGAGACAAAAGGGAACAAATAAATTTAGAACATCATACCAAGTCAGACTAATGGTTCTTATAATCACCCATTTAAGTTGTGCAAAGTCAACATAGGGACCACAGAGAAACATAAGATAGCTATGGTGGGAGATTATTGGGATGACCAAACATGTCAATAAATACAAAGTATGTTGCGGGAATATGAGGATTTGTTCCCAAAGACATTTTCAGAGTTAAAAGGAATCAAAGGAGTTATGGGGAGAAATGAAAATTGAATTGAAACCAATATCAAAGCCTATGAGGAATAGACCATACTACCTTAATCCTAGAGTGAAAGAGAAGGTTAAGAAGGAGATCAACATGCTGGAAGCTGGACTTATTTTTGTAGTGGAAGAAGAAGAATGGGTCAGCCCAATAGTCATCCAGAGAAATAAAGGCATAGAGGATATCAGGGTCTATGTAGACTATAGAAGCCTTAAATATACCTGTGTGCATGACACTTTCCCAACACCTTTTACTGATGAGGTGCTAGAACAGGTTGTAGGAAAATAATCATACTCATTCATGGATGGATTTTCAGGGTACCGCCAAGTAAATATTTTTGAAGAGGACAAAAATAAGAACACATTCATAACAAAATGAGGGTCATTTTCATACAATGTAATTCCATTTGGCTTAAAGAACGCCCCTAAATTTTTCTCCAGGATTGTAATAGCATATTTCTGAGAGTTTATTGACAAGTTTATAGAAGTTTATATGGATGATTGGATAGTATATAGTCTTCTCAAAGAACATGTAGTGCTACTACATGTGATGTTTGACATATGTAGAGAACTATAGATATCGTTGAACCTCATAAAGTGTATCTTTTGTGTGCCACATGGAATTTTTTTAGGCCACATAGTATGCTGAGAAGGATTACTGGTAGAACCAGCCAAATTTGTGGTCATTGTGAACATTCCACCACCTACAAGTGCTAAGCATTTGCGCTCCACACTGAGACACATAGGGTATTACCACGGGTTCATCAGAAGATATGAAAACATCACTGCACCATTGGAAAATCTATTAAAGAAGGCAGAAGTGTTCCAATGGAACCGAGAATGTGATAAAGCGTTCGAGACCCTAAAGGATAATCTCAACACAACACCTATTCTGATATTCCCAAACTGGAAAAACAAATTTCACGTCCACGTAGATGATTCAAGGATTTCCTTGGGAGCTATCTTAGCACAACCATGAGATGGAGCCATGGATCATCCTATATATTTTGCGAGTAGGAAGTTATTGCAATTTGAGAACAACTATACAAAAACGGAAAGGGAAGGTTTAGCTATGGTTTATGCTTTGCAGAAATTTAGAAATTATTTGTTAGGTTCTCATTTTAAGTTCTTTACTGATCATTCTGCATTTAAATATCTAGTTAACAAACATGTGTTGGAAGGGATAATCTGTAGATGGTTGTTATTGTTTCAGGAATTTTCCTTAGAAGTGATCATTAAGCCTGGAATATGAAATGTAGAACCTGATCACCTGTCTATATTAGAGTCAGGGGAAAGTGGTAGAGCAGTTGATGATCATCTCCCAGATTTCGATCCGTTCCGGGTTGTGGCCATACCAGAATACCTGGAAGACATAGCAGTCTTATTAAGTACAGGAGACTTCCCAGAAACATATTTCGCAACCCAGAAATGCCATATGGTGGTTAGAGTAGCAGATTATCAGTTGATTGTAGGGAAATTGTATAAATTGGGACTCGATAATATCCTCAGGAGATGTGTCTTGGTTCACGAGAGATAGGATATACTATGGGAGTGCCATAGTGGAGTTGTGGGAGGTCATGTGCGAGGAAAGGCCATTGCGCAAAAAGTTATTCAAGCTGGACTATGGTGGGCCACGCTATTCAAATATGCAAAGGTATATGCTAGGTCATGTGATGTTTTTCAAAGAGTGGGTAAGCCATCAAGACAAGATGAATTACCACTTCAACCAGTTCACGCATTACAGGCATTTGAGAAGTGGGAGGTTGACTTCATTGGGCCAATCAAACCCAAAACTAAGCATTCAATGGCTAGGTACATTATTACCACAACTGAATACCTTACATGTTGGGTTGATTCAACAATTTTTCAGGATTTTTTAACCGATACCGCTGCTAGGTTCATTTTTGAAAAGATTATCACTCGATTTGGATTTCCTAGGAGTCTGACCAGTGATCAGGGAGATCATTTTATTAGTAGCACTGTATCAAAGCTTACAACCGAGTCCTTGATCCAAAATAACAAAATTACTCCCTACCACCCACAAGCCAATGGAATAGTAGAAGTGTTCAACAAGATTCTTGAGAGAAGGTTAACGAAGGTCTATTGTGCAAACATGGAATATTGGGATTACAAAGTTCCAATGGTACTATGGGCTTACAGGACAACCACAAAGAAACCCCACAGATACACACCATTTCATCTAGTTTATGGGAAAGAGGTTGTGGTGCCTGCAGAATTCATTACTCCAAATTTGTACTTTGCACAGATCACACACATGTTGGAAGAATTAGTTGTGTAGAGGATTATAGAGTTACAAGAACTTGAATAAACCATATTTTTAGTAGGCTTCCATCAATCAGTTGAGAAAGAAAGGAAGAAATATTGGCATGACAGACACATTAAGACTAAAGTATTTGCGCAAGGAGACAAGGTCCTACTCTATGACAGTCGGTACCAAAAGCATCCAAGCAAGTTGTGCATGCATTGGTTGGGACCATTTATAGTTGCGGAGATTCAACATTCTAGAGCAGTTAGACTTGCACAATTGGATGGTATGTTGCAGCCAGGATGGATAAATGGTGCTTGCCTGAAACCCTATATGTCTCAGAACTTAGCTAAATGGATTTTTCTCTAGCCCAAAGGAGCATGTATAGTAGTTAGATTTGAGTTTTCTACAATTTCTGTAAATTCAGTTAATAAAGTTGACATGTGCAGTGTTGCGCCGCAACATGTAGTTCATTTCTTTTTTTGTCTAAGTGTTGTTTGATGCAGAACTTCTTACTTAGTAGCATAGGATCAAAAGCGTAAAGAACCCATTAATGACAGTCATTAATATGACGGGGACCCCCTTTGTGGTCAGAGGGAGAATGAATCTGAATCCATGTGCCACATAAACCCAGTCTAGTCACAACCTTTATTTCTATTACGGTACTCCATCTGAATTCAATTAAGCCATAAAGTTGTGATAATCCATCGGTATTCGCATCGGGATTCTCATCAGTCAAACAAAAAGGTATGAAATCAACCACGTTGATGTCCAACTTGCACAGTAAATGCCAAAATTGCCCAATAGGATTTACCCCATTAACCTATCCAATCGGACAACTCATATACAAGTTTCATCCATAGGGTCATGATGAACAACAATTATTACTAGACTTTCCAGCTAAGCCCAAGTATAAGGCTTAGATAACTCACTATAGAATGCATTGTTTTCATAAATCACTTAATGATTTTTGAATATTGTAGAGCAAGAAGGTCTGTGCAATCCTGAAACCCATAGTTGTGACCACCAAATCCTTGTTTCACCATATAATTTGTCCATAATCCATAACTCAATACCGAGAGATACAAGAATCCAAAGAATCCTATCCAAAGACGCAATAACATATGATCCCTAGGACCCCTGAGTCGAGGTTGTGGGTGATCTCAAGGGGAAGGTGGAGTAGGTCAACATTCTTGATCTTGAATTAACAGATCAAGTCTTGTTCCCCTGGATGAACATAGACGTCTTCTAGAGTATCAATCCAGATGAGTTGGGAGGCATGCAGTTTGTGCCAAATCCTAAATTCATTAACTTATTTAATTCAACAATCATGAACCTCAGGGACTTTCTAGTGTTTGGTACCACTAACGAAGTTGCACGATGCACCAATTTCCTGATCAATAGGGTGCATGAAAAAATTCTATGGTTGGATAGGTGGTATCCAATCCAGGCCAAAGACATCCACTAGCTTACGATATTTTTCCTCGAGGGTGAGGACATTTCAAAAGTATTCTAGGGTCCCATTAAGCATGGAAAAAATAAATGGGAGCCAACCTCTATGAAAGGTTTCACACATAGAGAGGGGGGCAGAAAACAAAAATCAACCCCATACTACCAGAGATGGTTAGGACTGGGTTCTACATCATAGCTAGCAAAGTCATGAGATCGTATTACAAGGGAGAATGCACACTAGATGAATTATCAGTGGTGGAATTTGTTGGATGATTGGTTGTTGTCATTGATGTCAACCCTAGTCATGGGTTTTGGACCGCAAGACTGATGAAGGTATTTGGACATGAAGGAAAATGCATATGCAGATAAAACACCCATGGATGGATAGTATACATCATTTTGTTTCCGGTGGTATGTGGCATGTCACGTGGATCCTCATGGTTGAGGAGAAATGAATTTTTGAAGATGACAAAGTGAATTGTACATGTAGGCCCTGAAGATAATTAAAGAAAAGAATTACAAAATAAAAAAGTGTCAGGTCGGCCATAATGTTAAAAGGAAGTGACATAAATGGTATAAATAAACATCATTATACATTCATTTTGATACAAGTCGAATTTCAGAGTGAAGAAGAAGTAAAAGAAGGCCGGATTTCAAGGGAGGATGAAGTC
>ML777362.1:369127-398543 GCA_009831015.1 Picea engelmannii
TGGTGTATTGTGGTGTATTGGTGTAACTCTTATACTATTGTTCATTTCTCATTGGATATAATTGAATGGTTTAAGTATAAGTTGGAAAAGGTTTTTAAAATTGTACTTGATACTGATTCACCCCCCTCTCAGTATCAACAAAATTTTTCTCCAATGGCACTATATTCAATTGGTGTAGTTACCTACTGGTGGAATTGTGGCTTGCGAGAAAGCCCAGGAGAAGGGAGGAACCTTCACATACAGATACATGTGGATTGTGTTCACAATGCTCAACTGGAAGCCACCTATTGGAAGACCGTTGGCACTAGCATACAAGGGGCACATTGCAAAGATGTTTGATCCCTGACATTCCAGGGTGGACTCGGAGAACACGACCTTCAACAACACAATGTTCTCCAAGTGGTATAATGGGCTTATTGACGCAAAACAAAGGTTGTGAATTCCACAGGAGCTCCTCAACTACAACACGAGGAACATCTCCTTCAACATGAACCAAACCATACATTTGTATGGAGGAGGTATGCCAACAGGGAGGAATTCCACTCAAGGATAATGCCATTCTATTTAGATGAGGAGGCCTTAGACAAAGAGGTAATGTCGTGGCCGAGAGTTAAATGCAACCCGCACAAGTCAGGGATGCACTAAATATTTCCTATCGAGCTACTGAAGAAGAAAAGTAAATAATAAGGGGTAGGGTCAAACTTACGACCAGATGCATAGAAGAAAGAAGCTCCGACACAGACGGATTGTGAAGAGGATGAAGAGACACAGCCATTAGAGCACAAGAAATGAATGCTACCTATGTTCTCGCAGCTACCAAAGAAAGCCCTGTTGACATGTATGGATGTCAACGAGATCCCTAGCATTGCATTCATCATAGAGCCAGCAGCCAAGAAAACCAAGACGAGGGTTTCCCCGAGAAAAATTATGAACCCCCAACCCCTTTCATTTTCCATCTCTCGCACTCGCTTAGCAGTTCGTGCAACCCCCATCATCCATATTCAGGACGATCATGAGCCTGACACCCTTCCATCCACTATCATCAATGAGCACCCTCCATCACCACCATAACTCCAGTCACCACCCCCCGAAACCACCAGTCCACCCCAAACCACTAATCGAGAGTCCATGCAACTCAATCCCCCAGAACTACCTAAGCCAGAACTCCTAGAAACAAACCCAGAGTTACCTAATCAAAGATCATAACTTTCTCATCCATATCTAGAATTATCGATGCAGTGACCACAACTGACTATATTGAAACCTGAAACCTAGGACCAACAAATTGTACCTTTTGTGCAGCAGAAGGATACTCAAATGGCCAAGAAGATGCAAGCTCAAAGTCCCCAAAAAATTTCCTCAATGAACAAGGTTGAGGGTGCCATGGGAAGTGCAACTCTAGAAGTGGGGCCATGCAAAGAGAAGGAAGTACCATAAGTTTAGAAGGAACCAGATTCCACCTCTGAGAAGAGTGCAACATCTATGCAAGAACAAATGGAGTTGGTTCTCCAGAACCCTCAACAATGCATAGAGTTGTTGCAACTCTTCCTGGCCAGAACAAAGTTTTTGACACTCTTTCCATCAGTGTTGAGGTTGAGGTTGGTGCTAGGATCATCCACAGGGGAGGATGAGGTAGAGACTCCGTCAGAACACTCAATGACCATTCGAATTCCACTGTAGACCCGAGCACCCATGGATGCAGCCTTGTCTTCCATTAACCTTGAAAAATGGACATAAACACACTTAGTTGGAATGATTAGATCATCAATTGATCAACTGGAGAAGAGGCTCCAAGAGGCATAGAGGTATGCAGAGTTCTCGCAAGGGAGGAAACACTCCTTGTGAAAGAATGAAGAAAATGAGAACAACATGTAGAGATCTAGGTTGAGCACAAACTGGAAAGAGTTCAATAAAGGCTTGTTGAAGCCTGGCCAAAAATTCGAAAGGTTTCACCCCAACTGCCAGAAGCCAGTGATGCAGGAGAGCCGAATAATTATATTGAAATGCTCCAAGGAGCATGGTCATAATTGGTCACAATTGGCCATTCGTGCTGAGCATATCGAAGTGTAGTTGTAGAAGACTCAGCAGGAAGCAGAGAAACAACCTCGGAAGCTACAGGAGTAGATGAAGAAGATAGTGCTATAAGGAAACAAGGCCAAAGGAACACTACATAAGTGCACAAATATTTTAAGATAAGTCAACGATTGGGTGGGCATCATCGTTAGGTGAAACCAAACTTTGGAGGACATATGCACTAGAATCGAGGTGTTGAATGAAGAAGTTGCGGATATGATGGATCCATTGGAGAAACAACAGAAGTTTGACCAGATCCAACAAGTGGAAAATGAGTTGAACGCTCTATTTGAGGCGCAATCCATAGCTAATAAAGAGTTGCATGACTTCCAACCTGTCATTCAGATAGTTTATATGAAAATTCATCAATTCGATGCAACAATAGTTTATGAATGGAACTATTTGGTCGCGTCCAAGCCCAAGGAATGTATCATATATGCGATCCAACAGTTCATCACCGAGGCCTCACTTCTTGCCAAGAAATGGCAGGATAAAGTTGGGAGCTTTCAAGAAGTCAAGAAGTGGGCCTTGGAGTTGGTCCAAGAGTTGGACCCTTCATTTGAAGAGGCAGAGGAGGATAAAGAGCAAGCAGAAGAGCAAAAGAAAGGGGAAAAGGAGGATAAGGGAAAAAAACAATTGCTCCTGGAAGCTGTGAAAGAGACAAGTACTTAACTCGAGGGCTAGTCAAGGTTTGTGGTCAGAGCCTTTTGGGCCCTTCATTTTTGAATAAGAAGTTGTGCAAGAATATCCAAAGTCCCAGTTTTGGCCTAGTACAAGTTGTGCAAGCTACAAAATAAACTGGACAACAGAGCAAGGGATAAGTAATATAAATTGGTTGTGAAAAGTACAATGCAATGCCAGCAAAGCAAAAGTAGTTGCAACAGAACAAGAAAGCATGCAAGACAAATCTAGAAGACACAAATTATCTTATATATATGGGATGAATATGATTGAAAAAGGGTTGTTTTTCAACTAGGATTGTAAAAGAGTTCTCCCCTTGTTGTTAGGTTCGGTCATAATTGTTGTTGTCTATTGTTGAGAAGTTGGGTTTTGATTTCTGTAATATAATATATACACCATTTTGCGAATGAGAGCTCTATGAAATGGGTCTAGAGCCAGGAGTCTATAACACAACACTACTTTGAGTCTTTGATATTGTAACTAAGAAATATATGAAGATAATATGGAGAAGGATCCAAAATTTCAAAATATTTTGCATCATTCTATGTTTGTACTTATGCATTGTATCTTTATAGTACTTCTTTATGCTTCATAAGTTCCACGTGATGTTTCTGTGTTTGAATGCTTTCCGCAACCTAGTTAGCTTCAGTTCTTGCGTATATGAGTTTAGATATGTTCTATAACTAGGTTGTCTTGCGCAAGATCATGATGAATCTTGAAGGTTCTATGAACACTCCTAAGTATTTTCCATGCCCTTCCCTATCCTTTTGTATTAGCCGTGCTTCGAGTGAGACTTCTTCTCTTCTAAGGAGATGAAAATTCCAATGATCTAGACTACATGATACCTTTTGTTGGTAACCTGAGAAGTACCCTGGTCTGATCAATCTTGTGCCAACATTGGTACTCGTATTGGAAAGGCATAAGGGTATTGGAAATGCATATTGGTATTGGTTTTGGTATTGGTATTGGTATTGGTATAGTATTTATATGGCATTGGTATGGAATGGCATTGGTATTGGTATTGGTATGGTATGGTATTGGTATTGGTATGGAATGGTAATGGTATTGGTATGGTATTGATATGGTATAGTATTCATATGGTTTTGGTATTGGTATGGTATTGATATTGGTGTTGGTATGGTATTGGTATTGGTATCGGTGTTGGGACTCAGAAATGTCGTATTTTTATCCACCTTTCCGTGCATCATTCTTCACATTTCATCGCCCCATTAACCTTTCATGCTATCATTTTCATAAATATAGTTGGTTTTCACCTTTTTATTTTCCACTATTCATTTTAACATTAAAAGGGAATTTGTGATTAGATATTAGAAAATCAACATGTTTTCATATATATCTCAAAAATGTGTGATCTTTGTAATGTGTAGGAATATGTGAAGGATTAATACAAAAATACTTCTCAAATATCTCCTCCACCATTTCAAGGATATAGTTATTCAAATCCTATTCCAAGGAGAAGATCATGGATATTTGGTTGGAATATCTTATCCAAGATATATGAGAGATATGTGTGAGGATTTGAAGGGATCATATTTTGTAATAATGGGAAATTGGTTGAGAGAAAAGTGGATATTTAATTATGAGATTCTTATCTTCTTTTCAAATCTCCAATGTATAAAAGAGAGTTCCCTCTCTTCATGAGGGGGAGAGGAGTTGTTATGATGCAGATTGGATTCATGAAAAGACTCTTTTTGTAAACATACTTGTTGGAGATTAATGCAAGTTTGAATTCAATCATCTTGTGTGCCTTTTATAAGTTAGCATCTACTTATCTAAAAGATTCCATGTTATCATCGGCAAGGGCCACTGATCCACCTTGGTAATCTCATTGTAAATTATTAATGTAAATTCCTTGATTAAGGTTGGTTGTCATTGATGTCAACCCTTGAAGAAATCCCCATAGCACAAAGTTTGGGTAATGGACCCAAGATTGTTTGATATAAATATGACTCATTATTGTATTTTCATGGTTGGTAATAAATAGAAATGTATGAACTCCAAAGTGGTCCCCTTATGGTGAAATCCCTCACAAGAAGGCGCTTTGCGGATTGAGTTATCCTAGAAGTGTGGTTAGAGAACCCATGCTTATTTGTGGAATAATGAGATGAACGCTAGTGAATTTTTCAGTGAAACTATCCTATATGGATAATTCTTGTCATTCCATTTCTGGTCGTATGTGGAATGTCACATAACTCCTCACGGTTAGAGAGTTATGGCCATGAGAAGTTGGAGAACCTAGGTTTTGGTAATGGACACAAGTTTGTTTGATGGATAACGGTATGAGTTTTGATATATTTTTAGGTAATAGTATTATATATGGATATTAAATGTCATTCCATTTCTGGTGGTATGTGGAATTTCACATAACTCTTGATGGTTTGAGAATTGTGGCCTTACGAAGTTGGAGGACCCTCATATGTCATCTAGAAGCCCCAAAAGGTCAAAGTAGTCAAAGTGGTTTAAGAGATTTTAAAAGGTAAATAATAAAGTGAAGTGATGAGTGTACTATAATTCAAAGTGAATACAAAATAAATTAATTCAATAATAAATTTAATGGACAAATTATTAGTGGGTTAACCCTAAAATAAGGAAAGACGGCAAAGTGACCTAGAAGATGTTTTTAAGGAAGCTACTTGGAGAGTATAAATAAGAGGCAAGGCTCTCTCATTTAAGATACACTTGAGAATATTGAATACCTATAGGTTTTTGAGGTAACCAAAGGATATGTAAGCCGAATTTATGAGGAAAGTGAAGAAAATAAGGCCAGAATTCAAGGAAGAATAAATTCTTTTGATGATGCTTTCTAAGGTATGTTTTTTACAGATCATCTCACCATTTTCACAATAACCTTTTTTCTATAATGATTCAGACCATAAAATTTCTATTCCATTGAGAAAACATATCCAAGTATCTATGGTAAAAAAATCATCTTGTGGGTCGTTGTATTTTTGGAGTTACACTCCGTGGAAATAGGGTTTGTGGCTAGTCCCGAAACTAGTCAAAAATAGGTGTTTCAGGTAAAAACATCATAACTTCTTCATAACATATCCAAATTTAGTACGACCAAATGTGTTGGTTATATTAAAATATGTATTATTATTTTTAATAGTTTCAGATCAATTCAACAAATATTCTATGCGGGGCACGCTATACAAGGTCACTCTCTAGAATAAGCCAAAATTCAGCAAGGTGTGCCATTATTTCCATAACTCCTTTTATGAGAGGTTCCCATTAGTGAAACCTAAAGGAATTGAACAAAACAAACTGAAGAACATTGTGTATCATTTTTGAATCTTTATTCGTTATAGGTACAAAGTTATGATTATTTCAAGTTAGGGTTGTTGACTAATCCAAAACTAGTCCTATGAGACTAAAGAAACGTTTGATGAAAATGCTAGTCTCTTGTTGTTAAATTTAAGGAAGGTTTGCAGGTATGTGATAATATACACCAGGTCTATTACAAAGTTACAAATAATATTTGGATGATTAAATTGATTAGGGATTTTGGTTGAGGTACAAGTTGGGTACATGCTTGAGACAAGTAGTTAATGAGATGGCACATACATGAGGTGTATAGTTGATGATGTTGGTACATATTGATGAGTCATAGCTGATGATTACTTGACACATGATTGGTACATACTTGGTACATGGTTGTTTTCACTTGTTTATGGCACATGTTGATTACAGGTTGAGGCACAGGTTGATGCATGGTTTATGCATGGTTCATGTTTATTGGTACATGTTTATAGTGGTATATTTCACAGTGATAGTTTGATAGTGGTTCCATCATTCTACTATTACTTTAGGGAGGTTGGACGTGGAAAGGATAGGTGGTTGTAAACACCTTCTAGTTGTAGCTGAAGAACATAGGGGGTTGTAGCATCCTTCTGGTTGTAGCCAGAGAATTGGGGAGTTGGAGCTTCCCTCAGGTTGTATTCTGAGAAACTAGGGGGTTGGAACCTCCTTCCAGTTGTAGCTAGAAAAAAAAGGAAGTTGGTGCTTCCAATGGATGTAATTCTTCAAGACATATAATATAAAGCATTCTGTGGTTTTCTCCCAAATTGGGTTTCCACGTAAAACATGGGTGTATTGTGTATATATGTGATTGTTCATTTCTTATTTCTCATTATTGGATAAGAATTCTACATTGATATAACACTTGGATTATTTGGAGAAAAAGGATTATAATTACACTATTACTGATTCACCCCCCCTCTCAGTAATCCAACAATTGGTATCAGAGCAGGTTCCTTCAGAAATTAGTTTAACCACTGAAAGGTAGATCATGGAGAGTACCAACTCATATAAAAATGGAATACCACACTTGTATGGACATAAGTATGCCTTTTGGAGAATAAGGATGAAGAAATATATACAAGAACATGGGTTTGAAATTTGGCAATCAATTGTAGATGGATACACAGTACCAGTAGTTCCACCAACAAATTACAAAGCACTGAAACTTGGTCAGAATAATTCCAAAGCTACAAATGCACTTTTGAATGGTATCAGTGAAATAGTATTCACCAAAGTTGCACATCGTAAATCCGCCAAAGAGATTTGGTACAATCTTCAAAATATTTATGAAGGAGATACAAAAGTCAAAACAACAAAACTTCAAACTTATAGAGGTCAGTTCAAACAACTGAAAATGAAGGAAGATGAGAATATTGCAGCCTACTTCTTAAGAGTTGACGAAACAATGAATGAAATCATAGGATTGGGAGAAGAAATCGAAGAATCTATAATTGTTCAAAAGGTACTAAGATCTCTTCCTATGAGATTCAAACCTAAGATATCAGCATTAGAAGAAATATTGGATCTAAACTTAATAAGCATGGACAAACTACATGGAATCTTCACAGCGTATGAAATGAGAACTGAATAAGAAAATCCAAATGTAAAAGAAGCAACCTTCAAATCATCCAAAAGATCAAAGAAAAAGAAAAAGGAACAAGAAGAATATAGCAGCAGCAACGACGTCTCAAAAGATGATGAAGAAGTGGCCAACTTCATCAAAAGACTAAACAAGGGAACCAATGGTAGGTATATAGGTAAGCTTTCTTTAATTTGTTTTAATTGTGATGGTATTGGTCATTTTGCTAACAAATTTCCTCATAAGAAAAAGAGAAATGATGAGTTTACTCAAAAGGAAAACACACATATAAAGGCAAAAGAACTACATAGAAATATTTCAATAAAATATTATGCATCAAAGAAGACATCTCATCATTAGATGAAGATGAAATCAGTGACAATGAGATAGGAAGAGTTATATTCATGGAAGTAAAAGATTCTGACAAAGCAGACTTCTAAGAAGAGTATGAAGAAGATGAAGAAGGATATGAAGAAGTCGAAGATGAAATTGAAGAGGCAGAAGTTGACTATCGAGAATATTAATGTGTTCCATAGAATTTATCATTAGAGAAAAGAAGAAAAACAAGAAACTACAAGCAGAACTAGACAATTAAAAGGACACTCGAGAACTAGAACAAATGATCACAAGATTGAAGGTTCAAATAAAAGAATTGAAGAAGCACTCAAAGAACAACTAGAAGAAAAGGACAAGATCATTGGAAACTTGGAAGCAAAGATTGTCACACCAAGAAAGGATATTCAAAATAAAAATATGTAGAATAGCTCAAAAGTTTTGGATGACATTATCAGTAATAAAAAATCTCATATTGACAAATCTGGACTTGGATACAATCAAATAGAAAAAGGATCAAGCTCCAAAACAACAAAGTAATAAACAAATCCAAAAAGATATGAAGAAACAATCAAAGGGGATAGGGATATGTACAAGGAAGATTACAGGGACACTCCTCCACTAAGAAGATTCAGATTTCAGAATCAACAATAGACAGATAGGCCTCAAGAAGAAGAAGGATTCATAAGAGCACCTTCTTTCAGAATATCTTCAACTCCCATGTATCAAACTATATTTTTTGGTTTATGTTATGAATGTAATAATTTTGGACATAAAGCTGTGAATTGAAGAGCTAACAACAAGAAAAATAACAACTTTGAGAGTCATACACAAAGGGGTTACTCAATAAGACCTAGTGAAACACAAAGAAGAAGTTACAACATGTTTGAATCTTTGAGCACTGAAGTGGAATGTTACAAATGTAGCAATTTTGGACACGTGGCCAAAAATTGCAGAATGACAATCCCTCCTAAATAACCTCAATAGAATAACAACAATCACAGACAAGAACCTCAGAAAATGACATGGATAAGAAAGCAAGATCAGTATAGCAATGAAGAATGCACAGTCTCTCTACAAGCTAAGAAGAAGAAACATGGTTGGTATGTTGACAATGGGTGTTCAAAACACATGACAGGTGATAGAGACAAATTTCTTACATTGCGAAATGAAAGAAATGGACCAGTCTCCTTCAAAAATGATAATTCAACCAAAATCATTGGAGAAGGCACGGTCTGAGTTGGGAACAAGAATAAAAAGGCACAAAATGTTCTATTGGTAGAAGATATGAAACATAATCTTCTAAGTGTGAGTCAAATGTGTGACCAAGGTCATAAAGTTACTTTCGATTCACAAAAGTGTGAGATAAGAAGAGAAGGTTCAGGGAAATTGGTCAGTACAGCTGCAAGAACTTCAAACAACATATATGTGTTAAGCGAAATTCGAAATGAAAAGTGTTGTCTAGGAAAGGAAGATGAAAGTTGGCTATGGCATAGAAGAATGGGTCACATGCATTTTGATAAAATTTTCAAAGTCAGCAAAAGAGAATCAGTCAGAGAAATGTCCCAGATCACGAAACCAACCAACACTTTATGAAAGCATTGTCAACAAGGAAAGCACACAAAGACCAGTTTCAAATCAAAGGAATATTCAACAACAAGACCACTGGAAATTGTGCATACTAATCTAGTTGGACCAACTACAAAAAAGGCTTAAAAGGTGAGAGATACTTTATTTTATTAGTTGATGATTATACAAGAATGACTAAAGTTTTCTTTCTCAAGAACAAGTCAGAATATTTTTAAAAATTCAAGATCTACAAGGAAATGGTTGAAAATGAGATGGATTCAAGAATCAAATGCTTGAGATATGATAATGGAGGAGATTTCACTTCAAAGGAATTTATGGACTACTACAACAATCATGGAATAAAAAGACAATTCTCTGTTGCTAGGACACCTCAACAAAATGGAGTTGTTGAAAGAAAGAACATGATAGTATAGGAAATGGCTCAAACAATGCTAATGGATTCCAAATTGACAGACATATTTTGGACATAGGAAATGCATGCAACAATTCACATTCAAAACAAAGTAATTCTCAGAAACAACACTCATAAAACTCCCTATGAGTTATGGAAAGGAATACCAACAAATGTGAAGCACTTCAAAGTTATTGGAAGAAAATGCTACATCAAAAGAGAATATGGAAGAATGGGAAAGTTTGTCTCTCATGTGGACAAAGGAGTACTTGTTGGTTACTCAAGTACAAGGAAAGAATAAAAGTGTTACATCTAAGATTGAACAAAATTGTGGAAAGCATAAACATAACAATTGATGAAACAGGCAGACCAGAATCAAAGGAAGAAGAAAACAAATCAATGGAACAAATTTTAGAAGAAAAAGAAACAAAAGATGAAGTATAAGAGGAATATGAAGAGAATCCGACAAAAACAAAAGATCAAGTTCAACAAGTATCTCCAAAGACACCTAGTACAGAAGAATCATCCTTCAGATCAAATTATTAGAAACAAAGATGCAGGAGTTGAGACTAGAAGAAAAATCCGTTCACCAGAACAAACACACCTAGAACTCTTATCTACAAATGAACCAAAATGTTTTGAAGAAGCCAAGAAGGATGAATTTTGGAATAAGGCCATGAATGAAGAATTGGATCAAATAGAGAAAAATGACACTTGGGAACTAATTCCAAGACCAAAGAATAAGAATGTGATCGATGCAAAATAGGTTTTCAGGAATAAATTAAAGGAAGATTGACAAGTTACAAGAAACAAAGATAGATTGGTATGTAAAGGATATGCACAGATTGAAGGAATTGACTTTGAAGAGACATTTTCCCCAGTTGCCGGAATGGAAGAAATCCAGTTGATTTTAGCTTATGGATGCTCGAAAAATGTTAAAGTATATCATATGGACATAAAATCAGCTTTTCTAAATGGGGAACTTCTAGAAGAAGTCTACATTGAACAACCAGAAGGATTTCAGTTGTCAGAGAATGCAGATTATGTGTGTAAATTCAAGAAGGCCTTGTATGGTCTAAAACAGGATCCTAGAGCATGGTACTCTAGACTAGATAAGTATATACAATAGGCAGGGTTCAAAAAAGGAAGTGCAGACAACAACATCTACATCAAGGTAAGTGAAGGTAATATTTTATTAATTGAAGTTTATGTTGATGATATTATTTTTGGTAGTGATGATGACAGGTTAAGCCAGAAATTTGCAAAAAATATGAAGAATGAATTTGAAATGTCATTACTTGGAGAACTATCCTTCTTTTTGGGACTTCAAATACATCAAAGAAACCAAGGAATCTTTATTTCTCAAACCAATTATATCAGATAAATTCTAAAGAGGTTCGGAATGGAAGATTTCAAACCAGTTATCACTCCCATGTAAACCAGTTGCAAGTTGAGCAAAGATGATGATTTGAAGTCTACAGATCAGAGGCAATATAGGTCAATGATTAGCAACCTACTATATGTGACAACATCCAGACCAGATGTAATGCAAGCAATTAGACAGGTGGCACAATTTCAAGCAACACCAAAGGAGTCACATGTGTTAGCAATGAAGAGGATTTTCATATATCTCAAAGGAACAAAAGAGTTTGGATTATGGTATCCAAAAGAAAATGATCTATCACTTATTGCCTACACAGATGTAGATTGGGTAGGTTGTATTGATGACCGATGAAGTACCAATGGAGAAGTGTTCTACTTGGGTGAGTTTTTAGTATCATGGATAAGAAAGAAACAATCATCATTATCTTTATCTATAGTCGAGGCAGAGTATATTGCAGCAGCATCATGTTGTACACAGGTTCTTTGGATGAAACAAACTCTGACAGATATACAGGTTGAGTATGATGAACCCATTCCAATATATTGTAATAATACAAGCACTATCAGTATCTCAAAGAACATGGTGATGCACTCCAAGACGAAGCACATTCCAATAAAGTATCACTTTCTATGGGAGCAGGTTGCAGAAAAGAAAATCAGAGTTGAGTATGTGGTCACAAAAGAACAAGTGGAAGACATCTTCACAAAACCACTTCCACGGGAATCCTTTGAATATCTTCGCCAGATACTTGGAGTTATTTCTACTCCAAAATGAATGATTTTTGAATTCTTATCTTATATGTCTTAGATTTACACGAGGAAGCACTATAAGAGGACAGTTCAGTCAAGGGGAGAAACCCCAGATGGAAAGATACCTTTTCCATTGATGAAAAAGGGGGAGAGACTTATCAGATGCAGAGGATAGAGGTAGAGGACATAGGCATGGTTCCAGGGGAAGCATGAGTGATATAATTTCAGTATTGCATAAGAGTGTTTCCATCAATGCCAAAGGGGGAGATTGTTGATTAAGGTTGGTTGTCATTGATGTCAACCCTTGAAAAAATCCCCATAGCACAAAGGTTGGGTAATGGAACCAAGATTTTTTTATGTAAATATGACTCGTTATTGTCTTTTCATGGTTGGTAATAAGTACAAATGGATGAACTCCAAGGTGGTCCTCTTATTGTAAAAGCCCTCATGGGAAGACGCTTTGCGGATTGAGTTATCCTAGAAGTGTGGTTAGAGAACCCATGCTTATTTGTGGAGTAATGAGATGAATTCCAGTGAATTTTTTAGTGAAACTATCATATATGGATAGTGTTTTTCATGCCATTTCCATTGGTATGTGGAACATCACATAACTCCTCATGGTTAGAGAGTTATGGCCATGAGAAGTTGGAGAACCCAGGTTTGAGTAATGGACCCAAGTTTGTTTGATGGATAACGGTATGAGTTTTGATATATTTTAAGGTAATATTATTCTATATGGATATTACATGTCATTCCATTTATTTTTGTATGTGTAACCTCACATAACGCCTCACGATTTGAGAGTTATGGCCTTACGAAGTTGGAGGACCCTCATATGTCATTTAGAAGCCCCAAAAGGTCAAAGTAGTCAAAGTGGTTTAAGAGATTTTAAAAGGTAAATAATAAAGTGAAGTAATGAGTGTACTATAATTCAAAGTGAATACAAAATAAATTAATTCAATAATAAATTTAATGGACAAATTAGAAGTGGGTTAACCCTAAAATAAGGAAAGTGGGCAAAGTGACCTAGAAGATGTTTTTAAGGAAGCTACTTGGAGAGTATAAATAAGAGGCAAGGCTCTCTCATTTAAGATACACTTGAGGATAATGAATACCTATAGGTGTCTGAGGTAACCAAAGGATATATAATCCTAATTTATGAGGAAAGTGAAGAAAATAAGGTCAGAATTCAAGGAAGGATAAATTGTTTTGATGATGCTTTCTAAGGTATGTTTTTTTCAGATCATCTCACCATTTTCACAATAAATTTTTTTCTAGAAATATTCAGACCGTGAAATTGTTATTCCATTGAGGAAACATATTCAATTATCTATGGTAACAAATTCATCTTGTGGGTCATTGTATTTTTGGAGTTACACTTCGTGGAAAATAGGGTTTGTGGCTAGTCCCGAAACTAGTCAAAAACAGGTGTTTCGGGTAAAAATGTCATAACTTCTTCATGATAGATCCAAATTCAGTAAGACCAAATGTGTTGGTTATAGTATAGTATGTATTATGATTTGTAATAGTTTCATATCAATTCAACAAACATTCCATGCGGGGCATTCTCTATGTTGCACCATTTTCGTCACCTTGGTGAGCAAATAAGAGGTGCTTGCATGCCCAGTTGGGTCTTGCTCTCCTCGCTTCCCTCTCAGATAGGATAGAGGTGTGCGAGAGGAAGAATTTAAGGTGCAAGATGATCAAGAATATACGTTCATATACGCACATGGGTGCGCGAGAGGAAGAATTTAAGGCGTGACTGAAGGGCGCGCCTGTTAGTTGAACAAGCGCGCACCAGAGCGCACCTGTGTGCGTCTATATGATGAACAGGCATGCTCACGAGCACGCATGTGAAGAAAACAAGTGTGCACTGATGCGCACCTATGCAGTGGACAGACATGAATATATGCGTGCCTGTGTAGTGAACAGGCGCACATGTGTGTGCGCCTGTGGGTAACAAAAACCGCGCCTAGGAGGCAAGGTTGAAGGGTGAAAAAATAATGAGTCTTTTTAATGCTATTGATGGTTGCATAAACTGATATAAGACTCTATGTTTTATGCAGGTGGATCGTAGTGACGATGCTAGTATGGTGGCGAGAGAGAGACTGGGCCCAGTTGAGAGACGTCGTGGCCATTGAGGGCCCTGGTGTGCGTGCAACTTTGGCAACCTATGGGTTGCTGAAGTTCTTTGAGTGACCGTTGATACGGGCACATGAGTATTTGTTGCAGTTCCTGATCCAAATGTGGATTCTGGAGCTGCATTGCTTCCTCGTGCGAGGAGAGCACATCCCCTTCCCCGCAATGGAGGATATCTATTTTCTGACTGGGCTCCCCTTTCGGGGAACGCCCCTACCGACAAAGCCTGTGCTGCCTAGGGATACAACCCTTGTCATGATTGGCCAGCGATACTACTCAGGTGAGAACTTCATGTCTGGGATTGTGGTGAGCATCAGTGTGATAGACTCCCTGGCACACCGCTGCATAACAGTGATGATTGTTCGTATATATGGGTATCTTGCGACCCAACGGATTAGTGGTGGCCAGCTGCTGGTGCTGGAGAGAGTTGTGGCTGGCGAGCAATTTGCATGGGGGCTGACGCTGTATGTGCAGATGATAGCGCAGTTGGATCGCTGTCGGTCGACAGGTGTAGGAGAGTTTGCATTTGGGTCCATCCTGGTGGCATGGTTCTTAGAGAGGGTGCCGATGTTGCGCCTAAGGGTTTTACTGGAGATGCCAGGGGCGTGAGAGCCGTGATTGAGGCGGTGGTCGACCATTTTGATTTATCACAGTGGTGGAAAAAATGGCCATTTCTTTTCAGCAGGGGCGGCAGGGATATGACGACAGATGTCGCAGGTTATACTTCGGTACCCCTATGCTGGGGTGGACTTTCGGGGTGACCTGGACATGGTGTTGCCTCCAGGGGAGGTTTTTGACCATTGAGGTATGTTTAGTATGTTGGTATGGTTTTGATTTATATTGTCTTTTGAGATATCAGTCCATATGTATATGATATAGATGTTGATACTATCTGTTGTTGTTGTTTTGTGCATGTGAATATGTGGCACCTCGTGGGTGTGAGGTGGAGATGCAAAGAGACCTGGCTCATCGAGAGCTGGAGAGATGACCTCATGGAGAGAGACATCCGTGGGAGGATGCTGCGGGGTGACCAGCGGATCCTGAGAGGGCAGTGAGGAGGCATCGGTTTGATGACCCTGGTGCAGGGCCATCACACGCTCTTCCGGCGGCGGTCGGAGTGGACTTCGATGACATACGCCCTCGACTGGAGACGGTCTTACAGGATGTGCCTGAGGGAATGTGGACGCGCATCCAGGACGAGAGTTTCCTGGAGGAGTGTGTAGGGGTACCGCCACCATGGCGATCCATAGTGCGGCGAGCAGCAGTTCTTGCTGCTATGACGAGTGGAAGCCTGCCACCAGGGTAGGAGGGTCTTGTGGGTGGTCCTCCACCACCGCCTGGGGCAGGCAGTGTTGGGCCACCACCGCCTTCTGAGGGAGGAGTAGGTGGTGGTGCGATAGAGGCACCCTGAGTGGTGTATGATGTACATCTTGTTTTTGTTGTATATAGGTTGGTAAGCCCATTTTTGTACCGAGGTGTTGTATTGTCCTGCAGCTACATGTATTTTTTGTATGTAAACATTCGGATGGCCTGATGGGCCTCTATATATACATGAGTATACATATTTTGTTTGAGATCTTGATGTTGTCTACATGTGTTTTTTGTTTTTGCTGGTGTCTATTCTATAGATATGTTGTGACAGGTTTTCATGATATGTTTATGTATGTGTAGCTCGATGTGATATATGCCAATCTAACACCATGTTAGCTATTTGATCTGTTGTTTGATTCAATTGTCATGGAATATGTGTAAATGTAATGGAATCAAAATGTCGAGATAAAAGTCTAACCTGCAGGTATTTGCGAAAGAGGCACGGATCGCGTACACAGTATACATTGTTGAGCTGGTTTATGAATAGTTGAGAGTAGAGGAGATGCTAAGGTGACGAATATGATGATGCTGGGCATCAGCCAAGAGGCCAATGACCACCATGTATTCAGATTGGTTGTTGGTTGCTGGCCCCAAACATATGCCTCTTGAATGTAGCATTTCATGTGAGGGGGTGTAGAGAACCCAAGCAGCTGAAGCGAGATTTTGCATCCAACGGCTGGTGCCGTCGGCATAACCGATGTGGGAAGCTGGTGGAGGAAGCATCTGTCAATAGCACAAAGAATAGTTTTATATGAGAGAGGAGGAGAAAAAGATTAAAAACACTAGAAAAGAAATGTAGAATGACTACTTTTAAGCATAAAATTTCTTGAGATACAACCCGTTGACGGGTTCTTTGAGAGAGAGGCCTTCAGGAGAGGCCAAGATGTATGCGCCTTTGGTGAGGCAATGTTGGATGATGTAAGGGCCATGCCAAAGTGATTCGAATTTGCCATGGCCAATGGTATCATGAGAGATATCATAAGCCAGGACGAGGTCGCCCTCGCGGAATGATCGAAGGTTGACATGGAGATCAAAGGTAGCCTTGGATCATTTTTTAGCTTCCTCGTTGTTCTGTAATGAAGATTGACGATCTTCATCCAGAGACTCCAAGTTCAGCAAGCGCTACTCCATTGGAGCAGTGCCATGTAATAGCTCAATTGCGGTGCATAAGGTGGGAATTTCGCACTCGATGGGAAGAGTTGCCTCGACCCCATGGACTAAATGGAATGGCATGAAACCAGTAGTGCTCTTTACTGCCGTTCGATAAGCCCATAGTGCAGAAAATAACATATGATGCCAATTGGTTTTATGTTTATTAACTATGCGCTTTAACATGGTCTTGAGGACTTTGTTAACTGCCTCGACCTATCCGTTTGACTGAGGGTAATATGGTGAGGCAAACTCGTGAGAGAAGCTTAACCGAGATGAGAGTTCGACGAAGATCTCATTCTCGAAGTGTTTCCCATGGTCGGAAACAAGTTGGAGTGGCACTCCAAAATGGGATATGACATGGTTAAAGAAAGAGCGTGCTGCAGTGTCAGCGGTGTTGTTGAAAGTGGGCATAGCTTCAACCCATTTGGTGAAGTAATCAATGGCGACAACAATGTATTTGTGACCATTGCTGGAGGGGGGATTACAAGTCATAAATTCAATGCCTCATTTACAAAAAGGGCCGGCTGTAATGACAGGGTGGAGAAGAGCAGGGGGAGCTCGGGCTTTGTTGGTAGAGAGCTGACATTGCTCACATCGTTTCACGGCATGAATGCAATCATGAAACAAGGTAGGCCAAAAGTAACCAGCTCGGATAATATTTTGAGCAGTGGATATACCCGAAATATGGCCCCCACATGAACCACTATGGCAGTCGTTTAAGACTCGGTCGGCCTCATCAATAGTCAGGCATCGATGAAGAATGGTGTCAACGCACCTCCAGTATAGGATGTCTCCGATGAGGAGATAGCGGGGGGCCTGATGGTGAATACGCCGATGATCATCTCGTGATAGGTGGTTACCGAAATTTTGATTTTGTAGGTAGACGAGGAGGTCACCATACCAAGGATCATCTGAAGCGATGTAAAAGAGATGCTCGTCAGGAAAGTCAGTCTTGACGGGGGCACTAGTTGTGTCAGAGGGGAGAGTCGTGACAAGTTCGGCGAGAACGAGGGCCTTCTTACTCTTAGGTGTTGAGAACTCAAGGTGGTACTCCTGAAGGATAACGATCCATCGAGCAAATTTTCCGTTAAATTGTCGACGACTGAGCAAGTATTGCATAGGGTTGGAATCTATGATGAATTTTGTGGTGCGAAGCAAAATGTAATGGCACAGTTTCTGGACTACGAGGACAACTGCAAGAGCAAGTTTCTCTTCGTGTTTATACTTCAAAGGTTGCCCTGAGAGGTCTTACTAATGTAGTAAATGACCTGTTCATGATTGTCATCTCCAAGCTGGACGAGGATGACGGCTACTGATACAGCTGATGCTGATATGTAGAAGATGTAGTCGCGATTGTAGTCAGGGGCACTAATTAAAGGTGCATTTGAAAGCGCTTCTTTAATATCGTCAAATGACTGTTGGGCATAGTCGTCCCAATGAAAAGGGATGTCGTGACATAGTAAGTGTAGGAAACCGTGTGCATGTATGGTGTAATCGGGAAGTCTTCCCCCCATTTCCCCACTCACCATTGCCCCCAGATCGCTGATGTCAAGGGGACGACAAGACCGGGGATATGTTGTGCCAGAGGTGGGACAAAGTAAACAACTGCAGAGGGTAGAGGTAAGTGACCTGTGGGGTACTCTGAATATGTGGATGATGCCGGCTAGGATAGATGAGGAGTGAGGCTCCAACCAAGGGTGGCATGGGTTGCGTTTGGCCAAAAAGCAGGTCACCAATGGTGACGAAAAAAAGGATAATGAAATGACTGAAAATAAAGGCGTTTGTACAAATAAATAACGAATAATTTTGGGAAAAAATATACAAATATAGAAATGGGTGTCCCAGTGTGAAATGAGTGCCCCAGGGAGGGAAGAATTTTCTTGGAAAACTGATGAAGGTTGGGGGCCCCATTGGTGAGTTTCTGTATGAGGTAGGTGAAATGAAGATAGGTTCGCAGATGGGCAAACTGATGGTGGATGAAATGAAGGGTTCATGATACTGCGAAGGTGTAGGTAAAAAATAGAACCGTAAAGAGATAACCTAGGAGTCCATATGGAAAGCTAGAAAAATGAGGAGAAGAATTATGTGGTTGATTCACAACATGATGAAAGACTATCAAGACTCCCATCCCTAAAGGGTAATGAAGAACAGAATGAGTGTCAAAAAGTGGCAAAGGGTGCTATGAATGGGACAACTCATGTGGGTTAGAGTGCTACCGAGTAACAGTACCGATGATGCAAATGGAGGCGTGGGTACTGCAGAGCCGGGAATGGAGATCCTAGAGGTAAACATCAGAGGGTATGACTGGAAATGCAAGTGCGATACAGTGGGAAAGACTACATGCCAGTGATGAGTATATACCTGAAGGAATGATGTTGAGGGATGAAGAGCAAGTACCTGCACATATGAGAAACAAATACCCAAAGTGAACAATATCTGAAGAGAATCAAATATATGAGCATGTATTAGATAGATGTGACAATGCACCTGCGTACCTGACCATGATATGAAAAAAAGCGTCCCGAGGGCTTAGGATGAAAAGTGACCCAGGGACATCTGTGATGTAGGTGGCAGGCTGTTGATCTCGTGGCTGAAGATAGTTTGAAAAATGGACACCTTGGGCTCCCGGAATGGTGAGTGGAAGTTTGGAAAAAGGCCTATATATAACTGTAGGGCCCACATTGCCACCTCATTTGTACCTGCTGCAATAGTGAATGGACGAGCAGTTTGCGTGGGAGATGACACTATATGCATATATGATAGCGCATTTGGATCGCTGTCGGTCGACAGGTGCAGGAGATTTTGCATTTGGGTCTATCCTGGTGGCATGGTTCTTAGAGAGGGTGTCGATGTTGCGTCTGAGGGTTTTACTGGAGATGCCAAGGGTGCGAGAGCTACGATTGAGACGGTGGTCGACTATTTTGCTTTGTCACAGTGGTGGCGAAAATGGTCATTTATTTTCAGCAGGGGCGGCAGGGATATGGCAGAAAATACCGCAGGTTATACTTCGGTACCCCTATGCTGGGGTGGACTTCTAGGGTGACCCAGACATGGAGTTGCCTCCAGGGGAGGTTTTTGACCATCGAGGTATGTTTAGTATGTTGGTATGGTTTTGATTTATATTGTCTTTTGAGATATCATTCCATATGTATATGATATAGATGTTGATACTATCTATTGTTGTTGTTTTGTGCATGTGCAGATGTGGTACCTCACTGGCGCGAGGTGGAGATGCAGCGAGCGTCAGCTCGTCGAGAGCCAGAGAGACGACCTCATGGAGAGAGACGTCCATGGGAGGATGTTGTGGGACGACCAGTGGATCCTGAGAGGGCAGTGAGGAGGCATCAGTACACTGAATATATGCACATGGGTCTGCAAGAGGAAGAATTTAAGGCGTGCTCGAAGGGTGCGCCTGTTAGTTGAATAGGCGTGCACCAGAGCGCACCTGTGACTTTGACAGGCGTGCACCTATGCACGTCTGTATGATGAACAGGCGTGCTCACGAGTGCGCCTGTGAAGAAAATAGGTGTGCATTGATGCACACCTGTGCAGTGGATAGACGCGCATATATCCGTGCTTGTGTAGTGAACAGGCGCGCATGTGTGCGCGCCTGTGGGTAACAAAAACCGCGCCTAGGAGGCAAGGTTGAAGGGTGAAAAAAAAACTAGTCTTTTTGATGCTGTTGATGGTTGCATAAACTAATATAAGACTCTGTGTTGTCTGTAGGTGGATCATAGTGATGATGCCAGTGCGGTGGCGAGAGCGAGATTGGGCCCAGTTGAGAGACGTCGTGGCCATTGAGGGCCCAGGTGTGCGTGTGACTTTGGCAACCTGCAGGTTGCTGAAGTTCTTTGAGTGCCCGTTGATATGGGCACAGGAGTATTTTTTGCAGTTCCTGATCCAGATGTGGAGTCCGGAGCTGCATTGCTTCCTAGTGTGAGGAGAGCAGATCCCCTTCACCACGGTGGAGGATATCTATTTTCTAACTGCGCTCCCCTTTCGGGGAACGCCCCTACTGGCAGAGCCTGTACTGCCTAGGGATACATCCATTGTCACGATTGGCCAACGATACTGCTCAGGTGAGAACTTCATGTCTGGGACTGTGGTGAGCATCAATGCGATAGACTCCCTGGCACACTGCTACATAGCAGCGATGATTGTTCGTATATATGGGTCTCTTGCGACCCAACAGATTAGTGGTGGCCATTTGCTGGTGCTGGAGAGAGTTGTGGCTGGCGAGCAATTTGCATGGGGGCTAACGTTGTATGTGCATATGATAGCGCAGTTGGATCGCTGTCGGTCGACAGGTGCAGGAGAGTTTGCATTTGGGTCTATCCTGGTGGCATGGTTCTTAGAGAGGGTACCGATGTTGCACCCGAGGTTTTTACTGGAGATGCCAGGGGCGCGAGAGCCGTGATTGAGGTGGTGGTCGACCATTTTCCTTCGTCACGGTGGTGGTGAAAATGGCCATGTCTTTTTAGCAGGGGCAGCAGGGATATGATGGCAGATGCCGCAGGTTATACTTCGGTACCCCTATGCTAGGGTGGACTTCCGAGGTGACCTGGACATGGTGTTGCCTCGAGGGGAGGTTTTTGACCATCGAGGTATGTTTAGTATGTTGGTATGGTTTTGATTTATATTGTCTTTTGAGATATCAGTCCATATCTATATGATATAGATGTTGATACTATCTATTGTTGTTGTTTTGTGCATGTGCATTTTTGGCACCTCGCAGCCACGAGGTGGAGATGCAGAGAGTGTCGGCTCATCGAGAGCCGGAGAGACGACCTCATGGAGAGAGACGTCCGTGGGAGGATGTTGTGGGGTGACCAGCGGAGCCTAAGAGGACAGCGAGGAGGCGTCGGTTCGATGTCCCTGGTGCAGGGCCATCACATGCTCTTTCGGTGGTGGCCGGAGTGGACTTCGATGACATATGTCGTCGACTGGAGACGATATTACAGGATGTGCCTGAGGGCATGTGGATGCGTATCCAAGACGAGAGTTCCCTGGAGCAGTGTGTAGGGGTACCGCCACCATGGCGAGCCATAGTGCAGCGAGAAACAATGCTTGCTGCTACGATGAGTGGACGCCTGCCACCGAGGCAGGAGGATCCTATGGGTGGTCCTCCACCACCGCCTGGGGCAGGCGGTGGTGGGCCACCACCACCTCTTGAGGGAGGAGCAGGTGGTGGTGCGATAGAGGCACCCTGAGTGGTGTATGATGTACATCTTGTTTTTGTTGTATATAGGCTGGTGAGCCCATTTTTGTACTGAGGTGTTGTATTGGCCTGCGACTACATGTATTTTTTGTATGTAAACATTCGGATGGCCTGATGGGCCTTTATATATACATGAGTATACATATTTTGTTTGAGATCCTAATGTTGTCTACATGTGTTTTTTGTTTTTGCTGGTGTCTATTCTTTAGATATGTTGTGACAGGTTTTCATGATATGTTTATGTATGTGTAGCTCGATGTGATATATGCCAATCTAACACCATGTTAGCTATTTGATCTGTTGTTTGATTCAATTGTCATGGAATATGTGTAAATGTAATGGAATCAAAATGTTGAGATAAACGTCTAACCTCCAGGTATTTGCGAAAGAGGCACATATCGCGTACACGGTATACATTGTTGAGCTGGAGAACGACTAGTTGAGAGTCGAGGAAGATGCTAAGGTGACGAATATGATGACGCTGGGCATCGGCCAGGAGGCCAATGACCGCCATGTATTTGGCTTGGTTGTTGGTTGCTGGCCCCAAACATATGCCGCTTGAATGTAGAATTTCATGTGAAGGGGTGTAGAGAGCCCAAGCAGTCGAAGCGAGATTTTGCGTCCAACGGCTGGCGCCGTCAGCATAACCGATGTGGGAAGCTGGTGGAGGAAGCATCTGTCAATAGCACAAAGAATATTTTTAGATGAGAGGGGAGGAGAAAAATATTAAAAACACTAGAAAAGAAATAACCTAAAGTAGAATGACTACTTTTAAGCATAAAATTTCATGAGATACAACCCGTTGACGGGTTCTTTGAGAGAGAGGCCTTCAAGAGAGGCCAGGATGTATGCGCCTTTGGTGAGGCAATGTTGGATGATGTAAGGGCCATGCCAAAGTGATTCAAATTTTCCATGGCCAAAGGTATCATGAGCGATATCATAAGCCAGGATGAGGTCGCCCTCGTTGAATGATCGAAGGTTGACATGGCGATCAAAGGTAGCCTTGGATCATTTTTTAGCTTCCTTGTTGTTCTGTAATGAAGATCGACAATCTTCATCCAGAGACTCCAAGTTCAGCAAGTGTTGCTCCATTGGAGCAGTGTCAGCTAATAGCTCAATTGCGGTGCATAAGGTGGGAATTTCACACTCAATGGGAAGAGTTTCCTTGACCCCATGGACTAAATGGAATGGCGTGAAACCAGTAGCGGTCTTTACTTCCATTTGATAAGCCCATAGTGTAGAAAATAACATATGATGCCAATTGGTTTTATGTTTATTAACTGTGCGCTGTAACATGGTCTTGAGGACTTTGTTAACTGCCTCGACCTGTCTATTTGACTGAGGGTAATATGGTGAGGCAAACTCGTGAGAGAAGCCTAACCGATATGAGAGTTCGACGAAGATCTCATTCTCGAAGTGTTTCCCATGGTCGGAAACAAGTTGAAGTGGTACTCCAAAATTGGATATGACATGGTTAAAGAAAGAGCACACTGTAGTGTCAGTGGTGTTGTTGAAAGTGGGCATAGCTTCAGCCCATTTGGTGAAGTAATCAATGGCGACAACAATGTATTTGTGACCATTGTTGGAGGGGGGATTACAAGTCATAAAGTCAATGCCCCATTTACAAAAAGGGTCGGCTGTAATGACAGGGTGGAGAAGAGCGGGGGGAGCTCGGGCTTTGTTGGTAGAGAGTTGACATTGCTCACATCATTTCACGGCATGAATGCAATCATGAAACAAGGTAGGCCAAAAGTAACCGGCTCGGATAATCTTTTGAGCAGTGGATATACCCAAAATATGCCCCCCACATGCGCCGCTGTGGCAGTCGTTTAAGACTCGATCGGCCTCGTCAATAGTCAGGCATCGACGAAGAATGGTGTCAACACCGCGCCAGTATAGGATGTCTCTGATGAGGAGATAGCGGGGCGCTTGATGGAGAATACCTCGACGATCATCTCGTGATAGGTGGTTACCAAAAGTTTGATTTCATAGGTAGATGAGGAGGTCGCCATACCAAGGATAATCTGAAGCGATGTAAAAGAGATGTTCGTCAAGAAAGTCGGTGTTGACGGGGGCACTAGTGGTGTTAGAGGGGAGGGCCGTGACAAGTTCGGTGAGAATGAGGGCCTTCTTACTCTTAGGTGTTGATAACTAGAGGTCATACTCCTGAAGGATAATGATCCATCGAGCGAATTTTCCATTAACTTGTCGACGACTGAGCAAGTATTGCATAGGGTTGGAATCTGTGACGAATTTTGTGGTGCGAAGCAGAATGTAATGGTGCAGTTTCTGGACTGCGAGGACAACTGCAAGAGCAATTTTATCTTTGTGTTTATACTTCAAAGGTGGCCCTGAGAGGTTCTTACTAACGTAGTAAATGACGTGTTCATGATTGTCATCTCTGAGCTGGATGAGGACGCCGACTACTGATATAGCTGATGCTGATACGTAGAGGATGTAGTCGCGATTGTAGTCAGGGGAACTAATTAAAGGTGCATTTGAAAGCGCTGCTTTAAGATTGTCAAATGACTGTTGGGCATAGTCATCCCAATGAAAAGGGATGTTGTGACATAGTAAGCGGAGGAAACTGTGTGCGCGTATGGCGTAATTGGGAACAAAGCGTCTGAGAAAGTTAGCTTTTCCCTGTAGACTCTAAAGTTGCCGTAAATTTTGAGGAGGTGGAATTTCGGTGATAGCTTTGACTTTGAGGGGATCCATGGTAATACCGCTTTGGGAAACAATAAAACCGAGGAGGCGCCCAACAATGACACATAATACACACTTGAGAGGATTCAAGTGGATGTTGTACTGACAACACTGTTGAAAGATGATTCGTAAATCATCGAGATGCTGGGTGCGTTTCTTGGATCGATCTGTGAGGTCGTCCAAGTAGGTGAGGATGATTGCAACCAAATCGTGGAAGATGTATGTCATTTCCCGCTGGAAAGTCGCACCGGCATTCTTCAAGCCGAAAGGCATGACACGATATGCATGGGGTAGTGAATGCGGTTTTATACTAATCGGCTGGGTGGATTTGAATTTGGTTATAGCCAGAGAATCCGTCCATAAAGGAGAGAGCTTTGTGGCCGGCGCAATCGTCGATAATTTGATCGATGAAAGGCGTTGGAAAGTTGTCTTTGGGACATGCGTTACTGATATCGTGAAAGTCTATGAAAACACGGATAGTGCCCTGTTTTTTGTCAACGGGTATAGGGTTTGAAACCCATGAAGTGTAAGTGGTGGGGTAAATAAACCCGGTCGTACGTAATTTGTCAATTTTAGCTTTGATAGCCGCGGCCTTGGATGGGTGTAGCGGTCACTGTTTCTGGTGAACTAGTGTGATGTTAGGCCAGGGGTCGATGCGATGTTCGACAATAGAGGGATTGAGGCCAGACATTTCTATGTGTGACTAGGAGAAAATATCCCTATATTCCTGGAAAAGGGCTTTGTATGCGGCGATTTCCTGAGGAGTGCAAGCAACTCCAATGATGATTTCTTCGATGATGCCATTTTTGATGGAAATGTCGATTTTGATGGTGGGGGAAATGTTGGCCATATTACCTTCTTCAAAAGCATCAGGGGCCAGAATGGGATTGTTGAACCAATCTATAGGCCCTGAGGGGATACAATCTTTGGTTTCGACTGCGTAAATGGGGTTTTGGTTAGGAGGCATGAGGGATTCCTGTGGAGGAATGAGTGCCTGATGATGTAGTGCATCCCAGGGAGAATCCGGGTGGTTTATCTCTTCCATTATTTCCTCATCGCATTGGAAACGATGGGAATACAAGGGGTCGTGAGGAGTGATCTCGGTGACAGTTTGGTTGCCCCCTGTTGGAGAAGTAGAGGGAGAAATGCTGGGAGGGGGTGAGGGTTCACTCGACATAAACCATATATTGAAGTACTGGGGGGTACCCGAGGTGGTTGGGTGGAGAGTGTCTGTAGGGAAATTAACAGGAGAGTTGGGGGGGTTACGGGGTATATCCTCAAAGATGTCATCTAAGAACCATGGAGGTATTGGGAGTGCCTCGGGCTTGGGAGAAATGACATGAATATCCTCGAGTGAAGAGGTAATGTCAATGATCACTTCGGTGAGTTGGTGAAGCAGGTCTAATTGACGCTACCTATATTCAAGGATCAAAGGACATTGGTATGTAAAATGAGCTAATGAATCACAGAGAGAGAAAGGGCATCTCATACGCTCATTGACCGAAGTGGTGACATAGCGGATGTCAGTGATATTTGTTGACGAGGACTTAGCAGGAATGGGGTTGTTCTGGAAGTTCTGGCATACAGCCGCTAATGTCTGCCGAAAGCATGGCAGCGCTGGGCAATGATGGGTGTAATGGCCATACTCTGAACATATAGCACAAGCGTATTTGGTCCTCAACCCTTTACTACTGGAAGGGTGGGTGATAGTGGGGGGACTAGCAGTAGTGGCGGGTGTTGTGGGAGTTGGATTGAGGGGAATCAAATTCCGTAATTCAGGTAGTGATGGACAGTTTTTGGTTTGGTGTCCCTCCTTCTCACATAGTGTGCAAGGTGGTGGGATGCATGGAGGAAGTGGAGCGGTGGGCTTCTTCTTCTTTCTCCTGCTCCCAGCTGTAGCAGGGGGGTTAGGGAGTATGGGGGTAGTGGGGGTAAGGATGAGAATCATCATGGGGAGGCCTTCATGTGGGGGAAGGGATGGGCGAGGGACCATCTCAGGTGGATGTAAATACCACACTGGGATTGCTAACACCATATTGGGTAGTGTGAGCATTGCGGCTACCTGAAAAGCTTCGATACCGGGTGGAGGGTAAAAGAAGGGAATTTGAGTGAGGGGTTGGGGAAATGTCTCCCAGATAGGACTATGCCCCTGAGGGGATGTGGATTCGTGGATTTTCGGGGTCGACAAGTGCGTAGGAGGCTCCGGCGGGAGTGGTTCTGTGACTATTGAGACGTCAGGAATGACTGAAGCCTCCTGAGGAGGATTAGCATCCTCTGTGTGAGTTCCGTTAGATGAGATGACGCACACTTGATTAGCAGGATGAAGGAGTGGTGGTGCTCCATGGTATGTCCCTAACAAGGATGGATCTTTAAAAATCCCAGGACCCATCTCAACGAGTGGATATGCATCTTGGTTGGTGTGGATGAGAGGAAGAATGTTATCGAGATTGGCAGATGGGTTAGGCTCATAATGTGAGACTTGGTCGATGGTCACGATCTTCCCATTGTGAGGGAACATCATTGTCCTAAAGACAGAAGATGCCACTGCCTTCATAGCATACATGTAGCTACGACTGAACAAGATATTGCAATCGAGCGGAGCGTCGATAACTTCAATGTCAATGAGAATTGTTTTTCCCTCGAGTTCAACGGGGACATTTTGGAAGAGCCCTTCAGGAGATGATGGTCATCCATCATAAGCTCGTAATGTGATGGTAGAGGGTATGAGTTCTGGGGAACCAAGTTTCTGCCATACTGTTTTGGACATGATGCACGTAGATGCACCTTCATCGATGATACACCGATGAACTGTGATGTTCCATATTTTCACTGGTATTTGAAAAGCGATCAGGGCGGGAAGACGAGGTTCACCGCTATCAAGATCAAAGGTGATGAGTCGAGTATCTGCAGGGTCAACTGCCCCCAAGGTGGAAAGTAGTGATTTCCATTGAGTAGGACAAGTCTAGAGGACTTCCAAGACTGATATGGCAGCCAGAGATTGTGCTAAGTCATCTACCAAACTATAGTTATGAGCTTCCCTAGCCTGTGGGTTGTGGACATTCCTGTGCAAGGGGATGCGAGGGATGCGTAGTGGTGGTTTGGAGGAAGGGAAAGGGATCACCAACGGGGGTCTCATTGGTGTAGGGTTTGTTTCTGGAGAGATAGGAGTAGACTCAGCTAGTGTATGATACTGACGATTATGTGTTTGCAGAAGGATTTCTTCCTCACTAGTGAGGAGAATTGTATGCTCTGCTGGGTTGTTGGGGTTGTGGTATTGTCCTACCTGAGGTGGGGGATGCTGTGTGTCATGTTGGGTGTTTATCACACCTTGATGTGGGATAGGATTTTGCAGCACGACGGGAGGGGGTTGTTGCACGTATTGTTGTGGTGCCTGTTGAGGGGCAGTTTGTGCAGGAGAATGGGGAAGACTTCCCGAGTCTTTCAACTGTTTGAAATCAGTGATCTGGGGGCAATGATGAGTGTAATGACTAAACTCACCACAAAGAGAACAAGGGAATATGGTTTTAACATTATTTCTCCCTTGGCGTTTGTTATTATTGCCCCCTTGGGGGTTTTGGTTCCCTTGGTTCTGGTTGCCCCCAGTAGGTTGGTGTTGTGGGGGTTGATTCCTGCCTTGTCCTGGGTTGTTGTTATTCCTATTCCATCCTTTTTTCTTGGCATTGTTCAAAGGGTGATTTGGGTTGGCTGTGTTCAACTGTTCAAAATTTTGGTATTGTTGAGCAGCGGAAGGTTGAACAAAATTTACCCCTGCATGTGGATGTGGGGGAGCCATGGCTTGTGGAGGACCAAGAAATGGGAAGGATGGATTTTTTTTTGGTACTAATCCATAAGGTACTTAGGAAGGCGTAGTTCTTTCGCTAGTACTATAAGCTGATGTGGAGGGAGTACCACTATTTGTGGGAATTGGTGGATGTATGGGAGGTGCCAGCGGCGGTCCACTGATGGGTGTAGGTATAGCAACAGGGTATGGTTGTTGATAAGGAGGTGGGGGGTAATAAGGAGTGCCCCCATATGCTGGCAGGTATTGAGGTGTTCCATACATCGGTGGTGGACCATGGTGTGTGGTGGCACCTATTAGTCCGTCTGCTGAGTGAGACATCCCAGGTTTGTCTTGGCCAAATGGCACAGGTTTTGGAAGATCAAGAAGTACCATGTATAAGTACCCTGACTATGCGTAGATGAGGTCATACTGTTGGGATTTACTGATGGCTTCCTCTTCAGATTGCGGGAAGGTGGAAGCTACATCCTTTCCAAGGAGAGAGACAAGTGATCTAAGAAATTAGTCGAGACATTGTTTCTTGGTGGTTTCTGCTTTACACAAACTACGTCGCCTATGCCACTCGTGAATGTGGTCAGCGATGTGTGTGGCTGAGGTTTGTTTGAAGTTAGACAGTAGTTCTAGACCATTGTCATGGTGGATGGGTAATTGGAAGAAGGTCAAGAATTCTTTGGCCAATGACTCAAAGGTCGCATGGGACCCTAATTTTCCTTCGACATACCATTTAGCCGATGGGCTAGTGAGTGTGCATTGAAATAATCGCAGTCTGATGGAATCATCCATAATACTATTGGAAGAACACCATAGATGAAAGGTCATGACATGGTTGGCGGGGTCATCCCCTGCCTTTCCTTCAAACTTTGGTATGTATGAAGGAAGTTTTGTTGGCATTGCAGGCCATGTGGCGTCATGCAATATAGGATCATTGGT
>ML777362.1:398838-424890 GCA_009831015.1 Picea engelmannii
CAATAGTACTCAACAGTGGGGTCTGAAGTCACCGGAAGAGAAACTAGTGAAGGATGAAATAATTGGTTATAATGAGGGGTAAAGGGGGCATATCTCGAAAGAGCTGGCGATATTTCCCAATAGCCACACAAAATCCAATCAAGTTGCAATTGCAGCCCACACTTGCCACCTGGGTAGATATCCTAAATTTGGTCACTAGGTACCTCGGTCAAAGTGCGGCATTTATATTTTCAGCCTAAGAAATGGGTCATGGGCTAGATCCCGTCGAAGAGGTGGGTGCCTCAAAGGGGGACGCACAAAACAATCGGACCTCAGCCTTCAACCCTTCACGGGTATCTCCCTACCTTATGGTGATTGGAACACTTGACTTGGAGGATTTGAAGTTCCCTATTTGACAACCTCTATGTTTTGACAATGTGAGAACCAAATAACGGGGAGTTATTTGGATGCCTATCCCCGATATCCTACCTAGACTAAAAAATTTATTTTGGCACCTCCTGTAGAGGAAAACTTAGTGAGTTTTTAGAAAGTTTTTAGATGTAGTTGTTTTGTGAGGCTGGGGGTGAAAACCAACCTCGTTTGATTAAAAATGGGAGTGGATGGTCCTGTCAAGAAAAGATGGGGTATTTTCGGAATCCCTTTGGAGGAAACTTACTTAGACCTCCACGTTTCGAGAAGAAGCTATGTGAGTGATGGGTGAATTTTGTGTGTGAGTGAAAGTGTGCCAAGTTTTAGTTAATTAGATGTCACCTTGCTGCATGTGGACTTCGCTTGGTCCTTACAAGAGTTTGATTACCTAATTAGCTAGATGTCATTGGTACAACCTTGCGGAATTCAAAAGCCCTAGGAAGCTAGCATGTGGACATGTGGGTCCGTTACTATCCTTTAACTCCCTATTGTGATGTATTCTAGAAAAATCTTGAAACTATCCTAGATTGAACATGTGGGCATGTATGGGCCCATTACAAACCTTTAAACTCTCCTAGTGTTTTGATCTAAGAAAGCAAAATTTCAACCACTATTCTATCTTTGTAGCATGTGGGCATGTATTGTCCCGTTACAAGTTTAAAATGTGTTTGAAAAATAAAAATAAGAGGGGTCCCAAGAAGGGTCGTTGTCCTCTCCTAAAGGTTTTAAACTTTGTTAAAGGAGATGAAATTGTTTTCACAATCTTTTTCTGATTCTCAAGATCGCTTTGAAGCGCGAGAGAAGAGCATACTCAACGATTGTTACTTCAACTTCTAGTCCCAAATGTGAGTTAGATGTGATTAAATATGATTGTCCACTTATGTTTGTAAGTCAAAAACAAGCCATCCATGTGGCAAAAAAAACAAAGGGAAATTTATTTTCATCCTCCTAAGTGCCTATGTGTGTTTTAGACTAACCCCTTTATATGATGAGGGGACTAAGTGTAATGTGGCTTTACATCATTTTTGACATCATTTTTAGGAAGGAAAATGGCCTTCCCCACATCCCAAGAACTTACAAAGTGAAATTTTGTTCAAATGCACAGCCCCTAGTGTACATAGAGGTGCACAGAGCGCAGGCGCGTGAATAGAGATGAGTCAGAAAGTGCATGCGCGCAGAGAAAAGTTGTCGCTTAAGCGCATGCACGCACGATGCGCGTCTGTGGGGTATAATACTCGTTCACCTGTAACAAACGACCGAGAAAGAAAATCCGGATGGATTTCTCTCAATTCTCCTGTGAATTGACTGGTTAGCAGGTAAGCAGAGGTCGGTTTGTGCACCTACAAGTTAAACAAACTAAAAGAAGAGCAAAATAAACCCAAATGAGGGAGTAATTTGATACCTTTCCCCAGCGGAGTCTCCAATCTATTGCACCCTTTTCGTCACCTTGGTGAGAAAATAAGAGGTTCTTGCATGCCCAGTTGGGTCTTGCTGAGCATGACAGCTGTAGAGGAAAGAGTTAGAGAAAGAAAAACAAAACTATAAGCAAGAATTAAACTAATACAAACTAAAATCATAAGCATATGGATATAGAGATAACAAACACAGAAAGACCAATATCACCAATGTTTTTAGGCTGATCTATTGATGAAATCAAAGCACCAAGAAGAAATTGGACTATGAGTCCCTTCTTCCTCCAGGGGAAGGCTCTTGAACCCTCACAAACTTGCTCTCCTTACAACAAGAAAAATGAAAATGGTGATGAAAGAACTCCTTTGCAAATACACTCAATGGAGAGGTGGATTTCTCAATGAAATGGTGCCAAAGTGATCTTTTCAAGGATGGATTCCTTAAAAAAATATAGGCAGCATAACATTACATGAAATTCCTTGAGAAAATGAGGTGCATTCATGGATTTTTATAGCATTGCATTGGGTTATTGTGTAACTCCTTTGTAGTGTGAAAAGAGGCTCTTTAGGGCATTATTAGGTCTTTGACCAGCCCACCTTTCGGATTCAGCTCAGATTTTGATCCAGGTGGATATCGATGGCCACCCACCTTTTCCAAATGGCTCAAAACAATTTTCTGGCCATTTTGGCAATTTACTATTTTTAGCAGGTTTTAACTTCCGGGGCCATTTTGAGGGTCCAAATGAAGGTTTTTCGAGATAGAGGTTCTCAGTGATAGCCGAAGGCATGATTGAGCCCCCAAAATGAATCTCCTCGACAATACCTTTCCAATGAGCTATCACATGCCACAGGAAAAGAAGGGTCACGGGAAGACAAAGAAGGACACCGGAAAATGGTGCGATTTCCACAAAATCCCCTGGCACAACACCGATGAATGTCGCTCAAAACAGTCATTGGTGGTCGAGATCAAAGACAAGGAGCTAAACCCTGATTCAGAATCTGATTCTGAAAATACTGGTAAAAGATAGATCATCGACACAGACCCCACTGCTATTATCGCGACCGCAACAATTCAACCAGAAGAACCAACAGATCCAGAAGAGGGGGAGCACCTTTTTCATTCACAGATGTGGGTGAAGGGGACCCCGCTGCATTTTATTGTTGATAGCGGAAGCCATAAGAACCTCATCTCAGCAGAGCTCATCAAACAGTTGGGTTTGTCGACAACACCACACTCGCAACCATACAGCATTGGGTGGCTTCGCCAAGGACGAGATCTTCGTGTCAGCCATCAGTGTCGATTGTCATACAGAATCCAACCCTTCAAGGATGAGGTATTATGTGATGTTTCCCCACTGGATGTCTGTGATGTTCTCTTGGGCCAGCCATATATGTGGAAACGCCATGCTATCTATGAGTCTTGACCCCGTAGTTTTATTATTACTCTGGGGGGTCATCTCTACAGGATACCAGAGGTAGTTCCAACTACTGCCCCACCTAAACAGTTCCTCAAGGTAGTATCTCATACTACAAAATTCATCTTCTCTACAATCTGTTCAAAGGGTGAACAGAAGGATACTGCAGCCACCACAGCTTTGGCCAAAGCACCTTCTATCCAACAGAAGCAGGTCGACAAGGTTGTAGCAAAGCACGGAGATTCCTTCTGCAGATAGTCATCTAAAATAGCTAGACTGGTTAAAAAGGTCCAAACCTTGCAGCCACAGGTTCGTGACAGATTTCCACAAACTAAGCAGCGTGACTTCTCTAGCAAGACAAGCAGCTCACCAAGATGCAAATTCAACAAATGCTTTTCCCTCTCCCCCGGGAACTCAACACAATGGAGACCATTGCTTCCTAATGAGGGAGGATTGATCCAGGTGGATATCGGTGGCCACCCACCTTTTCCAAATGGCTCAAAACAGTTTTCTGGCCATTTTGGAAATTTACTATTTTTAGCAGGTTTTAACTTCTGGGACCATTTTGAGGGTCCAAATGAAGGTTTTTCGAGATCTAGGTTCTCAGTGATATCCAAAGGCATTATTGAGCCCCCAAAATGAATATCCTCAACAATACCTTTCCAACGAGCTATCACACGCCTAAAACGGAGATCGTATGCAAAAGTTACGACCCCGGGAAGTTGATGCACCAACTTACCCAAACAGGGCCCACATGACTTTTGGTGCTTCATCTCCCAGGGTTAGGTTTTTGGATGTCTAGGACTTTTGGCATTCCCGTTTATTGTAAAAGGGCCTTCATAGCCTCATTGTAATCATCTTCTTGTGAATGCGAGTAGCCGTCACATCTCTTCTAAGAGATAAGCTGCCACCATTCTAGCGAGTCTTTCACTCTGTATTTTTACAGTCTCTGTACATTTCTCTGATTAATAGAAATCGTGTATTACTGTATATCTGTGTTTATGGTTGCATCTCAAATACATTTCTATTATATTATTGAATATCTGCAATATTTCTGTGCATTTCTTTATTATATCTCCACTCTCATTTCGTGCCGAAAATAATCTGGATCATATTTGAGGGTAAAATCGGCTTGGGAGTTGATCCATAAGTGGTTGGGAGGCCGACCATTTCAATAAATGCACCATTTAGTAGGTGGGTGGCATTTTGAGCTATCAGTCGCGCATCGTGCACCTATGCACGCTATTCACGTTCCTGTTACGCGCATGCGTGCACGTGCCCAATGCCTGCAAGGCGCCCTTCAATTTTTTACTACTTTGTATAGTTTTTCCCCTTTTTGAATGCTGTGAGATTAATTCATTGGCCATGAATGACTTCATTGATATTTGACGATGTTGAGTTCTTGTAACCATGTGCTGACGAATTTTTAGTGATAACACTCTACAAGGTCACCATTTTTTCCATAACTCCTTTTATGAGAGGTTCCAAGTAGTGACACCTAGAGGAATTTCATAAAACACACTGAAGAACATTGTATATCAGGTTCAAATATTTATTCATTACAGGTACAAATTTATGATTATTTCAAGGAAGGGTTGTTGATTAATCCAAAACTAGTCCTGCGAGACTAAAGAAACGTTTGATGAAAATGCTAGTCTCTTGTTGTTAAAGTTAAGGAAGGTTTGCAGGTATGTGATCATATAAAATAGGTCTATTACAGAGTTACAAATCATATTTGGATGATGAAATTGATGAGGGCTTTTGGTTGAGTTACAATTTGGGTACATGCTTGAGACAAGTAGTTGATGATTTGGCACATACATGAGGTGTATAGTTGATGATGTTGGTACATATTGATGAGTCATAGCTGATGAGTACTTGACACATTATTGGTACATACTTGGTACGTGGTTGGTTTCACTTGTTTATGGTACAGGTTGATTACATATTGTTTGGTTCAAGTTGGTGCATGGTTGATGCACTTGTTTATTGTATAGGTTGATTGCAGGTTGAGGCACAGGTTGATGCATGGTTCAGGTTTATTGCTACATGTTTACAATGGTATATCTCACAGTTATAGTGTGGCAGTGGTTCCATCATTCTACTTTTACTTTAGGGTGGTTGGACGGTTCAAGGACAGGTGGTTGTAGCCACCTTCCGGTTGTAGCCGGAGAATACAGGGGTTGTAGCTTCCTTCTGGTTGTAGCTAGAGAATTGGGGAGTTGGAGCTTCCCTCAGGTTGTAGCCTTAGAAACTAGGAGGTTGGACCCTCCTTCCAGTTGCAGCTGGAAAACAAAGGAATTTGGTGCTTCCAATGAATGTAATTCTTCAAGACATATAAGATAAATCATTCTATGGTTTTCTTCTGATTTGGGTTTCCATGTAAAACACTGGTGTACTCTGTATATGTGTGATTGTTCATTTCTTATTTCTCATTATTGGATAATAATTCTACATTGATATAACACTTGGATTATTTGGAGAAAAAAGATTATAATTATGCTATTACCGATTCAACCCCCCTCTCAGTAATCCAACAAGATTTTCATTTCATGTCCATGTTATTTTGATTTCATGTTATTTTGTTTTGATTTCACTATTAGAATTTGTTGCAAAGTGTGGCAATGCAAGAACAGTTCGATCTCCATATTTCACCATACATGAGATTTAATGGAGCATCCCACTACACTTAGCTTTATTTTCTAGAATTTATTAGGTTACACCTTGCTAACACATGCACAATCAAGACCTCCATCTCTCACCCTACATGCACCTATAATGTAGTGTTGTGAATGCGCAAAGTGCTAATTGTTGTTAGTTTAGTTGATCCAAGAGATAGAATCAAAGTTCATCTTTTCCTTTCATGAGCCAGCAATGAACAGGTCCATCACCTAAGCAAGAACTTTAGATCATACACTTGTTTATGATTTTTTCTTTCTGAATTTTGAAATGTGAGAGTGTTATCTTTGAAGTGTGAAAACAAAGTGTTGAGTTTTGAATGTCTCTTATTTATGCTATACTCATCAGACGTAGATAAAATACCTATTTTTGGCACATATATTGCATCAAATCTATTGATTATGAATCCAGGATTGACATATAAATGAATGAAATTTACTAAACATATATTTACACCAACATTTTGGCATCGTTGTCGGGGAGTTGTAAATGGTAATAGGTAGCATTTGAATTAGATTGATTTAATGATTTTGGATTTGTTTTATGGAAAACCTAAGGGTGGAGAGAAGATGGTAAGACGTGAGGGAAGAGCCCACACATCCACTTTAGTGGGGTTGCTCCAAAGTTAGGTTGTCCTCTCCCTTTTATGCAGAAATGTGTTTCTCCTTAGTTTATGCAAAAGTGTGTTTTGATTTATGCAAATTTAGTTTTTATTTATGATGAGATAACTTGTGTGAACCGATAACCTGGTGACAGCAGGTCCTAGTAATGCAAGGATTTGAAGTTTGGTGTGCTTTATTTTTACAAATAGTTTTAATTTCTTAGTTTTAAAATTCAAATCTTTGATGATAAATAATTTTTGGGGTGATATAAGAATATCCTTTTTCAATATGGTTTAACAATGAGTTTAAACTTGGAACAACTCACTCAGATCCTTGCAAAGGTCGGGATCTCCTCTTCTCACAAAGAAGAGATCTTGACATCAGTCGAGGAATTAATTACTCCTCCAACAACGAACAAGGCATCAACATTCGATGGATTATGCACATTTAATGAAGAACAATTATGTGAGAAGGAGGTCGAGGAGGACAACAAGGAGTGTTATAACCCTAAATTGCACCAGACATGCTTACCTAGAATCAGGCCATCACATTTTCCTTCTTTGCCAATCCACTATTGAACAACTTCTTAAAAAACACTCTTTTTGAAGACATACGCGCCCTGCTCCACTACTGCACGCATGTGTACGCTGGCTGACCCACTACAGCCTGCGTATACCTAAAAAGCATGAAAAATGAAAAGTTGCAGATGAAACACACATTTTTGGGTAAGTTAACTAACCAACCGACCGACCATAGTTGGTCACTCCACCAAATACCTAGCCCTTTCTAGCCTATAAAAGAAGGGGTAGGGGTCCCATTCGAAAGGAGGAAAATCATAGCAAAGAAACTATACCCAATTTAGTATTCCCCTTTCCCCAACCTTTTGCAACTATTTTGTGAAGAGAATCATATACAAAAGTAGTTGGAGCATAGTTGAAGAGGATCCTAGGACTAGATTCGAGGAGCAGTGGTCAATCTCACCATTGTAAGGTTAATTTTGTGAGATCAATAAAAGAAGTACTTTTCCCATCCCGCCATATGAGATTCTCAATATTTAAATTTGATTATATTTTGATAGAATCTCTAACCCATTAGTTTATAGGTTATATGCATGTGGAGTTCTTTGTTTTTATTTTATGAATGTAGGTCAGCATTGGGAGGAGAGTTGCAGTCAAGGAGAGACCAAGCATTAAATGGATCAATATCAAACATGAAAACTAAGGTACAACAACTGGATCTCTTTAGCCTTGTATTTGCATATGAGTAATGGGATTTATGATTGGGATGTTGGTAAAAAGTAGGAGACTTTAGGTCATTTATGTATGCATGATAAAACCCTTAATGCTAGTCCATAAGAGGGATTTCCCACCCACAACAAGAATTGGCGACCATACTGGGCAATCTCTAGAGTTTTATAGGGATACTTTTTGGGTATTTTAGAATTGGTTTATTACCTTTTTTCTGAGTTTTTGCAAGAGTCTGAGCTTGTAGGGATTCTGGTTTTCCATACCAGTACTCCTTGCATGATTGTTTGACTATTTAATTTTCATCCCGGGAATTTACAGAGGTATACGCGGCCTACAGAAGCCCTGCCTGCGTATACACGTGCCCTACCTTTAGACAACCCGCGTATATACGTTGGGCTACTGAAGTGTCAGTTGCGTTCTTAAGTCCATATTTTTTTTTTTTAGAGGTAGTCATCCTTTTTCCCTATCAGGAGTGATCCTTCTTAGGGGTTTCCCTGATTTGGTCATAGTCTCTGTGTTGCAGTCTATAGCATAGGAATAGCCTCATATTAGCTTTGTTTGATCAAAAATTTTGTTGCATTCTCTTTGCCAAAGTTATTTTCTCTATCTCTTAGGGAATCTAGGTTTTAGTACGAGGGCTCCCTGCTTGTGATGGATTGTGTTTTTCACTGTTTTGAGCATTTACATAGCTATATGTTCCCTACAGTAGTTCTTCATGCATTCATATGCACTCTGCCTTTGGACAACACGCGTATATACGCTAGCTATTGTGACAGTCGTGTATCTATGTTGGGGAGATATTTTGACAGAGAGAGGAAGTCATCCTCTTACTTGTCAGAATCTAATCTTTTCAGGGGTCTTTTTGGTCTCTTCGCTGGTCTCTGTGATCACAGTTGGTATCCTAGGTTTGACAATATCATAGTTTTCTTTTCATCAAATAGATTTCTTGAATTTTCTGTAGTAGAGTCTTAGACAAATATGTAAGTCTTTTTGAGATCAACCTTTTTGAGGTTTTGGTCAAGTGACTCCCTGCGATCCGCAGTAGGGCCATAAGTGATTTTTGGTTTCTATTTTGTCTTCACTTTATTATTTTTCTTGCTTTAGAAGAAAGAAAAGGAATCCATTTTTCAATTCTAGTATTTTGAAGCATGTTGAAATTTTTTACTTCTTGGTTTGGTTAAAGAGTTGGTTGTTTGCATTAATCAATAGGAAAAATATCATTTTCATAAGTTCTTGGCTGATTGACTTAGGACAATAAGTAGCTCGTAGTCGAGAAAAAGCTTGTTTGATTTTTCAGTTAAAATATCCTAGAAAGAAAAAGTTTGAAAAGTTGGTTTAAAAAAATTTAAAAAGAGAAAACCTGAATTTGTCAAGAAGAAGTTATTTTGTTTACATCTTGCTATTTATCTTGTCTTTTGTCTCTCAAAACATCACTAGTTTCACTTTCATAACCTTTTACTCACTACAAGCCCAAAAATTAACGATTAATTAAAATCAACTAGACTTTATGTTTTGTAGTGTATGTTTTGTCACGAAGGCTTCTAGGCCTACCACTGGTTGACCTCCAACCCCCCTACCATCTCTAAGGAGAAAATTAGACTAGCAAGGGTCTTTTGAGACAACTAGGTTATAGGAAACTATGCCCAACTCATCTTTGAGAGAAGAACTTAGAATTCTGGAGGAACGAATCATTTCTGACCTTAGATAAAAGGCTCTTGGTCCTTACAACCCTCCCATCACTGATCTATCAGTGCCCATCATCGTACAGGTTCTACCTTACGAGCATCTGATAGTGTCACCAACAAAAATGGAAGAAAATTATTCCACTTCTTTAGGGAATACTAATATTTCTTTCATGACTGTCACTACTAGGGGTGTTCCACCTCCTAACCAACCATCGTTGGTCCGTACCACCATGGTATCGACTTCTTCTACCTAGGGAAGAGGTCTAATTCCACCTATGGTGGTGATCACTGCTTCGTTTCCTTAGAAAATGATAGACTCTCCTTTCTCATACGAGATGTCTAGCTTCAGTACGAGTACTGTACTTTCCTCCTCCACTCTACAAACTTTGGGTCTGGGGGCAAGGAGTTCCAATGCTCCTCTGCAAGGATCTATTGGGGGCACTTCCATAGCCTTTATCGCTTTCCCTTATGGCAGGGGTCATATACCCCCTTTGTCCCCCTCACTCAGTGGTGTTCCTCAACACTTCGCTAGGCCTAACATAAACTTGTTTGGAGTAGGTAGTCAAGCACCCCCTCCTTATAATATGTTGGTTGGTTCGACACCTTTCCATTTGTTCAGCATATTTGGTAACAATGCTTTCTCGTCAGCTTCCATTTTGGTCGGGGGAAAACCAAGTTATGGAAAACCAGATCCTATATAGGGTACTATTCTTGCATAGGGGGAACACTTAGGAATTCCTTCCTCACAAGGATCTTGGAATCCATGGCAGGGACTAGTCCCCTTGCCAGGGATGTCGATCAGGGGAAAGCCTTTCCATACCCAGTGGAACCTTGGGAAAGGCCCAACGCCTATGTCGTTTGGATCGGTAGGGGGAAACCCATCCCAGAATCCTTGGAATGCGACGCGAGCTCAACCCTTTATGTATTATTACGGGAACCAACAGATGATGTCTCAATAAGATCCCAATCCATACACTGGTCATGGTTATGGTTATTACCAGAGCCCTATCTAGAAACCTAACTTTTCCTGGCAACCTGGTGCAATTCAAACACTACGCTCCTTTTTTCCCAACTACAATCAACAACCCAAACTATCGTTTCTGGAAACCCTTCACTTTCCATATTTGAAAAGGATCTTAAATGACCCCATCTATCACGATCCGATTTGGCCTCCTATGTCGACCAATTTACCTTCGGACATTCCAAAGTTTGAGGCCAAGCCTAACAAAGATCTTGGTGATCACGTGACTACCTTCCACTTATGGTGCTTGTCTAACTCGTTAAGAGACGACTCCATTCAACTACAATTGTTTTAACGCACTCTCATAGGGAGTGTTGCGAAATGGTACATTGATCTCAACTGCTCATGATACTCTTCCTTCGGCGAATTAGAAATGGATTTCCTTAACCATTTCCAATTACTTGTGAGATACGACGCCGACACTGAATTGTTGGCCAATTTAGAGAAAAAAAAAGTGGACCATATCTCAGATCATATTCGAGAATGGAGACGCTGGAAGAGTTTGATCAAAGTGCCAATCCCACCAACATTCCTACTAGAGTGGTTCCTTAAGTCTTTGGTAGCCCAGTTATCTAAAGATGTCACAACATCCAAAGTGTTTTCCGAGGAAGACGCGATAATGAGAGCGCAACAACTATAGATAATTTACTCTCAATCTGGTTTACTCTATGAGATTTTTCTAGATGCACTGAGGTTAATTCTTGACAAAACCAGGCAAAGGTCTAGACCACATGATGATGGAATTATTGGTTCATCACAAACCAAGCCCACTTATCCATTATCAAATCAATTGCAACAATTGTCGATACAACAAACAACGACCAACCAAACCACTGGTTCGGTTACTCCCCCTACCCAAAATTCCAATGTACACAGTGTGAAAATGACAAACCCAAAGGCCACCCAGCAACCTGATGGAAAGAAGAAACAATGGAAAAAGGGTAAGGGAAATAAGAAACCCAACAATATTGCTAGCAGGGGTGACACTGAAGAGAAGAAGTCAAAGTATTTTTGTAATCTTTGCAAGGAAGACCACCCGATCCATCAGTGCCCTTGGCTTGCGGAGGCCCGGAATTTATTGGCACAACAATAGCATGTCGTGTTAATGAACCCGTTCCCACATGGGAAAAATCTAACTCAAGTCTCCTCAAGTGAGGAAGGGGGCAGTCAAGGACCCCCTCTGTCTTCAAGTAATCCTTCATCTGCAAATGTGTATATGATGAAAGGTGATGCCTATATAACAACTAGAGCACATGATTATGGAAATCCAGGAACCTCTGAGAAGGGTAAAGAAATCGAAAACCCATCTCTTCCTCTTTAGATTGAGAAGACGTTGGGTGAAACAATGACACACATCCCAAAATGTGCGTTCAAGAAATATTCTTACATCCCAAACGCAAGGGCCACCCAGAACTACTCTGTGGTGGAGGATTTATCACAAACCCCTTGTGCGATGTCTACTTTGGAAGTCCTCCAGAGTTTCCCTTCCCAGAGAAAGGCCTTGTTAGTTTCCTTAGGCTCTACCGAGACTTGTAACTCGGGAATGATCATGCTTGATACCTTTGACTTAAAACCTCTTCTTCCTTACCACATTGCTTTTCAGATAGTAGTGGCTTATACCATGAAAACTTTTACCCATAATATTTTCTGTACAGTGGTGGATGAGGGTGCCTCAACATGCGTGATGTATTTGGCATGTTGGAAGGCCATCGGCCAACTCATTTTGTATATGTCACCTACTCTACTTACAGATTTTGATGATCATTCTTTCCAACCACATGGGATCATTCCCTCTTTCCCTGTGCAGTTAGGGGGAAAAACTATGTGTTTCGAAGTTGAAGTGGTTGATGCGTCCCTCGAATACAATATTTTTTTATGAAGGAGTTGGACCTACGCTATGCAAGTAGTGGTTGTGAAAATGTTTCGAGTCTTGTTGTTTCCTCACGAGGATCGGATTGTGACCATTGATCAGTTATCCTTCTCTCGTCCTGACCCTTCATCAAGAGTCTCCACGGTCCTGATGATTGATAACCCCCAGCCTGGAATCGTCAATGTATGGGTTGGTTTGTGCCCATAATTGATGGATACTTTCGATTACCTACCTCCGACTAGCAATGTCCATTATATGATGGCTGTCCCCAACCAGCCTTGGGTTGAAAATTTTCAAATCTCGTCATTTTGCATGACATACTTTCACGATCCATGGACCCTTCCTTCCCCATCCACTATGATGGAAGGGATAGAGCACCATGGCATGGCCATGCCTTTATCTGTGGCAGATGTAGCATACTTGATCATTCAATGAGCTTCTGCCAACCCCGATCCAACTCCAGCACAAGAGTTAGATCTAGTGCTCGAACCTATTTGGGCTCAAGGTTCCCTTGCTGATACAGATTATTTAAACTTAGTCTTGCCTTGAGATGAAGCGATTATTGAGGAAATGAATAGTTCGGACAGACCCTAGGATGATCTTCATCATAGATCTTACTTCCTCTCAGAGTTAAGATGAATTGAAGCAGGATATTTCACTTTGATTATGAATGGAGATAAAGATTGTCCTATAAATCCTTTGGAAACACACATAGTTTACACTGAAGGAAATATGGAAACAATAGTCGAAACGATACCTATTGACATATTTAGAACCCTTGGCATCATGGATAATATCATCGTCGGAGCAGACTGATCCCCCGAGGAGATTCAAATATACACAGATTTATTTAAAGAATTATACAATGTCTTTGCCTGGTCTTACAAGGAAATGCTAGGCATAGACTAATAATCATCTAACATGAAATCACGACTTATCCTGATGTCAAGCTGGTCCAGTTGAAGCTTCATCTGGTCAATCCTAGGAAGGCATCAACTATCAAGGATGAAGTAGAGAAACTACTTAAAGATGGTTTCATCTACCCTGTCCAATTGACTCAATGGGTATCGAATCCTGTGCCAGTCAATAAAAAATAGGGTATGATTCGCGTATGCACGAAATTTCATGATTTGAACAAGGCCTACCCAAAAGATAATTTCCCCATGCCATTTATTGACTAGATAGTCAATGAATGCACAATATGTGAGGCCTTTTTGTTCATGGATGGTTTTTCGGGATACAATCAGATACAAATCAAACATGAAGACCAACACAAAACCACTTTCATCTGTCCATGGGGTACATTCACCTATCGTAAGATGCCTTTTGGTCTAAAAAATTTAGCGGGCCATGTATTTTTCTTTCCATGACCTCAAACATATAGTCGAGGCTTATCTCGATGATTTAGCGTCATGATCTTGTAAGAGAGTTGATCATCCAGAACACCTCTGACTTATTCTTGAATGGTGTCATTACTACCGAATCCGCTTGAATCCAAACAAGTGTAGTTTTTGTATCACATCAGTTCGTCTATTAGGTTTCATCATTTCGACACCAGGTATCATGGTTGATCCTCTCAAGGTTGAGGTAATAGTTCAATTGCCTCCCCTGTGCACCATACCTCAGCTTCAAAGTCTATAGGGAAAAGTGAATTTTCTACGGTGTTTCATCGCAAATTATGCCGAGATCAAAAATGGTTTTATGAATTTATTAAAAAAGGGCATTCCTTTTCATTGGGATGAAGCTGCTCAATGCTCTTTCGCAGCATTGAAAAGTGCCCTCATATCAACCCCTCTGCTTCGACCACCCAATTATAATAAATATTTCCTATTATACTTGGCCACTGCAGAGTCAACCATCGGTATGGTCTTAGTTCAGGAAGATGATTTACTCTCAGAATACGTGATTTATTACATGATTCGAGGCCTAGTTGGACCTGAACTCAATAATTCGCATATTGAAAAACTTGTGTTGGAAGCAGTTCATGATGTCCAATAGTTTCATCATTATATTTTGTTCCAAAAGACCACCATCATTGCCATCGTAAATACATTTCAATACGTATTGACACAATGAGTCATCGGTGGAAAAATCAGTAGATGGATAGTTATCCTCCAGGAATTCGAATTGGAATTCATTTCAGCAAAATCCAAAAATTCAATGGTCTTTGTGGAACTCTTATCGGAACTTCTGGTTGAATCAGGTGTTGTTATACCTGACGAGTCGCCTATCAAAGGAGACATGTTTTTTATCACATCTTCTAACCCCTGGTATGGAGATATGCTTGTCTATCTCCAGACTTTGAAGTGTCCCATCTCTGCTTCTCATGATGAGCGTCTTCATATACACCATCAGGATAAGAACTATCTCATACTCGAGGACACATTGTATCATCGAGGTGTAGACTACATCATTCACCGATGTCTCACTCATTAAGAAGCAAAAATAGTGTTTAACGATTGCCACACTGGAGCACATGGTGGTCATTTGTCTGGGTTGGCAACAACCCAAAATATTCTATGAGTCGGTTACTTCTAGCTGACATTAATCAAATATTGTGTTGAATCGGTCAAGAAGTGCCACCCATGTTAGATCTTCTCTCGGAAGATGAGGGCACACCCCGCTCCCATGTTTCCCGTTATTACCATTGGTCCCTTCACTAAATGGGGGATTGATTACACTACATGTAACCCCCCTTCAACAAGGGGGAACCACTATATCATCGTAGCAATATACTACTTCACCAAGTGGGTTGAAGCTATGCCAATGTTAAAAGATGGCGAGGAGACAACAACTCTCTTTTTGTTCAACCAAATAATAGCAAGGTTCGGTGTCCCGAGAGAGATTGTCACTGACCACGACAGTCAATTTTAGAACAAAATGATGACCAATTTAACATTAAATCTTGGGTTGAGGCAAGAAAATTCATCACCTTATTACCCCCAAGAGAATGGTCAGGTGGAAGTTGTAAATAAATCTCTTAAAACCATTCTACAATGAACAATCAATTCGGCCAAGTCAAATTGGCATTTGATGTTATATTCAAAATTATGGGCTTACCGAATGTCTGTTAAGACTACAACTAGTTTCTCACCTTTTCAACTCATTTATGAGCTAGAAGTATTCTTTCCTATAGAATTCCAGATCCCATCGTTAAAGTTGGAACTATAGTTATTTCTAGATACTTCACCACTTGAATAATGGTTACTATACCTCAAACAACGCAATGAACAATGTCGTGACACAACCTTGTCTAATGAGGCTCACAAACAAAAATTCAAGTGTCAATATGATTGGTCCATTTGTCCTCGAATTTTCTCTAAAGGCAACCTTTTCTTGGTCTATGACCAATATAAGGACCCCCTAGGGGCAGGCAAGTTCAAACTCATGTGGTTCTGGCCTTTCATCATGAAAGAAGTACTACAGAAGGGCGCTTATCATGTGGTGGACTTTGAGGGAAATTTTTTGGCAAAGCCTAGAAGTGGGATCTACCTCAAGAACTATTACTCATAGGTGGGTCACCTTGGGTGACTTTTTGTAATATATGTATAGTCTGTGTACTATTACTTTTTGGGTTTTTGGTTTTATGGATGTGTCTTTTTTGATGTCATCTTTTGCACTGTGGCAGATGTCAAGTGAATCATAGGTGTTTGTTGGATTCACGAATGATGCTAGCTGACACACTCAAATAATTACCTCCACAGCTTGGGTGATTTTCACACCTCAGGGCCAGTTGCTATCTTCAGGAGGTATATATTTAGGCAACACCACAAACAATGTCACCGAATACAGCTCAGTTATTGAGTTACTTCATGACACTTTGTCACTTGGTATCTCTCACCTCTGAGTCTATTAGATGCTCAGCTATTTATGTCTTCGTTAAATGGAGTATACTGTGTTCATGATCCTACTCTACACCGATGATTCTTTAGGGTACATATCTTAGAACGAAGCTTTGATTATATTACATATTTTCATGTTCCTAGGAGATTAAATCAAGTTACAGATACTCTAGCTAATCAAATATTAGATTGGCATCTTGCACACATGTAAGAAAGACACACACATGCACATGTAAATACATTTGTAAAGTAGATGTAATCCATAAGACATAAAAATACATAAAAATCCATATATAATATCAAAAATATCGGAGTACCTGGGTGGGTGCAAGCACCTCAAAAATACGTCCAATAGAAAGTCATAGGGCTTATTCCCTCAAAAATATACAATTAGTGCTCTCATCATGTAAGTTGTCTAGCCTAACTAAGGATGGGGCCTTTTGGCCCTGTTATAATGATCAACGACATTTTCCAAATGTCGAAAAAGTCAGACCCACATCCGTGGTGCCCCCACTACATGAGGCTGCATGGATGGCGAAAGATCCTTGATCTCTACCATGGGGAATCTGAGAGTAAGCGAGGTAAAGTTCTGCTCTACCCATCTCGAAACTCTCTCAGCCTCACTGGATGGAGGTCCCCCTGCTGTTGCTGGTCCATTGGCTGTGGCTGGTGCAACCTCTAGTCGAGGACATGGCCTAGTCCTCGAAAAATCCATTGGATGCACCGGTCCCACATATGCACACAACAAACATATATCTCTCAATTACTCTGGTATACAAAAAAATGATATATATAAAAACAACATAAAAATTAAAAAAAATTGAAAAGAAAACTTACCTAGCTCTCCTCACACCACTCCGGGAGATACACCCATGTCTGGGTCCCTCGAAAATTCAATTCTGTCATAGGGATAGTCCTCTATTGCTGGAATCTGTTAAGACCACCAATCAAAAAACTTGTCATTGAAGGCCTCAATATTCCTCCCTCCCCCCGTCGCGGAAACAACATCGCCCATTTTTTCACTGCTAGAGAGGAGGCTACATGCCCTCAAACAATCTCCCTCGAATTTAGAATAGGTACCCTCTCAAAGAAGAAAGCACAAAGGATAGTCCCAAATCCAAATTTTTTGTGCCTCCACATCCGACACTCTGTCAACTGCCTTTTCATGCAGTCAAGTAATGTAGTACTGATGCAGGAGCATCGTATAAAGACAAAGACACGTGCCTAACCAAAGGAGACAGATGGAAAAGCACCAACACACATTTTGAAGTGTTTTAAAGATTAATGAATGGACATTAATGTGATAGCTAGGGAAGCATACTTACTTTTGTGTTTTGGAGATTGTAAACAGATCTTGAGCGTTGCTCTCATCTGTCGAATGTAGAGGAATTTATGCGTAATGAATGCAAGTAGGTAGATTTAATTTAATGGATTAGATAGTTTTGGGAGCGTAGGAGGTAGGAAGGAAAACATATGATAGACACCCTCAACCCTTGTATCATTGTAACATAATTCATAATTCATAAGTTGTAGAGCTGCAGAGAGGAATATAGGAGGACAGATAATTTTATGCATTTTTAGTTGCTATTGCCCATGTACAGGAGCATTGTATTTAATAGAAGAAAGTTTTGATTCCAATCTATGTGTTTGTTATGGTTGTTGGAACCACCTGTTAAATGGTATGTTGCAGATTTGTTTGCATTCTCTATGTGCATTCTATTCAAATGCCAGTGTGTGTGTGTATGCTCTAGAATTCTATGTTGAATGTTTGAATTATGGATAAGGGGTGAATGAGTTTCAGTTTTTTCTCTTTCTGAGAACTCCTGCAAAGAGTGCAGTGGAGGGTCCGCAAGGAGTGCGTCGACAAGGTTCTATGTTTCATCTCAAGACCCTCAGAGGAGATTCAAATTGTGTCTTTACAAGCAAAGAGTGCTAGCAGAGCACAGAGCTGTGCAAGGTGTGCACAGGCCGGGTAGAGTCTTGGATTTTACAAATCCAAGAGAGAAATTGAGACAATGTTGTTGCAAGGAGTGCACGGAGTCAAAGAACCTAAATAACCAGAGGTTATTTGAAAAATTTCCACAAGGAGTGCATGCAGGGACCCTTCTGGAGGCCTTGAGTTTGCAAGTGGAAGCTCAAGAGGGTTAGAACCTCTCAATTGTTCCAAAGGGAGACAGAGATTGAATTGGTTCACAGGAGTTAAGTTATGGAGGAAGGACGCCAGGTTGTATGGCTAGAAGTCCTTGAGAAGTTGAATCGGACGGTTGAATCACTTCACGAGGAAGTGTCGAAATCCTGTGAACCATTGGATCTCTTAGAACAATGAAGAGATTAGGAATGAGTGTATTTTCAAAACCCATAAGCTCAAGAGGAGTAGTGACCATCAGATCTGGATCAACAAGAACCGTTGATCTCATATGTGAATTCGTGCATCGGAATTCGGGGAATCGAGTGACCAGTGGTTTGGGTCAAGTGCAGTAGATTTCTGGTTGGAAAAATATAGATACATCCAGGACCGTTGGATTGAGGGAGGCACATAGGCATCAATCTCTCTGAAGTACGGATTCAGAGCCAGGGATCCATAGAGGAAGAGGAACAATTGTTGGTTTCCCACTTGAGTCGCGAAAGCCAGAAAATTTGTGTGGATAGGTGGCAAGAACTCACCCCATAAGTAGAGTAAAGTAGAAGTGACAGGTGGCATGCACCCGTTATTGGGCACTTTAATTGTCTAATTGAATAGAAAATCAAAGTGTTCAATATAAATTGTCACTCTGCACAGTGTATGCTAGATTATGGAAGCATCTCTAATCTAATTTGTAGTAGGGAAGTTCTTTTTATCAAAACAAACAAACATTATTGCTAACACAATTGTGCTGATACAGCTGGAGTGCTACAGACTTAAAATCACAATTGCAATCTAAACTGATGAATAAACAAAAACCATGAATTTCCTACCTTAATCTAGCTTTCTAATCTACTTTTGCAAGAGGAGATTCTACACTATTGCAGAAGGGAAATCTAATTATTGCAAGAAGTTGATTCACACTTTTAATTCTACAAAACAATAATTAAACCTAATGCAGAAAAAGGAAAAGTAACTCTCCGGCCATGTTCAACAACTGACTTCTAATTCTCATGAGACAAGTTTTATGCACATTTATCAGAAAGGGACTAAACTGTAACAATAGTTGCATTTAGAAATGTCTAACAGTTAAATCAATTGTAATGAAAACAACTAATATAGAATTTGAAAATAGAGGAGAATTGATGAAGAAGGTGGGCCCCTTCCTTCTCACTGAATCCACTCAAAAAGATAGATCATAGTCTGCTAAAGAAATTCAATCCAGTTCTTCATTCCATTGCCAAAAAGATATTTGTGTATAGTAATCGCTACTTTCTTCAGTTCAGAGGAAAAGACCAACTAACATTACATTAGAAAAAGATATGATATTTAAAGTTAGAGTCAATCAGTGTTAAAAAATAGAGCAGTCCTGAGAACACCCGATTCTTAGGCTGTTCGTTAGATATCATTAATACAAAATCTTGAATTCTCCTTCATCAGCACCATGAGCCAACATTCTAATCAACAGGTGTTGCAACAATTGTATCACAACAGAACTGGGGGTGTCTATTGTAACAACTTCCCAGATTAATAGGCTTCTGTCATAGCAGGTGTGTAATAGCTTCCAGGATTGGCGCATAGTTGTAACAGAGGAGTCATGTAACAGCTTCCAGGATTGACGCATAGCTGTAACAGCAGGGAGTTTCTCAAAGTGGCTTGTTCTAACATTTTGATCAATAGTTAAATCCTTTTGTGGGTAAAATATGTGAACGTTATCAATCAAACATGCTAAGTAGATGAAAACATAAAAGCAAGATGAATAGTTCATACCTTGGGAAAAAGGGTCTTGGTGCACATTATAATAGTCTTTTAACTTGGAAATGAGAAGGTTGAAAGATCAAAAGGTGTGGTGAAAAAGGGACATTTCAAGGTCCTAACACTCGTCACTTTGGGTAGAGTCAACCTTTGTTGATGGACCGTGTTTCAGGGATTCACAAGGGGAGGGCACGAGAAGTCAGTGCTCCAACTCATGAAGTCGTGAGTTGTGAAAGGTGCTTGCATAAGGATTGGCTATGGTCCTATAGGAAAAGGGGCTAAAGAGAGGGGCTTACACCTTCTCTCATTTGCATTTCACATTTCGGCTTTTGCCAAGGGACAGGGCATAGTATTCGAAGCGCCCCAACTCACAAGACCCAAAATATTTTGCGGGCTTAGGCAAGGAGTTTAAAAAAAACCCTTGTAAAGGTTTAGAGAAGATCCTGCGCGGATCTCAGCCTGAGGGAAGGAGGTCTGCACCAAGTACTCCAGTGAAATATTTGTTCATTTAAGCACTGAACCGCACAATTCATGTGTGCCCTGGAAGCCTGGTGTAAAGATGGAGATTCAATAATCTGTCCAATGAGTAGAACTATCACTTTCAGCGATAGGTTGCTGATCTTATGAACCGGCAACTGAGTACCCATCATGTCAGTACCTGCCTCACAATGGAGGTTAATCAACTTTTCTATGTTGTGAGGCCCGGAAGGAAACGTGTGAAGGTTGACTGGTTCCCCTCTCATTGAGAGGCCAATCAAAAAGTATATATCTTCAGTTGTTGGAGTCAACGACTATCCCTCAAGCATGAATGCCTCCACGTCTGGGTGCCAGTAATAAATCAAGGCATTCAGCAACCTAGGTTTTGCCCGCATGAATGCACTCTGGAAGAACTTAAACAAGCCGCATTGAGCTAGAGCAACTACCACATCAGGGTTATCTGACAAATTCATGAGGGATTAGCCCTTGTATTCTTTAAAAATTTTCCTATGAGGGAGGGTATATGCAGGCTGTAATGTAGACAATCACGTATGCCTGCGTACAGTATTTTCTCTGCACGTGGGCATACGCTGGTTGTCCTAAGACAACCCACGTATGCGTAGGGACGACCATTTTAAAGGTTAGCACCCCCCAAAAAAACAAAACGAAATGCTTAAATAAAGAATGGAGATGCAAGGGGGGTTAGTATCTACTTACTTGGTCCAATCGGAAGCTCGTTCCATCCACTGAAGCTCCCAGAATCAACTCTTTTGACAAAGAAGTGTTTTTGGCTCCACGGTTAATTTCTCAATTAACAATGGTGATAATGAGCTACCAACTTCTATTTATAGACTTTTTGGCCCCTTTTTGTCATTTTTTGGACCCTTTTGTCATGTTTTCTAAATTGAAAATCATTTAGTATGGTTCAAGAGTTTTTTATGGATTGTTATGATAAGTGTTGCTTGGGTATTGGGAAACGTTTTGGAGATTTGGGTCTTTTTGAAGGTCCTTTGGTAAAAAGTCATTTTTCCAACTCATTGCATTTAAGTTGGGATTCCACCTCCATTTTATGCATCGTGTTGTATTTTCCTCTTTTCCATAGCATTGATCCCACCAAGTTGCGACATGGAACCATCATTTCTACTCTAGAAGTGTCGTAATTTAGTGGTAGAGCCTACCTTAACATGGATGCCCTAGGTAGATCCTAGTTGCATTTTGGTGTCCATGCCATCACTAATGACTTTAGGCTCGAGATTCCTTATTAATTTTTCCTGATCACAAGTTTGAGCCTCATTTGCATGATTTCTGATCACTCTTGACCTCACCCTCGGGACTCCCAAAACACTATGGGTCTTCTTTTAAGCCATTTTCAGACCCTCTAAAAATGAAAATATTGTCAAGTGATCTTGTTGACCTTCATGCTCGCTAAACTGAAATTTAAGTCATGTCTGTCCGACGATAGTTTACCCCTTATTTGGAATGGACGATCAACTATACGAACAAAGGTATACTCTAGGAGCTTCAGTTCCCTAGAAGAGTATTCTCAGGTATGATTTTAACCCTTTTTCGGACCTTAGGGACTAAATTTACGAAAAAGGAACCCCCATGGAGTCCATAGTTAAGCTCTTTTCAGACTCTCTAAAATTGAAAAGATCATCGAGTGACCTTATTCTTTCACACTTGTTAAATTGGTCCAGAAGAATATTCTTGACGAAGTCCATAGTTAATCTTTTTTCAGACTCCTTAAAAATGAAAAAATCGTCGTGATCATGTATCTATTGTTAGGACCACACTATGTACCTTTTTGCCTATACTTTTTGCCACTATTATACTCTTGATTACCCATATTTAAACTCATACTATCACTTTACCTGATCATTCCAAAGGTATACAACGTCCTTTCTCATTACTATACGTTTAATCTGTTTTGCATAATATTTTACATCACTCTCATACTTGACCATTGATTAGAAATGCATAAGTGTTCAAAACTGCAGATTAGCATCTAAGGCCATTGTGGAAACACATAACTGTCACACAGTCCAAGGTTGTTGTTGCTGAAACATAGAACTGATGCTGAAACACAGAGTTGTTGTACAGTCCAAGGTCACAGATGCTGAAACACAGAGCTGCTGTACAGTCCGATGTCGCAGATGCTAAAACACAGAGTTGTTACACAGTCCAGAGCTGCAGATGCTGAAACACAGAGGAAACCGCCAGGACCGATGATGCTGAAACAAAAGGAAGTCGTTACAGTCAGCAGTGAACAAAGAACCAACCGTCGCTCCCACATAAGAATGCCGACACAATCAAGAGCGCAATTCATGTGGCTGAAACAGCCCACGAATTGTGATTCTGAAATAGCATCAGCAGCAAAGGGAATAAGTTGTTACACCAGCCATAACAGCAATGCCTCATTCAGCTCCAATAATAGCATTTGGTTGCGCGAGACTAGGACATCCGAATCTGGTTTAGAAAGTAGATCCAACTAAAGATAGGACTCAGACACACATTGAAATTCTTGATCAATTGTATCAAGGGGGTTCCTTCTTTTAATAAAGAGGAAATCATCATTCGAGAATCCAAGTTTTTTTATGTATTGAAACGCTTCAGAGAGAGGGACGTACTTCACTTTTGTAGATTGTAATATGATGTTTTGACAGATGAATAAAAGACTGCTTTGATTATCCATCTCTAACTTTCCCATTTCAGGGGAGTCTTGTGAGAAGGGAGGGCCCACCTTCATCACAAGATTCACCCGTTAGTTTTAGAAGTGTGTTAGTTTAATCTCTGTTTATGATTTGATTAATTTTGTTTGTTGAAACACTACTGTTAATGAATTCCGCTTTGCTGAAACACTACTGAACTCTGTCTTAGTTTATTAAATGAAATTCGTAATTCTTTTATCAACAATCTTGTGTGATGATTTCATGGTGTTAGCCATAGATTGGGTCAAGGGTTCCTTCTCAGAAAGGAAGGGATTAGAACATCCAGTTCTCTGTAGATTTTGATTCCTTTTTCAAATTGTGCTAGCCAGAGATTGGGACAAGGGTTCCTGCTCAGAAAGGAAGGAATCAGAACATCCTACCCTCTGTAGACTTCATTTATTTCTGCAAGTGTGCTAGCCAGAAACTGGGTTAAGGGTTCCTGCTCAGAAAGGAAGGAATCAGAACATCCTATTCTCTGTAGATTTCCTTTACTGCTGCAAGTGTGCTAGCCAGAGATTGGGTTAAGGGTTCCTGCCCAGAAAGGAAGGAATCAGAACATCCTACCCTCTGTAGACTTCATTGATTTCTGCAAGTGTGCCTAGCCAGAAAATGGGTTAAGGATTCCTTCTTAGAAAGGAAGGAATCACATTATCCTATTCTCTGTAGATCCCAATTACTTTTCACAAGAGTGCTAATCAGAAGTAGGGATAAAAGTTCCTACTTAGAAAGGAAGGAATTAGATAGCCTTGTTCTCTGTTAGATAGAGTTAATCTTTCTCTGCATTACTGTTTTCATGAAAGGGTGTTAATCAGAAACAAAGTACTGAAGTCACTATTTGAGAGTAAGGGCCTTGATCTCTAATTACAGAATAGTTGTTCTTTCCTATTGCAAGTATTATTTGTAATGTAATCCAGGATTCTTAGATTAATCTTTAAGATCTGCAATAGGGAAGTTTCTTTCCTGTGATTTAATTAAGAACTTCCGTATATTCAAGCAAGTGTGATTAGTATAGTTTCTTTTACTACAACTGTAAGTTGCATTTGGAATTGAGCATATATAGTGCGTGGTTATCTTTGAAATAAAATACTTCCCTGGGTTGATAATTTATGTATCACTTGGTTGTTTGAGTCAATTAAGCAATTATAGTGACCAACATTTTGGTGCCGTTGTCGGGGAAGATAGATATAGATTTCAAAATAACTTATGGTTTCTTTTCTTTAGATAAAAGGATTGCATGAAAACCCCCAAAGACACTAACCCTACAGGTGGCAAGGGAAAAGGAAAAGGAGGAAGAAATACCTACATAGACGAAATCTTATCAAAGTCTAAATCTGCTGCTCAACGACCAAATCTTCGAAAAGAAAACTCCCAGCCTTCATTTCAAGCACATTTTGGAACAGGGAAAGAAGTTTGGATCCCTAAGACAGTCCAGAAGCTAGTAGGAGACATTGAGGACAGAGCAAGTACAGCAGAGGAGCAGACAGAAGAAAACATGGATGAGTACAATGAAGACTTGCATCACAAAGAACAGGCAGAAGGAGAGGTAAAAGATGAAAATTCTTTTTCTACATTAGGATTCCCTATAGGTGATCTCCCTAGAGGAGCATCCCCCATGAAAAACATTCCACTCTCAGCATTGCCTAATTTTCATGGTTTATCTTCAGAGGATCCTGATGAATTTCTGTTTGAGTTTGATATATTATGTAGGAGTTATGATTATGTTTCTAATGCTCAGAAACTGAAGCTATTCCCAACAACACTAAAAGGGAATGCACTAAGATGGTTTATGAGTCTTGGAGGCCATGTAATCACAACATGGGACCAAATGAAACAGAAATTCCTAAACAAATACCAAGACTACTGCCGAACGAGAGAAAAAAGGGAGGATCTATTCAAGATGATGCAGAAAGAAGACGAGAACCTGGAGGAATTTGTAGAAAGGCTACAATACAATCTACAAAGATCCAGTCATCCCAATGTAAGTAAGGATATTCTCAAAACTATTTTATTAAAAGGGGTAAGGGATGACTCTCTGGACATGCTGAATATGCTTGGGAAAGGGGACATATCCAAGGAATCATACGATGAAATTGTCAATTTATGCAAAAGATGTTCAAGGGGAGCTTCAAGAAACAAATTAAACAGTAGGGACACCACATTCTCTAGAGTCCAAAAATCAGCTAGCGGGGGAGCAACAAGAGCTGAGATAGGTAATTTACTTGAAGATTTTAAAACTGAAATGTTAAGCTCTTTCGCCTCACAAATGGATACCTTGCAGATTAAGAAAAAGCAAGCAGAAGCAGAAGCAGCCTTGTCTATCTTTTGTTCTCAGTGTAGAGATAAGCATCCACGATGAGAATGTCCACTGGACAAAAAGCCAATCTGTACTATCTGTGACAAAGATCATGATACCCAAAATTGTCCATCTTTACCAGGGATCAAGGCAGTGTTACAACCAACGGATGAATAAGCTGAAGCTGTCTATCTGATGACATAGAGGAGGCAATGGAAACCGCGAGGACAAGGTATGAACTCTAACATGCCATTTTCATCTTCTAATCGTTGGAACAATTACTCTTCTTTCAATCAAATGAGTTATCCCTACAATCAGATGCAGTACACTAATCAAATGAACTACCCATCCATGCAACAAACGTACCCACCCATGAAACAAACTTACCCACCCATGCAACAAACTTACCCACCCATGCAGCAAAATAACCCACCCTTTGTTGATCCCTCAACATGGACCCCTTGGCCTCCACAACAACAACAACCATATCAGAATCAGTGGAATCAAAATTGGAGAGGA
>ML777362.1:463808-539015 GCA_009831015.1 Picea engelmannii
AAAAATATGCTTCAGTTTCTCCTATTTTCGGCAAATGCTACAAATTCCATTTCACAAGCCTGTTGAATGGGATCTATCCTAGAATGAAATATGCTTCAGTTTCTCCTATTTTCGGCAAATGCTACAAATTCCATTTCACAAGCTCGTTGAATGGGATCTATCCTAGAAGCTAGGCTTTGATGGAGGGTCAACTAGCCCATAAAACTGTATTCAATTATAACAATACCTCAATGATTGATCACATTTCCAGTGTTAGTGACTTTGTCCTTCCATATAGGGCTTAATATTTAGTTGCATGTTAAACATGCTATGATATGGGAATATTGTGCAAGTTCTGAGAAAAAAACTTTTTTTTTCAGCAATTTGGAAGAACTGATATCTAGGCATTATTCTCTAGTCTAGTCCTTTATGGGAGTGAGAATCCAATGTGTCTCCCAAGTATGGGAATATTGTGCAAGTTTTGAGAAAAAAACATTTTTTTCAGCAATTTGGAAGAATTGATATCTAGGCATTATTCTCTAGTCTAGTCCTTTATGGGAGTGAGAATCCAATGTGTCTTTCAAGTATAAAAGGCTCTTTTGGAAATCTAAATCCTCTTTAGTGTTGATGAAACAACCATCTTGAAAGATTTCTCTCTAATCAACTAACATTAGACCTTTCTTTATTCCTTGTTTTCCTAAGCATCTAACAATAGACCTTTCTTCGTTCCTTATTTTCCTAAGAAACTAACAAACAAACTCTGCATTAATGACCAACTACCATATACCAGAGGTTCCCTCCTCGCGATTCCAACAGATCTACCACATATTTGTTTCTCATGTCAGTGGCACTTTTGACAACCTTGTTAGCATCAAGGTACTATTTAGAGATTGAGGATACCTATTGAAAGGCACATTGCAATTATCACTGCTTCTAAGTACACGTAATCATAAATCCAAGAAACATAGTGATATTTTTTGTTGGAATCCTAAAAGGAGGAAAAGGATATTCATATGAGATTGAAGCTATTTTGGCTATTCTGTCTGCAATGGATAGAATGGATGAAGCACAAAAATTCATGGTTTTAGTAGCTTCTCTGTTGCAAATGGTAGTGGAGTGTTTGAAATAAAAATGTTTGAAGATAAAAGGAGTGTTTTGTATCGATTCTTTCAAATCTAACAGATCCAAATCTTGTAGATCTGAGTGTCCAACTGAATATATGAGAATAAGTGTGATTCCTCTTCTAATTGATCAATTGAAGAGTTCTTGAGAGCATGCAAAACAATTGTACTATTCATGAGATATCAAATGTGCTATACTTGGTCGCATTAATACTTCAACATGTTCTCGGGGGGATTTATCTTGGATCTCTGTGAAGAAAGTTTAGTTGATTTAATCATTTACCACTTGATCACAGCCTTATTGACTTTCTAATAGGGCTTCATTAATATGTATGGTAATTCCATGTGTTTCCACAAGTTTGATACCTACCTCTTGTTTCCCTCATGGACACCTTAAGGTGTTGAGTAAATTCTGTGGGAATGGAACATTGTTCTATTACATGTATCTCATATTACATTGTTCTTGGATTCTGCAGCTACTGCACATTGCCACTTCGTGTTGGGTCAATATGAACAAGATTTTTCTTCAGGTCCACCTTGAATTAATATGTGCCACATTTTTACATGGACTATCCCAAACTAACTCCGCTGACAGGTTTTTACCAGGATTATCCTCAACCAACTCTACGGAAAGGCTTTTTCCTAGGTTACCCTAAACTAACTCTGCTGAAAGGTTTTTGCCTGGATTAACCAAATTTAACTCTCCTGAAGGGTTTTTACTTGGATTACCCCAAACTATCATTTTCAAATTTGTTGGGAATATTAAATCTTAATCCTTAAAAAAATCCTTGCAACTTGACCTGGCCTCATTACAAGTTGAAAGGTTTTGCAACCCCCATGGCTCCCACCTCAACACCTTTATATTTATTGTCTTCAATTGATATATATAGTCATCCTCTGAGTAACCCATTGAGGAATGTAAAATCACTTCTTTTATAGATGCATTAAATATCTGGTCTAATTCAATGTGTGAAATATACATGTTCCTTTCATTTTTGTACCCTTAATTTTTTTATGTATGGATTTAAACCCCACAAAAAGAAAAATTTAAAACCCCTTTACACCATTGCGCATCCTTGAATACACAAACATTTATGTTTGTTATCTCCACTTGTCCTACAAGCGCATTACCCACTGCACAATGTGACAATTGGTAGTTTACAAAGTCTTTTACGAATTCAAAATTTATTTATTTATTTTATTTCTAGGTTTTAAATACCAGTTTTTCCTTTGAAAGATCCTTTAGCCCATTTACGAAACACATGTGATGGTGTCCTGTCCCTTACATACAAAGAGGGTGGACTTCATTTTCAAAGAGTGAGATGAATTTTGCACTCCCCTTTTTCCATATTGTTATGTGGCACTTTTCCTGCTTCTGCTTTTCTACGACTTCTTCTTCCTTTTTGAGATGTTTACTTCTCCTTTGCATTTTTGCTTTCACATTATGCTGATTGTCTTCAAAATTCACTTTTGTTTTGATTCATTTAAGTTTGGATGTCCACTTTCTGTGAACATAAGGAAGCTTCTTTGAACTTGGTTTTATGAGTGTGAGTATATGATAAGATCATCAGGCAGTAAGTGTTTCTGGTATTTGAACACATGTTGCAGAGTACAGTACTTGAAACATTAGGCCTTTGAACCTCATTTAGAGTTATGGGTAACAAGTATGTTCTTGCATTCTTTTTGTTGAATTGTGGTAACAATTATGTTCTTGCATATTCATGTAAGGCAAGTTTAGATGAATGTTGAAATGTGACTGTCTTAGAAAATCCTCAAATTCAAATTTGTGACAAACATTAAAATTGTCAGTGGTAGATTAATACTTTATTTTTTTGATAATGCAACTTCTTATCTTTTATGTTTGTATGGTCTAGGATAACTAGTTTAAATATTAAAATTATTTGTCTCTATATTTAGGGTATATTCCTTTTGATGCCAAAAAGAAAACTGTTGCAAAAAATCATGTAACCTTGCATCGATGCATATTCAGTAATTATAGTTATGTTTTCTTGGACATATTTTACAGAATGTGTCATGTAGATTACCAGTGTAATATTCAATTTCCAAGTCTCTTTTGCTCCTTCTTAAGAATGTACTGGCTTTTGTGAAGTTTTGTGTTGCCTTTATGCAACTCATTTTTCAATGATTTTACTTGGGTCAACATGCAATTCTCTTAGTTATTTTTCCTTGGCTTTCCTAGGAATTTGCTTTTAACCACCAAGGTATCTCATGGGATTTAATGAATCTCTTTGAATGCACTATTCATGCATAAGCCATAGTCTCCTACGCAAGAAATTAATTAAAGGATATGATACATTCAATCTCAATTGTGCCCATGATTATTCTAGTGTTTTTCAAGGGACAGTCTTGAAATTCCAGTCCAAGACTCAAATGAAATTATCCAAATTGAAGAAATAAATCATTGAGGTCTCCATGAAATTGGAACTAGCTGCCACCCTGGCCAAACCTAGAGATCATATGGACACATGAGTAGAAAATAGATGAATAGTAAGCATATTGAGACTTGCATTTACTTCTTTCATAACGACCCTGTCTCTTTCCAGACCCAGCCCTGCAAGCCATTCCTCCATTTTTTGCACCGATAAAGTATCAAAATAGATGAAAAATTATATGATGATCCTTAGGGAGCAAGGGTGAGGGATTCTAAGCAAAGGAACCTCAATCAATAATTCTAAAATCTTCACAAAATTCCAATTATGATAGAACTGCCAATGTCCCAGTTTTCAGTTTAGGAACTAAATGTGCCTCGTGGGTTTTCCTCTCAGTCTATTTGGCATTTATGAAACCTAAATTTATCTGTTGATGGGAATGAAGGAATAGAGGAGGCATGGAAGGCTATGACTATCAAAGAGAAGAAAATGAAGAAAATGATAAGAGATCACATGGGACTTCTTCCTCGTCAGTTTGGGGTTCAGGAAGCCCAAATTTCTCAGTTGATGGGCATAAAGGAAAGGGAGGTTGTGACAATCAGAGAGAATAAAAGTATATGATATCAATGAATGAAGGAGGTTGGAATAGTAGTAGAAGAGGAAGAGTGGGTTATGGATCTCGAAAAGGAGAGAGCGATTGAATTGATGTATGTCCTCTGTTTTGTGGCATAGGATTTTTGAATTGAATTTGAACATTTAAAGTGATGGATATGTGGAAATGAAAGATTTATTGAATATGAATATGAAAAATCGTATAGGTATTCCCCTTCATTTTCATACTGTTGATGATTTCAAAGAGGTATCCAAAAGGGCCAATAAGCAGTGCTTTGGTTTATTGGAATAAAAGAATGTGCTCTTTCATTAGAGAAAATCAAGGACATTATGTATTGGAGACTCATCACACTTTTCATAAGCTTCATGGTCTCATTGTCATTTATCTTCATTCCACTTGGAATCAAAATCTATTCCTTGTTCTTCACAATGAATGGACCTAGCAGTTCCCAAAAATATCTCAACAGATGTTGGTAAAAGAGCATGGAATTTAAATTTGACAGGTGTCATTCTCTATTTCCCCTACATAATATCAACCTTTATTGTTTATTGGTTCAGAATTGGATTATTGTAGTTTCTTCTCAGTATTCATGCATAATACTAATCCCAGTATTGATTGTGCTATCTGAATCCCATTTGAGACTTACGACATGATTACTTTTGTAAGGTAACTATATTCATATTTATTAGACATGTGCTCATTATGTGAAAAGAGTCTGAACAAGTTCCTAACACAACCTAAATAGCCTTTCATAGACAAAATTGCATTAATCAGAGCATTGCAGAGTCACCATTTAGGCTTCAACTACTATAACCTCCCTTAAACAGGAGTATTCTATGATACACTTCCGTACAATAAAACTGTTTTAATTATAGAATAAAAGAATTTATGAAAACTAATCACATTTACTATGTAGAGACTTTCAATCTATTCAAAAGACAAAATTTCACTGTTAACAGGACATTGTGGAAATAAATCCCTATATTGGTGAAAATTCATCATAACACCCCAATTTTGGCTCCTAGACATTTTTGAATTATAGATCTGCTGAGAAACACTAGCAGCAAGGTTACATCAATCTGGTTAAAATTATGGGGATGCTAAATCTTCTAGGCCTATCATAGGGATAGATTTTGATAGCGTTGAGGAACAATGTGTCACATGTAAAATGGATTTCAAGCCAAATCTAATGCTTTAAAATGTGTTATTATTTAATATCTTCTAAAAATTGGAAAGACTTGATCTTGAAGCTAGTTGCCACCATGTATTGAGAGTAATATTATGAGACAACAAAACATGATATTGAAAACCCTACGCTCATCTCCATGGAAATCACAAACCTGTTCTTGCAGTGTTGTGTCAATGGTATGTGTGGCCCTACCTAAATATATGGCAATGTTCAATATAAGGGAATGAATGATTGATTTTAATAAATCTTGTGAAGAAGCCTGGATTCTTGAAATAGATTTAATGAATCTCTTTGGATGCACTATTCATGCATAATCCATAGTCTCCTACCCAAGAAATTAATTAAAGGAGATGATACATTCAAACTCAATTGTTCCCATGATTATTCAAGTGTTGTTCAAGGGGCAGTCTTGAAATTTCAGTCCAAGACTCAAATGAAATTCTCCAAATTGAAGAAAGGAACCATTGAGGTCTCCATGAAATTGGAACTAGCTGCCACCTTGGCCAAACCTAGAGATCATATGGACACATGAATAGAAAATAGATGAACAGTAAGCATACTGAGACTTGCATTTACTTCTTCTTTCAGAACGATCTTGTCTCTTTCCGGACCCAACCCTGCAAGCCTTTCCTCCATTTTTTACACCCATAAAGTACCAAAATAGATGACAAATTATACAATGATCCTTAGGGAGAAAGAGTGAGGGATTTTGAGCAAAGGAACCTCAATCAACAATTAAAAAATCTTCACAAAATTCCAATTATGATAGAACTTCCAATGTCCCAATTTTCAGTTTAGGAACTGAATGTGCCTCGTGGGTTTTCCTCTCAGTCCGTTTGGGGTTTATGAAACCTAAAATTATCTGTTGATGGGCATGAAGGAATAGATGAGGCGGGGAAGGCTATGACTATCAAAGAGAAGAAAATGAAGAAAATGATAGGAGATCACATGGGACTTCTTCCTTGTCAGTTTGGGGTTCATGAATCCCAAATTTATCGGTTGATGGGCATAGAGGCAACGGAGGCTGTGACAATCAGAGAGAATAAAAGTATAGAATATCAACGAATGAAGGAGGTTAGAATAATAGTAGAAGAGGCAGAGTGGGTTATGGATCTCGAAAAGGAGAGAACGATTGAATTGATGCCTTGGGTTGATGTATGTCCTCTGTTTTGTGGCATAGAGGTGTTGAATTGAATTTGAACATTTAAAGTGATGGATATGTGGAAATAAAAGATTTATTGAATATTATATGAAAAATCCTATAGGTATTCCCCCTTATTGTCATATTGTTGATGATTTCAAAGAGGTAGCCAAAAGGGCCAATAAGCAATGCTTTGGTTTATTGGAAGAAAAAAATGTGCTCTTTCATTAGAGAAAATCAAGGACATTAGGTATTGGAGACTCATCACACTTTGCATAAGCTTCATGGCCTCATTCTCATTTATCTTTATTCCACTTGGAATCAAAATCTATTCCTTGTTCTTCACAATGAATGGACCTGGCAGCTCCCAAAAATATCTCAATAGATGTTGGTAAAAGAGCATGGAATTTAAACTTGACAGGTGTCGTTCTCTATTGCCCCTACATCATATCAGCCTTTATTGTTTATTGGTTAAGAATTGGATTATTGTAGTTGCTTCTCAGTATTCATGCATAATACTGATCCTAGTATTGATTGTGCTATCTGAATCCCATTTGAGGCTTACGAGAGGATTACTTTTGTAAGGTAACTAGATCCATATTTATTAGACATGTCCTCATTATGTGAAAAGAGAGTCTGAAGTTTGAACAAGTTCCTAACACAACCTAAATAGCCCTTCATAAACAAAATTGCATTAATCAGAGCATTGCAGATTCACCATTGAGGCTTCAACTACTATAACCTCCCTTAAACAGGAGTATTCTATCATACACTTCTGTAAAATAAAATTGTTTGTATTCTACAAGAATTTATGACAACTAATCACATATACTATGCAGAGACTTGCAATCCATTCAAAAGACAAAATTTCACTGTTGACGGGACATTGTGAAAATAAATCCCTATATTGGTGGAATATCATCAAAACATCCCAATTTTGGCTCCTGCAGATTTTTGAAATATAGATTTGCTGAGAAACTCTAGCAGCAGGGTTACATCAATTTGGTTAAAATTATGGGGATGCTAAATCTTCTAGGCCTATCACAGGGAGATATTTTGATAGCGTTGAGGAACAATGTGTCACATTTAAAATAGATTTCAAGATAAATCTAATGCTTTAAAATGTGCTATTATTTAATATCTTCTAAAAACTGAAAAGTTGAAACTAATCAATCAGTAACAACAATTTCTCATAAATTGACCCGCTACTGGAAATTGAAAGTTGCTAAGTAACAAGTAAAGTGAAAAATCCTTCTCCCCCCAAGGACTGAGTATGGGTCCCTAAATTTCTCCACCTCCTCTATATAAAGATAATATTAGATTTTCACATTTGGCAACATTATATAGAAAGCATCTGAGTGCCCAGTCCATTGTTTCATAAGCTTAGGCCCCTTTTAACAAGCATATACAGAATCCCATTCTAGAGAACAGTTTCAGGTTATCCCTCATCTCTTCCGATATCTTGGAAGAGAATCCTGATCATTTTCAATATGGGAATGGGGCCTTTATATAAAAAACAAAATTAACCACCAGTCAAATCTCTAGGGTTCACTTGTGAGACTTTGAAAACATTGAAATTAGAAGAAAAATACTAAATCTATTTCTCAGTTTCCAAAGACTTCAAAAATGTATGTTTCTGAACTGATTTTATTTACAAAATCCCTTGTTTTGTTTCAGGAAACTTTAAAACAAATGTAATTATATACTAATACAATTAACCAAATAAACACCGCATTCATCCCAATTAGAATACCACAATACCTTAAATTCTACAGTGTACCAAAAGAACCATATATAATGCAGAATGACGACAAATTTCCAACTTTTAAACAATTTTAGATGATAGTAAATACATATTACAGTGGAATGATAAAAATGAACAAATTTAATATCTCAAGGGCAATTAGACAAATCATAGAAACTTAACGACAAAGAATCCCAGTTTAATTTGTGGAGGCTCTAGTATTCAAAGAAAATGATCCCATTTCATGAGATAAGTTATATGGGAGCTTCACTAACTTATATGTTCAACAAATAGATTCCAAGTAAATCAATAAGCACCTCTCTGAACAGGTGGGTTGCGGCTACACCACTTGCTTAATGGAAACGTAGAGATCTGAATTTGCCAGTTTGGTCGAGCCTCAACGCCAAGCAGAGTCCTTCTCTCTTGGAAGGCTAACAAACTATGGTGCCTGGGCCGAACCTAGGAGTATCCCAGCTCCCTTTTTTCCGTTCTGTCAAGGCCCAAAAGGGAAATAAGCAGTAGCATGAAGATATGAAAGGTAAAATCGTAAACCTTTTTTTCTTCAAGGCCCAAAGGGGGAATTCAAATAAGCATGAACATGTAAACCTGGGACTGCATATATGGGAAGATCCCATACAATTTATACCAGGTGGGAGGGACAAAATGCTCTGAGACATCTCCTTGTTCTTTGAAAATCTGGCAAAGGGAATATTGTAGCTACCCAGTGCCCATACCAAAAAATCGGGGCGAATTAAACCATAAACCCCGATTTTACCAAATGATAGGGCGAAGATGCTATCAGAAATTTCCATACTTCTAGAGATTTGGCTAATGGAAGCCTGTCCCTCCAAATTTCAAGGGAGAAATATATTTTTTTTTCCTCTACCCCTCCTAAAAACATGGGCTAACCCTGTACACAATTTTTCCCCTAAAATAAATTATGGGCTAACGATATAAGTTTAAAAAAATCACTCTAATACAAAAAATTCGCCTAATAAAAAATTGGAGGCCCCTTAATTTCGCCCATGAACGAACTTTCGCCCCTAAAATCATCTATAGTATTGGTATGGTATAGTATGGTGATATTGGTATGATATTGGCATGCATATAATTGCCAATGCATACCATTGCACTGCAATGGTATGCAATTGTATTGGTATTGGTATGCAATGGCATGGTATTGGTATGCAATGGTATGGTATTGGTATTGGTATTGGTATGTTATTGGTATGGTATTGTATTTTATGGTATTGGTATTGGTATGTTATTGGTATGGTATGGTATAGTATTGTATTAGTATGGTATTGGTATGGTATGGTATAGCATGTTATTGGTATTAGTATTGGTATGCAATGGTATTGGCTGTATTGGTACACAATGGTATTGGAAATGGTATTTGTATTGGTATTGGAAAGGTATAAAGGTATTGCCAATGCATATTGGTATTGCTTTTAGTATGGTATTGGTATGGTATTGTTATTGGTATGGTATTGGTATTCATATCATTGCCAATGCACACCATTGTCGTGCAATGGTATGTAATGGTATTGGTATTGGTATGCAATGGTATGGTATTGGTAGGCAATGGTATGGTAATGGTATGGTATTGGTATCAATATTGGTATTTGTATTGGTATTGGTATTTGTGATGGTATTGGTATTTTTATTGGTATGGTATTGGTATTGGTATTTGTGATGGTATTGGTATTTTTATTGGTATTGGTATTGGTATTGGTATGGTATTGGTATTGGTATTGGTATGGTATCATATTAGTATTGGTATTGGTATGGTATTGATATTGTTATGGTATTGGTATGCATATCATTGCCGATGCATACCATTTCCAACGCATACCATTTCCAATGCATACCATTGCCAATGCATACCATTGACGTGCAATGGTATCCAATGGTATTGTTATTGGTATGCAATGGTATGGTATTGGTATGGTATTGGTATTGGTATTGTTATTGGTATCGGTATGGTATTGGTATTTGTATTGGTATAGATATTTGTAATGATATTTGTATTTGTATTGGTATGGTATTGGTATTAGTATGGTATTAGTATTAGTATGGTATCAGTATTGATATTTGTATGGTATGGTATGGTATTGGTATTGGTATTGGTATGCAATGGTATTGCTTGTATTGGTATGAAATGGTATTGACAATGGTATTGGTATTGGTATTGGAAAGGAATAAGTGTATTGGCAATGCATATTGGTATTAGTTTTGGTTTAGGTATTGGTATTGGAAATGCATATTGGTATTGGTATTGACAATGGATATTGGTATTTGTATGGTATAGTATTGGTATGGTATTGGTATTGGTATGGTATTGGTATTGGTATTGGTATTTGTATGCATATCATTGCCATGCAATGGTATTGGTATTCGTATGGTATGGTATTCGTATTGGTATGCATATCATTTCCATGCAATGGTATGGAATGGTATTGGTATTGGTATGCAATGGTATGGTATTGGTATTCTATTGGTATTGGTATTAGTATGCTATGGGATTGGTATTGGGATTGGTATTGGTATTGGTATGGCATGGAATGGTATGCAATGGTATTGGTATTGGTATGCAATGGTATTCATATTAGTATGCAATGGTACGGTACTGGTATGGTATGGCAGTGGTATTGGTATGGTATTAGTATTTGATGCAAGAGCATCGTAAGAAGCAAGCAAGCGCGGAGGTGGAAGACAGCTGGGACAAGCACCAACGCATTTCAAGTTGAAATGTTTTGAAAGTTTGAATGCGCAAATATCAATGTAATAGTTAAGGGGAGACGTACTTGCATTTATGCTTGAGCATTTTAAACAGGTCATGAGCGATTGCTCTCATCTGTCCTAGTAAAAGGCATTTAAGTCTATTTATGAAAGTAGGTAGCTTTGAATTGCAGATTAGATAGTTTAGGAAGTAGGAGGGAAAACCAAATATAGACACCCTCACCTTGTATCTTTGGAACATTATCAATTATTATCAACTATTGCAAGCATGAGAGCATAGAGAGCAGAGAACTGTGTAGAGAAGAATCCATGTACAGAAGTTCTGAATTAATATATGAAGTTTTGATTTAGACCCATGGTGTTATGATGTCTTTTGTGTATACATGTTGAATGATATGCTTATGGTTGTTTACTCTCTGTTATGCATTTTCTTTATATGTTGTGTGTGCATGTATGATTTCAAGTTAAATGTTTGAAGTCTGAGAGAGTGAGAGAATGAGTTTCAATTGTTTCTCTACCTGAGTGAAAGCTCCTGCAAGGAGTACAGCAAAGTTGTCCGCAAGGAGTGCGTTGATAGAAGTTCATAGTTCATCTCTGAAAGATCAGGAGGGATATCGTTGTTCTCATTCCAGCAGGAATGCAAGTAAAGCATCGAAGTCGTGCAAGCTGTGTGCAGGCTGGTTGAAAGTTTAGAACTTATCAACCAAGGGAAGAGTTGAAGGACTGCCACTGCAAAGGGAGTGCACATAGTCAAAGGAATCAAATACTCAGGGGTATTTGAAGGATTTCCGCAAGTAGTGTGTGCAGGACTCTTTTTGAAGACTCGAAGTTGCAAAGAAAGCTCAAGAGGGTTAGTGCCTTCGAAAATACTTCAAAGGGAGGAAAAGTGAATTTGCTTTGCAGGAAGTTAAGGTTCAGTGGAAGAACTTCGGCTATATTTGCAGGAGTTATCAAGGAACAACAAGTGGTTGGAATTCTCTGAGAGGAATTCACGAAATCACGTGGACCGTAGGATCCAAGGAAGTTGTAGGGTAGTTATAGGCAGGCGAGCTTACCCCTCTAGGACCCAGAATCAACGGGGACTGTTGATCGAGCTTTGTACAAGCCTTCGGATCATTTCGGTAATTTGGGGATCCTAATGATAAGGAGTTGAGCACAGTGAAACAAAAGTCCCAAAGTCACAATTTGCAATCAGAATTGAGTTAGAGTTTCAGGATTTCATCACTTCTAGTGTCGGGAACCGGAGAAGACAACACTTTGGGAAAAACAATCCCGAAAACCTGGAAGAGTGACAAGTGGAAGGAGTCTACATTAAAGGAAGGGAACTGCTAAGGATGACAGGTGGCGTGTCTTCGTCAATTGGCGAAGTCAAACCTTGTGGACCATTTTGGGGTTCAGAGGTCGAAGGAAGGAGAGCCTTGCATCTAGATTCATGAAATTGCGAAGTTTGAAATCCCAATGAAGTGAGAAGCCCATTGAAAAGTCAACCTTTGTCGAGTGTATCGGAGTTCAGAAATTTGGATTTCAGAGGCTATAGGGATAGGGACCCTAGACATCAGGGATCGCAAAATCGTGAAACACAAAGTTCGGAAATCGGGAAAAGCATGACCACATTGTTTGGTCAGGAGATTTAAATTGATGCTTAGTGTTTGATCATGCAGATCAATTCATAAGGGCCTATGGAAAAACACCATTGTAGGTGTGCAGGATTCCCCTAGGAGGAATCAAAGAGTCAATAAAGACTCAAAGGGAAGATATAGAGCGATCTTGAGTGGACCTTGACCCACAGGTTTGGGCCTTGCAATGCAAGAGTGGTATTAGATCTTGACTCTATTTGTATACTGTAGGCAGAGGAAGTGAGGAGAAAGAGTTCTTTACTTTCTGTAGCAGAGAAGATTTATAGCCATACTGCCAAGAAGAAGAGATAGGCTGATGGCAATGCCCGATCCAGCAGTGGAAAGGGAGATGTGCGAACTACGTGCTAGGCTTGATGCCATGGAGACATCATAGAGGCACACAGTTGGCGTTGGAGATATTAGCAAGGCTGAAAGTGAGAATGAGGTTGGACATGAAGAGACTGTTGTAGCTGAAGATGCAACAGATGAACGCCTATTTAGGGTTGTTGCAAGGATAGGTGCTCGAGAAAAGATGGACATTCTAGTATATGAAGGAAACCTAGATGTTGAAGAGATTCTAGACTGGATTAGATCTCTGGATAAATATTTTGACTATGAGGATGTCGAGGAAGACAAGAAGGTCAAACATGTTGTCACAAGACTTAAACGGTATGCAACATTGCGGTGGGATGAACTGCAAGCTAACATACACTGCAAAGGCAAGAAAAAAATCAATAGCTAGGATAGAATGGTTGCGGAGATGAAAGAAAAATTCATTCCCAAGGACTATCAAATCACTTTGTTTCGGAGGATGCAGAACTTGAGACAGAAGCTGATGTCAGTGAAAGAGTACACTGAGGAGTTCTACAAGATAAACATCAGAGAAGGTCATCGGGAAAGTGATGATGAAAAGGTTTCCAGATACATGAATGGTCTGAGATATGACATTCATGACGAGATGAGCATGATGATCCATCGAACAATGGAGTATGCTTATTAGATGGCTTTGAAAGCTAAAGATAAGCTGAGCCGGAAGCAAGATCAGAGAGGCCAAGGCAGAAGTCAAGCCAGAGGCAAAGCAGTTGCCCAGGATAGGACACAGAAACCTAAAGAAGAGGGGAAGAAACCTCAAAATCAACCTGAGAGAGGAGGAATCTCACAAGGAAGGCAATGTGCTGATGGAAACACTTTTCCTTGTACCAGAGAAAGAGGAAGGGGTCGAGGAGGAGAGATAAAATGTTTTACCTGCGGGAAAAATGGACATAAATCTTATGAATGTCTAGACAGGAAGAAAGAAGGAGGTGAAACTCACATTGTCAAAGCATAAAGATGGAATGTTGAGGCAGAAGATGCTGAGGGTGGAAGATCACTAATGATGAGGAAATTTCTCTTAACACCAAAGAAGGAGGCGGAGAACCTAGTCCAAAGGAACAGTCTTTTTCGGACTTCTTTCAAGACCAAAGACAAGGTATGCAAAGTCATCGTGGACAGTGGTAGCATAGATAATCTCGTTTCTACAGAGATGGTAGAGAAGCTGGAGTTGGAGACGATTGAACATCCAATCCCATACAGAGTTTCATGGCTACAAAAAGGACATCAGGTAAATGTCACTAAACAATGTTTAGTTGAATTTAAAATAGGAGGATATAAGGATGAAATATTGTGTGATTTCATTCCCATGGATGTTTGTCATCTATTTCTGGGTATACCACAACAATATGAAAGGAATTTGATTCATGATGGGAGAATGAACACATACACCCTGGAGAAGAATGGGAGAACTCACATGTTGCTTCTGATTAAAGATAAAGAAGTGAAACCAGAGGTAAGCAACATTGTACTTCTCATGAGTGGGAAGGAAATTCTTACAGAGGTTAAGAGGAAGGAAGATACACAATTCATTGTGGTCAGGAAGCCCAAAATTGTTTTGACCAGTACAAGGCTGGTTGATCTACCAGAGGAAATCCAGGAGTTGCTAAAAGAATTCGTTGATATAGTAGTGGACGAACTACCTTGTTTGTTGCCACCAAGAAAGAGTATAATTCATCACATTGATCTTATACTTGGAGCTATTTTACCAAACAAAGAAGCATACAGATTGACGCCGCAGGAGAATGAGGAGGTCAAGAGACAAGTCCAGGATTTAATGGAAAAAGGATTGGTTAGAGAAAGCTTGAGTCCATGTGCTATTCCGACAGTGCTCAGCCCAAAGAAAGATGGAGGTTGGAGAATGTGTATAGACTCAAGAGAAATTAACAAGATTACCATCAGGTATAGATTTCAATTGCCAAGGATGGATGACTTGATGGATTGCTTGAGTGGAGCAAGATTATTTTCAAAGATTGATTTGAAAAGCAGATATCACCAGATTCGTATGAGAGAAGGTGATGAATGGAAGACAACATTCAAAATGAATGAGGGGCTGTATGAATGTCTTGTTATTCCATTTGGATTAACAAATGCACCTAGTACCTTCATGAGGCTGATGAATGAAGTCCTGAAGGATTTCATTGGAAAATTTGTCATTGTGTATCTTGATGACATACTGATTTACAGCAAGACAAAAGTTGAACATATGAAGCATTTGACTATAGTGATGAGAATATTGCAGCAAGATAAACTATTGATAAACATGAAGAAGTCATCATTTATGAGGACATAACTCATATATTTGGGTTTTGTTATCTCTGCAAATGAGCTAAAAATGGACCTGGATAAGGTGGAAGCAATTAAGAATTGGCCATCACCGAAGAGTATATTTGAAGTTCGAAGCTTCCATGGATTGGCTGGTTTCTACAGGAAATTCATCCAAAATTTCAGTGGAATTAGCGCACCGATGATGGACACGATGAAGAAAAGACAAAAATATTTTCATTGGACAGAGGAAGTAGAGAAAAGTTTCATTCTGTTTAAGAAGAAGATCATGGAACAACCAATTCTGGTGTTGCTGGATTTTAGAAAGACGTTTCAGGTCAAGTGTGACGCAAGTAGATTTGAAATTGGAGTGGTCTTGAGCCAAGATGACAGGCCAGTTGCATATTTCAGTGAGAAACTGAATGAGGTGAAGATTAAGTACTCCACCTATGATAAAGAATTTTATGCGGTAATACAAGCATTGAAGAAGTGGAGACACTATTTGGTTCCTAAGGAGTTTATGTTGTACAACGATAACCATGCCTTACAATTCGTGAATCAATAGGATAAGTTGAACCAGAAGCATGCGAAATGGGTTGAATACATGTAGAATTTCACTTTTGTAACTAAGCATATTTCCGGAACTACTAACAAAGTTGTTGATGCTTTGAGTAGGAAATGTTTACTTATGCAGGAATTCAGGGTCAAAACATTGGGTTTTGATAACCTTAAGGACATGTACAGAGATGAACCATATTTTAAGGAAGTGTATGAGGCATCTGAGAATCCAATTCTCAAGGACAGAAGCCAGTGGACCGAATATATGATCTAGGATGGATTTTTATTCAGGGGAAATCAATTATGTATTCCAAAGTGCTCCATGAGGGAGAATCTGCTGAAAGAAAAGCACAGTGGAGGATTGGCCGGACATTTCGTTCAGGACAAAACATTCTCAAAGTTGAGTGGCGCATATTTTTGGCCAGGGATGAGGAAAGATGTTAAGAAATTCATGGACAGATGTAGAATTTGTCAACACACGAAAGGAAGAAGGAAAAATACAGGGCTATATCAACCATTACCCATACCTGAGAGGCCATGGGATGCAGTGAGCATGGATTTTATATTGGGGCTACCAAGGACACAAAGGGGGTTTGATTCAATCTTTGTGGTGGTAGACAGATTTTCGAAAATGGCACATTTCATACCATGCCAGAAAACCAGTGACACAACTCACATTGCGAACCTGTTTTTCAAAGAAGTTGTCAGACTTCATCGCTTACCAAGGAGTATCGTGTCAGATCAGGATACCAAGTTCGTGGGACACTTCTGGAGAAATTTATGGAAGAAGCTGGGAACAAATTTGTCGTTTTTCTCAGCGTATCATCCTCATATGGATGGGTAGACAAAAGTTGTGAACAAAATCTTAGGAGATTTGCTAAGGATCCTAGTGACTGAACACCACAGTCAGTGGGATCACATTCTGCCATAGGCGGAATTTGCTTACAATGACTCGCTTAACAGAAGCACAGGGAAAATTCCATTCCAAATTGTATATGGAATGCAGCCAAGAGGATTTTATGAATTGAAAGATTCATAACAAGCTGAGTTTAGGAGTGCTAGTGCAGAGGATTTTGCAGAAGCGATGAAGGAGCTTCATATCCGAGTAAAGGAGTGATTGCAAAATTCTAGCCAAGAGTACAAATGCAAAGAAGATCAACATAGAAAATAAATTCAATTTGAAGTTGGTGATATGATTCTTGCACACCTGAGGAAGGAAAGGTTCCCAAGAGGAACATATAACAAGCTGAAAATGAAGAGTATTGGACCATACAAGGTCATAAAAAAGTTTGGGACGAATGCATATGAGATTGAATTACCCGATGGGATAAAAATTTCTCCAATATTCAACATTTTGGATTTGTACCCTTACAGAGCTGAAGGAGCAGGAGCAGATAGTGAACAAACGGAGGTTCAGTGGGATAAACAAATTCCTGTAGCTAAAAATCCACAAATGGAAAGAATACTGGACAAGAGAGTCAGTAGAAGGACCGGAAGAAAAGAGTATTTTGAATACTTGGTCAAGTGGAAGGAACATCCAGTTGAAGATGTCAGCTGGGAAGATGAAGCAGAAATTCAAAAGCATGGACAGACCATGCAAGAGCTCATGAGCAGGAGTTCATGAAAATTTTCAAGCGAGGGAGTATGATGCAGGAGCATCGTAAGCAGCAAGCGAGCGCAGAGGTGGAAGACAGTTGGGACAAGCACCAACGCATTTCAAGTTGAAATGTTTTGAAAGTTTGAATGCGCAAATATCAATGTAATAGTTAAGGGGAGATGTAATCTCATTTATGCTTGAGCATTGTAAATAGATCATGAGAGATTGCTCTCATCTATCTTAGTAAAAGGCATTTAAGTCTATTTATGAAAGTAGGTAGCTTTGAATTGCAGATTAGACAGTTTAGGAAGTAGGAGGGAAAACTGAATATAGACACCCTCACCTTGTATCTTTGGAAGATTATCAATTATTATCAACTATTGCAAGCATAAAGAGCATAGAGAGCAGAGGACTGTGTAGAGAAGAATCCATGTACAGAAGTTCTGAATTAATATATGAAGTTTTGATTCAGACCCATGGTGTTATGATGTCTTATGTGTATACATGCTGAATGATATTCTTATGGTTGTTTACTCTCTATTATGCATTTTCTTTATATCCTGTGTGTGCATGTATGATTTCAAGTTAAATGTTTGAAGTTTGAGAGAGTGAGAGAATGAGTTTCAATTGTTTCTTTACCTGAGTGAAACTTCCTGCAAGGAGTGCAGCGAAGTTGTCCACAAGGAGTGCGTTTAAAGAAGTTCAAAGTTCATCTCTAAAATCTCAAGAGGGATACCGTTGTTCTCATTAGAGAAAGAATGCAAGTAAAGCACCGAAGCCATACAAGGTGTGCATAGGCTGGTTGAAAGTTCAGAACTTATCAACCAAGGGAAGAGTTGAAGGACTGCCACTGCAAAGGGAGTGCACAGAGTCAAAGGAATCAAATACTCAGGGGTATTTGAAGGGTTGCCACAAGGAGTGCATGCAGGAGTCATTTTGAAGACTCGAAGTTGCAAAGAAATCTCAGGAGGGTTAGTGCCTTCGAAAATACTTCAAAGGAAGGTGAAGTGAAGTTGCTTTGCAAGAAGTTAAGGTTCAGTAGAAGAACTTCGGCTATATTTGCAAGAGTTATCAAGGAACAACGAGTGGTTGGAATTCTCAGAGAGGAATTCATGAAATCACATGGACCGTAGGATCCAGGGAAGTTGCAGGGTGGTTATAGGCAGGCGAGCTTACCCCTTTAGGACCCAGAATCAACGGGGACCATTGATTGAGCTTTGTACAAGCTGTCAGATCATTTCATCAATTCGGGGATCCTAATGATAAGGAGTTGATAATAGTGAAATGAAAGTCCCAAAGTCACGAGTTGTGATCTGAATTGGGTTAGAGTTTCAGGATTTCGGCACTTCGAGTGTCGGGAACCGGAGAGGATAGCACTTTGGGAAAGAGAGTCCTGAAAACCTAGAAGAGTGACAAGTGGCAGGATTCTACGTTAAAGGAAGGGAACTTCTAAGGATAATAGGTGGTGTGTCTTCGTCAATTGGCGAAGTCAAACCTTGTGGACCATTTTGAGGTTCGGAGGTCGAAGGATGGAAAGCCTTGCATCTGGATTCGCGAAATCATGAAGTTTGAAATCCCGATGAAGTGAGAAGCCCGTTGAAAAGTCAACCTTTACTGAGTGCATCGAAGTTCGACAATTTGGCTTTTGGAGGTTGTAGGGACAGGGACCCTAGACATCAGGGATCGCGAAATCGTGAAACCCGAAGTTTTGAAATCGGGAAAAGCACGACTACATTGTTTGGTCAAGAGATTTGAATTGATGTTTAGTTTTTTATCACGTGGCTCAATTTATAAAGGCCCATGGAAAAAAACCATTGTAGGTGTGTATGATTCCTCGAGGAGGAATCAAAGAGTCAATAAAGACTCAAAGGGAAGATATAGAGCGATCCTTAGCAGACCTTGACCCGAGGGTTGGGGCTCTGTGACGCCAGTATTCTCCACTTTAGTTCTCCTATTTACTTCCTACCTAATCTACCCACTCCACTAGCATGCCCTTAGACTCCATATCCTCTAGAAATATATTTGATTCTTGCCTACTAGCACCACATATCACACTTGACAATGATACCTTCGACCACTCTTATGATCATTGATTTTTCAACCACATGGATTCTTTTTTAATAATTTGAGGATACAAACGCTTCCATGATTTTAATTACTCTTGATAAACCTAATAAGATTTTAAATTGTTGTTTTATAGATGTGTGGATTTGAACTAGATATTGATATTTTTGTACCTTTGCATCATTTAGTTATCCATGGTTGGCTTAGAAAAAATGTAGTAATTTTTATCACCCTTATTGACTTCAACCTTATTTTTAGGTGCAATTATGTATGGTATGGTATGGTATGGTATGGTATAGTATGGTATTGGTATTGGTATTGGTATTGGAAGTCCGTTATGCTACTCAGTTTGGATTTTATGGCCCCAGACCAAATTGGCCACATATCTCTGAATGGCTTGAGGAGGTGAGTTGCAACTCATGATAAAATGCAAACCGAGACTCGGATGCACAAACCGTTAATTGCATTGGATTCAGAGCACCGGGTTTCATCCAGTGGGGCCCCTACGCTATCATTCTGTCGACCAAAAAACCATTTGTTGGAGTATCTCCTACATTAGGGTTTTGGTCAATGAGGCATAATGCAATTTCTAAAGATGAGGTCGATTTTCCAAAACACTCTATCAGGCATTTTTTTCTAGTATAGTTGCATGGGCCTTGTCCAAACAAACTTTTGGGAGATTACAGAACTCTGTTATGCTCCTCGGTTTGGATTTTATGCCCTCGAACCAAATTGGCCACATGTCCTTTAATGGCTTGAGGAGGCAAGTTGCAACTATTGATAAAACTCAAACCGAGACTCAGATGCATGAACCGTCAGTTGCATTGGATCCATAGAACCTAGTTTCAACTATTAGGGATCCTACGCTATCATTCCATCGATAGGAAAACAATTTGTTGGAGTATCTCCAACACTAGGGTTTTGGTCAATGAGGCATACTACAATTTTTGAAGAGAAGGTCAATTTTCAAGAACACTGTGTCGAGTATTTTTGGCTAGTGTAATCACGTGGGCCTTGGCCAAACCAAATTTTGGGAGCTTACAAAAGTTTGTTATGCTACTCGGTTTGGATTTTATGCCCCCAGACCAAATTGACCACATTTCCCTAAATGGCTTGAGGAGGCAAGTTGCAAATCATGATAAAACTCAAACAGGGACTCAGGTGAACAAACCGTCACTTGCATTGGATTCGGAGCACCGGGTTTCAACTAGTGGGGCCCCTATGCTATCATTTTGTCGACCCAAAAACCATTTGTTGGAGTATCTTCGTCACTATGGTTTTGGTCAATGAGGAATAGTGCAATTTCTGAATATGAGGTCGATTTTCAAGAACATTTCGTTAGACGTTTTTTTTCAGTGTAATCACATGGGCCTTGGCAAAATAGACTTGCGGGAGCTTACGAAACTTTGTTATGCTGGTTGGTTTGGATTTTATGCCCTGGGACCAAATTGCCCACATGTCCTTGAATGACTTGAGGAGGCAAGTTGCAACTATTGATAAAACTCCAACCAAGACTTGGATCCTCGAATGTCAGTTGCATTGGATCTGGAGTACCAGGTTTCATATATTGGGGCTCCTATGCTATCATTCAGTCAACCAAAAAAACATTTGTTGGAGTATCTCCAACACTAGGGTTTTGGTCAATGAGGCATAGTGCAATTTCTGAAGAGGAGGTCGATTTTTCAGAACATTGTGTCGGGTGTTTGGCTAGTGTAGTCGTGTGGGCCTTGGTCAAATAGACTTGCAGGATCTTATGAAAGTCCATTATGCTACTTGATTTGGATTGTATGCCCTTGGACCAAATTGACCACATGTCCCTAAATGGATTGAGGAGGCAAGTTACAACTCGCAATAAAACTCAAACTGGGACTCGGATGCATGAACCGTCAGTTGCATTGGATTAAGAGAATTGGTTTTCATCTAGTGGCGCCTCTATGCTATCATTCTGTAGATTGAAAAACTATTTGTTGGATTATCTTTGACACTAGGATTTTGGTCAATGCAACATAATGCAATTTCTGAAGATGAGGTCGATTTTCAACAAAACTCCGTCATACATTTTTGGCTATGGTATTGGTATTGGTATGGTATAGTATTGTATTGGTATTGGTATGGTATAATATTGTATTGGTATTGGTATTGGTATGGTATTGGTATACATATCATTTCCAATGCATACCATTGTGGTATGCAATGGTATTGATATTGGTTTGCAATGGTATGGTATTGGTATTGGTATTGGTATTTGTATGGTATGGTATGGTATGGTATGGTATTGGTATTGGTATGGCATTGTATGGTATGGTATTGGTATTGGTATTGGTATGGTATCATATTGGTATTAATATTGGTATGGTATAGTATGGTATTGGTATTGGTATTGGTATTGGTATGGTATCATATTGGTATGATATTGGTATGCATATAATTGCCAATGCATACCATTGATGTGCAATGGTATGCAATTGATTTGGTATTGGTATGCAATGGTATTGTATTGGTATGGTATGGTATTGGTATGGTATGGTATGGTATTGGTATTGGTATTGGTATGGTATTGGTATTGGTATGCAATGGTATTGGTATTGGTATGCAATGATATTGGTATTGGTATGCAATGGTATTGGTATTTGTATTGGTATGAAAATGTATTGGTATTGTATGGTATTGTATGGTATTGGTATTTGTATTGGTATGTTATTGATATGTGATTGGTTTGGTATGGTATGGTATTGGTATGGTATGGTATGGCATTGGTATGGTATTGATATTCAATGGTATTGGTATTGGTATTGATATGCAATGGTATTGGCCGTATTGGTATGCAATGGTATTGCCAATGGTATTTGTATTGGTATCGGCAAGGTATAAGGGTATTTATAATGCATATTGGTATTGGTTTTGGTATGGTGTTGGTATGGTATTGGTATTTGTATGGTATTGGTATGCATATAATTTCCAATATATACCATTGTCGTGCAATCGTATGCAATGGTATTGGTATTGGTATGTAATGATATGGTATTTGTATGGTATTGGTATGCAATCATATGGTATTGGTATGGTATTGGTATGGTATTGGTATTTGAAATGGTATGGTATTGGTATTGGTATTTTTATGGTATGGTATTGTATTGGTATTGGTATTGGTATTGGTATGGTATCATACTGGTATTGGTATTGGTATGGTATAGTGTTGGCCCTTGGTTATGGAAGCAAGCGAAGATCAAGGAAGAAAAGGAAGAATGCAAACTGCGCGGAAGACGCAGTGACTGTTACTGGGTCGAAGTGAGAAGAAGAGAAAAAAAGATGGAGCGAAGTAAGATAAATAAATATGTGAACGAGGAGATCAAGGATGACATATCAGCAAGGAATAAGGATCATGGACAACTCAGCAAGTGGAGAAAGCCACCATTGGATGCTTTGGAGCACCATGTCAGAAGGAAAGAAAGACAGGCTAGTGAAGCCATGAAAATGCAGGTCAAGTTGACCTAGAGTTTTAGACACCTAGGGTTTTGGTATCTAGCGTTTTCATACTTAGGTTTTAGCCTAAGGGTGTCCGAGAGCTATTGTAATGTATAAATAGAGGTCTAAAGGACCTGGGATGGGTTGTTTTTGTTGTTGTTGTTGTTTTTATTGTTGTTGTTGTCATTGTTATTGTGTGATCGAGCGAGTAATATTGTGTGTGAGAGAGAAGTGCTAAGTGTGAGAGCCTTCTGGTATTTTAAGATCTTCAACTGGGTGTGAAGATCAACCCTACAGTTGGTTGCATAGGGAGGGGAGAGACAAAGAGGAGAAGAAAGAAGATCTGCTAGCCGAGAGCACAAACAAAAATTGTATGCTCATCTTAATATATTATAGAGCATAGTTCTATGGATGTAGCCATAGAGAGAGGGTGAACCACGTATATATTGTGTTATGTGTGTGATTGATGCTCTACTCTTTATCATTTGATATACTTCTATTTGCATTACTATGTTAGATATGACAAATAGTTGTGCGGAGTAGATCTGAACTGGTAAGTGATATATAAATGATGTATTTCTCTTGTATTAGATCCACTTGGTATTCCCTTTGGTTGTAGACATCTCTGTCCTGCAACCCCCCCATATCTACTTTAGTTGAGACTGCATCTACCTTGCAGGTGTTACTAAAAGGGTGAGTAGTTAGGGCTTGTTGGTGCACTCTTGAAGCTGACCCTTGGGTCTGCCCCTGTGCCAACAAATGGTTTCGTTGTCAGGACCAGAATCTTCTTGAGGGAATGTCAAGGTGGTTTCCATCAAAGATAGAGATTCATAAGTGGATAGTAGATCAAGAAAAGGACTTTACTAAATCCCAGAACAAGAACCCTAATATTAGTACAAAGGATTGGCTGGAAAGATATATCTTTATTGAAATACATGAGATTTTCTTTGGAGGAATCCATAGGGAGTTATACGAGTGGCTAGCTAGGTTAGAAGATACCCAATTTGAGATCAGATCTAGGCCACCTATGGTTTGGACGTCAGCATTGATCAAGAATGTCAATAGAGTTGATAACGTTGTGTCAAGAGAAGTAGATCATTGGTTTGATAGCACCATCAAAGGGTATATCACTGAATTTGTCGTTGACAGAGTAGAATCGTATAGTCAAGTAGAGAGATATTTCTTTAAGGGATCTAGAGGAAAATTTTTACATTTTCTAAAGCTGAAGATCAAGATGCTATTGCATGAGAAGAACATATTGAAGATACAATAGTCTATTGGATTGAAGAGATAATGTTCAAGAAATCAGACTGCGACAACGACACAGAGGCTGGACATATGCACAGTGGGAGAGTGTTCAGAGAAGTTCCTCTTGCAAACCTGTTTAAGAAGAACTACAGGGACAAGGGTTTCTACAGTGGAGAAGAAGAATATCTAACAGATGAAGAGCATTCGGAGTCCGCTAGGCCAAAGGAAGGGAAAGTTGAAGAACCTCACCGTGAAGAGTCAAAAGCTTTAGGAACTGCGCAGACTATTGAAGTAAGTACTATTACTCCTCTTGTTGATTCAACAACATTTAACAATCAGAGTAATAAGAGTCACCCGAGCATTCAAATCATTGTGACTAGTATCCCGACACATACTCAGTTAAGAAACCTAGGAAGATCTATGGAAGATGAGATGAGGTTGCCCACCTTTAGAGGAGATGGATATGAATATCCTGATCAGCACTGGTTTCTATGCGAAGCCATATGGAGTATTATTAAAATCACCGACGAAGCTGTCAAACGAGCTCAGTTTAGTACTACCCTAAGAGACCGTGCACTGAGATGGTACATGAAGTTTGTTAAGGGAATTGCCCATCCTAAACCATTGAATGAGATCAAGAATGTGTTAATTTTTGAGTTCAAGAAAACCAAGTCAGATTCATAGTGCATTACAGAACTGAAAGAAATCAAGCATAGAATAGTGGAACTAGTATGGGAGTTCGATCAGAGATTTAAGACCTTGACAGACCATATGAGTTTTCAAATCCCATATGAGTAGAACAAGGAATGGTTCATTGCTTCTCTCTTACCACACATCAGAGTTCCTCTGATGCAACAAAAGATTTCTTCACAGGCTGAGGCTTTGGAGATCGCCATGAAGGTAGAATCAACCCTGATGGGAGAATCCAGCTCAGGTATGAGTCAAATCTTGAGTCAACTAACTAGTTTATCACTGCAGGTCGAAGATATGAAGAAAGACAAGGGAAAAGACAAAAGAGAAGACATATGGTGTATCAGATGCAAATCAGAAGGCCATGACAAGGAGCATTGTCCCCTATTCCATGAATACTTGGCCTCTAGACCTCTGAGCCCTTTGAAGAAAGTCACCCTACCCTGGTGCGAGGTATGCATAAATAAACATCGCCCAGGTGAGTTCTATTACATGAAAAAATATGTTCAGACACCCACAGATTTGTATTACACATTCTGTAAGTCTATGGGGCATGATGATCGAGATTATAGGGCTTATGACCTCATGCATGAAAGGTCAAGGGACATATACAAAATTCAAGGTGAAGTACAACAAGAAGGAAACAATGCGTAGTATAACTCCCCTAAGAGAGGAAACTTTAACCCTCGTCGTGGATTCTGAGGAAGAGGAAGAGGAGGAGGTATGTGTCGAGGTTGAGGACAGATAATCTATTATAAATGTGCATAGCCAGGACATTTGGCAAGGGACTGTCAGAACCCTTGTACCATTTGTAGCTATTGAAACTCCTTCGAGTATGTTATCGAGTAATGTCCAACATTGTTGGCTAAACTTCAGGAGAGATGGGGACCTCAGCAGAACCCGCAAATACAACTAATTAAAGAATAACCTCATGGAGAAGATCCCAGAGTTGTTGTTATCACTAGATGAGGCGTTGTTACAGGAGAGGATAGAATGACCCAAGGAAAGACTACAAAAGAACCAGGAGTCAGGAAAGCTACAGAGAAGACGTAAAATTTTGATGCAAAGAAAGAAAAACAAATGTTCAAGGAGGCATGAAGAGAATTTAGGGGAGACCAAGGTTCTTCATCGAAGACATGACCAAAAGTAAGAGAATGTGGAATGTCTTTGGCATTTAATCAGTATGCTTCACCCGGAGATGGAAAAGAGGCAAGTAAACTTGTCAGTTTCTTGTATACGTTTATAGAGATGATTAAAGATGAGAAAGCTATACAAGAACTGCAAAATTTGGTCAGACAGTATGATATAGGAAGGGTAGATCCTTTACTAAATAAATCAGTACATCAAATATCCAAGAAGAGAAGGACAAATAAATAACTACACCTAAATTCTCAAATTGGAGAGTATGATATAGACTATGTGGTCCTCGACTTAGGGTCAAAGGTCAATGTCATGATGAAGTAAACTTGGGCACTGATGGGAAAACCTAACTCAATATATTCCCCTATCAGAATTAGGATGGCTAATCATCAAGCTGTAAGCCCCTTTGGAATATTAGAACATGTTCATGTGGACATCGACAGAGTGATGACGTTTGCAGACTTTGAGGTAATTAAGATAGTTGATGATAGTTGTCCTTACCCTGCACTATTAGGAATTGATTGGGATTTCAATAATTCCACTATGGTTGATTTAAAGAAAAGACGAATGACATTTGAAGGAGATGGCCTTAGGGTCATCGCACCTTTAGATACTGATGAAGTCAGAGATACACAGAGACCATCAGAGAATAATACCATGCATATGAAATGGAAAACATATACAAATTAACATCCATACAACAGGATTAGATTAATCCTACAGAGGATGGAAACTTGAGCTGGAGAAGTGATAGCGCATGTTCATCAGATTCAAAAGAAGCACTGGAGAACTGGCAGAAAAAAATGTATGAAGTATCTACAAGGAGATGTGCTATATTAACCAGAGAAGTATGTTGGATCGGCACAACAGTAAGTAACTTACCCACCTTTGATGGTATGAATCCGTTAGAAACCTTCTTGTCGTAATTTGAAGAAAGTGTACCAACGCAACAAATATTGTTGGAAATGGATGAGGCCTTGAAAGCCACGCCAGAAAGATGGTGGGGGACACACAAAAACAACATTAAAGAATGGGTACAATGTCATACTCTGATGACAGTGTGGTTCTCGGTGAAAGTAGAAGGCTATGAAGTTAGGTACATAGGTCGAAGATGCCCAAAGGACCATGTGCAAAGTTGTGAGGAAGCCTAGAGCAACATTCCTCAAGAGTAGTGGGTGAACAAATTCATTAACACGCTGGACAGAACCGCTATCAACTGGTACCTTCAAGCAGAGTGATACCTCATCACTGCAGATTGGGAAGGTATGACTCAAAACTTTTTCAATACCCTTTTATTCAAAAGACAATATCCTACAATGGATCAATCATTACAAATTGTAAGACACAAAGTATTTTAGGAGGCATCTAGCCTCCCATTAGAACAAGAAGAGGATGAATGGACTGTGCCTCTCCAGAAACTGCAAGGATGTTACAACATCAATACTGATGAAGACGATGATCCTAGGAAGGTGAAAATTGCAGAAAAATAAGGGCAGAGAGATGTGGAAGGACCAGGAGATGAGCTACCATTTATTGGACAGCTGATCAAGAAAACGAAAGTCAATATTGGAACAAAGAAAACACCGAAGCTTGCAAATGTTGGAGAGTATTGGGATGTTTCCACTATTGAGAAGATCACCGAGTTACTGCATGAATATCACAACTTATTTCCGACCAAGTTCCCTTATATGAAGGGCATTAAAGGGCCTATGGAAGAGATTAGGATCCCTTTGAAACTAGATGCAAGACCAGTCAAACAGAGACCCTACAGATTGATCCCTAAATATAATGAGAAAGTGAAGATTAAGCTCGATAGAATGATGGAAGCAGGGATTATAGAACCTGTCAAAGAATCAGAATGGATTATCCCTATGGTGGTATAATACAAGAAGATAGGAGATATTAGGATCTACGTAGATCTCAGGAAGCTGAATGATGCTTGTTTGCATGACCCCTTCCCTACGCCATTCACTGACGAAGTGTTAGATAATGTAGGAGGCTAAGAGGTATATTATTTTATAGATGGATTTTCAGGATACCATCAGATCTGGATTGCCAAGGAAGATCCCCATAAGACCACCTTTTCCACGGAATGGGGATCCTAACAATATACAGTAATGTCATTTGGATTGAAGAATTCCCCAACCATCTTTTCCAGGGTGGTGGTCAAATCATTCAAGGAGTTTCTACATAAATTTATGGAAGCATATTTTGATGATTGGACTATTTTCAGCATTTTAAAAAATCATATTGAATGTTTAAGGCTAATGTTGGACAATTGCAGGTAGTGTCAGATTGCCTTAAACCTGAAGAAGTGCATTTTATTTTCACCATTTGGAGTGTTTTTAGGTCATATTGTATGCAAGCAGGGATTTCTAGTAGATCCATTTAAAAATTCTATTATAGTTGATATACCCCCTCCTTCTTCAGTTAAATAGTTGTGCACTACGTTGGGACACACTAGATATTACAGGAAGTTCATTAAAGGCTATGCCCAGATTACAACACCGATGGAGAAGCTTTTGAAGAAAGACTGTCAATTTCACTGGACAAAATAATGCAACAGATCTTCGACACATTGAAACAGAAAATGGTTAGTGCACCTATTCTAGTTTTCCTAGATTGGATCAAGGAATTTCACATGCATGTCGATGCATATTCTATTGCATTAGGAGTTGTGTTAGCACAACTAGGAATAGGAGATATTGACCACTCGTTAGCCTTTGCTAGCAGGAAACTATCAACAACTGAGATTAATTACACCACCACTGAGAGAGAAGGGTTAGACATGGTGTATGCACTGTAGAAGTTCTACCACTACTTTCTGGGAGGACACTTTAAAATGTTTACTAACCACTCAGCACTAAAATACCTAGTCAACAAGCCAGTGTTGGGGGGGAGAATATGTCGATGGATTTTTCTATTTCAGGAATATGATTGTGAGATCGTAGTTAAGCCAGGAAGAATGAACAAAGGTCCTGACCACTTTTTGAGGTTGGAACATGGAGAAGAGCCCACTAGTTTGTAGGATATACCGTCGGATGCATAGTTGTTAGCCATTAGGAAGATTGATGACCACTTTGCAGAAATAGTCTAGTTCCTGTCAACAGGAATGACACCTAGTGAATATACAATCACCCAGAAGAAACAACTAGTAGTGTGTGTTGTAGACTTTTCACTTATGGCTGGACAACTATACAAGATGGGACCTGATGAGATACTGAGGAGGTGTGTTATGTATGCAGAGTGACCGATGATCCTCGCCAAAGCTCATGAAGGCATTGCAGGAGGACACTATGCAGGGAAAGCAATTGCGTAGAAGATTCTTAGGGCTGGCCTTTGGTGGTCTACTCTACACAGAGATGATAAGGACTATTACAAAGCTTACGATGTATGCCAAAGAGTTGGGAAACCATCCATAAGAGATGAAATGTTGTTATCACCACAACTGACCCTACAAGCATTTGAGAAATGGGCCATTAACTTCGTGGGACCTATTAACTCACCAGGGAAGCGCATAGGAGCAAGGTACATAATCACTGCAAAAGAGTGCTTGACCAGATGGGCCAAAGAAAGAGAAGTTAAGGACTGTAGTGCCAGTACAGCTGCGCACTTCATATTTGATGACATCATAACCAAGTTTGGATGCTTGAATATTCTTATGAGCGATCAAGGCACACATTTCATCAATAAAACAATTGAAGCCTTGACTAAGGAATTCACACTCCATCATTAGAAGAGAACACCTTACCATCCACAAGAAAATGGGACAGTTGAAGCATTCAAAAAAATCTTGGAGACAACGCTAACAAATATTTGCAGTGTGAACAAGGATGACTAGGATTTAAGAGTACCAGCAGTACTTTGGGCCTATAGAACCACTTGCAAGAAACTAACGATGCAAACCCATATTATGTTGGTGTATGGTCTTGAAGCCATTGTCCCAATGGAATATTTGGTACCAATCTTAAGAATTGTTACCTTTATAGATATGGATGACACTGACGTTGTTCAAGAGAGGCTTGCACAATTGGTCGAACTAGAAGAAGACATATTTATTGCAGTATTTCATCAACAGGTTCAAAAGGAAAGAGAGAAGGCCTACCACGACAACCACATCAAGAAGAAGGTATTTAAGCAAGGTGATTTGGTATTGGTATATGACAGTAAGTTCATGAAGCATCATGGGAAGTTCATAATGCATTGGATTGGGCCATATGAGGTTGCCTGTATTACAGAAGGAGGATTTGTGGATTTGAAGACTTTGAATGGAGAATGGAAGGAAGGTTTGGTGAACGAGAGCTGGTTGAAATTGTATTATGACAACCAGTTGCCTCGCATATCTCAGTAAAAGCATGAGGAAAAAGGTCTAGGTACCAGGTGCAGTTGAAACTGCACACTAGACACTGAAAAGACAATCTACACAAGGAGGGAAGGGAGGAATAGAACTGAAAGCACAGGCTACCCTCCACAGTCTAAATTCGAAGAAAAATAGAAGGACCAAATCTGAAGTGCCTCGGGATGAGTCACATGTGAGTGTTCAAGGCCTGTTGGCCCTTGGTTATGGAAGCAAGTGAAGATCAAGGAAGAAAAGGCAAAATGTGAACTGCGCGGAAGATACAATGACTGTTAGTGGGTCAAAGTGAGCAGAAGAGCAAAAACGATGGAGAGAAGTAAGAGAAATCAAGACGTGGATAAGGATATTGAGGATGACAGATCAACAAGGAAGATGGATCATGGACAACACAACAAATGGAGAAAGATACCATTGGATGCTTTGGAGTACCGCGCAAGAAGGAAGGAAAGACAGGCTGGCGAAGCCCTGAAAATGCGGGTCAAGTTGACCTAGGGTTTTAGACACCTAGGGTTTTGGTATCTAGGGTGTTGACACTTATTTTTTAGCCTAAGGGTGTCCGAGAGCTATTGTAATGTATAAATAGATGTCTAAAGAACCTGGGATGGGTTGTTGTTGTTGGTATTATTCTTGTTTTTGTCATTTTTATTGTGTGATCGAGCGAGTAATATTGTGTGAGAGAGAAGTGATAAGTGTGAAAGCCTTCTGGTATTGTAAGATATTCAACTGGGTGAGAAGATCAACTTTGCTGCTGGGTGCACAAGGAGGGGAGAGACAGAGAGGAGAAGAAAGAAGATCTACTAGACGAGAGCACAGAAAAGAACTGTATGCTCATCTTAATATATTATAAAGCATAGTTATGTGGACGTAGCCCTAGAGAGAGGGTGAACCACGTATATATTGTGTTGTGTGTGTGATTGATGCTATGTTCTTTATCATTTGATATACTACTATTTGCATTATTGTGTTAGATCTGATAGATATTTGTGCGGAGTAGATCTGAACTGGTAAGTGATATATAAATGTTGTATTGCTCTTGTAATAGATCCACTTGGTATTCCCTTTGGTTGTAGACATTTCTATCCTTCAACCCCCCCATAGCTACTTCGGGTGAGACTGCATCTACCTCACAGGTGTTGACGAAAGGGCCAGTAGTTAGGGCTTGTTGGTGCACTCTTAGAGCTGCACCCTGGTTTGCCCCTGTGCCAACATATAGTATGGTATTGATATTGTTATGGTATTGGTATGCATATCATTTCCAATGCATACCATTACCAATGCATACCATTGTCCTGCAATGGTATCCAATGGTATTGGTATGCAATGGTATGGTATTTGTATGGTATTGGTATTGGTATTGGTATTGGTATGGTATTTTTATTTGTATTGGTATTGGTATTTGTAATGGTATTGGTATTTGTATTGGTATGGTATTGGTATTGGTATTGGTATTTGTATGGTATGGTATGGTATTGGTATTGGTATGGTATCATACTGGTATTGGTATTGGTATGGTATAGTATGGTATTGATATTGGTATGGTATTGGTATTGGTATTGGTATTGGTATTTGTATGGTATGGTATGGTATTGGTATTGGTATGGTATCATATTGGTATTGGTATTGGTATGGTATAGTATGGTATTGATATTGGTATGGTATTGGTATTGGTATATAGTATGATACTGATATTAGTATGGTATTGGTATTGGTATGATGTTGTTATGCATACCATTGTCATGCAATTGTATGCAATTGTATTGTTATTTGTATGCAATGGTACAGTATTGGTATGGTATTGGTATTTTTATTGGTATGCAATGCTATAGTATTGTTATTGGTATGTTATTGTTATGGTATGATATGGTATGGTATTAGTAGGGTATTAGTATGATATGGTATGGTATTGGTATTGGTATGGTATTTGTATTGCTATTGGTATGCAATGGTATTGGCCATATTGGTATGCAATGGAATTTGGCAATGTTATTGGTATTGGTATTGGCAAGGCATAAGTTTATTGGCAATGCATATTGGTTTTGGGTTTGGTATGGTATTGGTATGCAATGGTATGGTATTGTTATGGTATTGGTACTGGTATTGGTTTTGGTATTGGTATGGTATCGATATTTGTATTGGTATTGGTATTTGTAATGGTATTGGTATTTGTATTGGTATTGGTATGGTATTGGTATTTCTATGGTATGGTATTGTATTGGTATTGGTATTGGTATGGTATCGTATTGGTATTGGTATTGGTATTGTTATGGTATGGTATTGGTATTGGTATGGTATTTCTATGCATATCATTGCCAATGCATACCATTGTTGTGCAATGGTATTCAATGGTATTGGTATTGGTATGCAATGGTACGGTATTGGTATTGTTATTGGTATGAAATGGCATGGTATTGGTACTAGTAATTTAATGGTATGATATGGTATGGTATTGTATTAGTATGGCATTGATATGGTATGGTATGGTATTGGTATTGGTATTGGTATTGGTATGGTATGGTATGGTATTGGTATGCGATGGTATTGGTATTGGTATTGGCAAGGCATAAGGGTATTGGAAATGCATATTGGTATTGGTTTTGGTATTGGTATTGGTATTGGTAATGCATATTAGTATTGGTATTTCCATTGCATATTGGTATTGGTATGGTATAGTATTGGTATAGTATTGGTATTCGTATGGTATTGGTATTGGTATGCATACCATTGCCATGTAATGGTATGCAATGGTATTGGTATTGGTATGGTATGGTATTGGTATTAGTATTGGTATGGTATTGGTATGGTATTGGTATGATATTAGTATGCATATCATTGCCAATGCATACCATTGATATGCAATTTTATTGGTATTGGTATGAAATGGTATGGTATTTGTATGGTATTGGTATTGGTGTTGGTATGATATGGGATTGGTATTGGTATTGGTATGACATGGAATGGTATGCAATGGTATTGATATTGGTATGCAATGGTATTGGTATTGGTATGAAATGGTATGGTATTGGTATTGGTATGGTATGGTATTGGTATTAGTATTGGTATGGTATTGTGGCGTAAACCTCCCCCTTATCTCCTAGGGACTACTTAACCTCTCAATCAAGGATTTTTCAAGACACTGAGTTGGATGAACTCTTCAGGTCCCTGCGGGTACCCAAAACCACTATGCACATGCCCCTTTTCTCCTAAGTAACCACGGGCTATGATCGTCGATCAAACCCTACACTATTTTGGGCTTCGGAGATATCATGATATTTGTCTTTAGTTATTTTTGAATCACTCTCCTATGAATCTAGGAATCACTGTCACGTGTCTCCTTGGATTCTGACGGCCCAACAATGTTTCGGGTTTCGCGACTTCGCAAAACTCCTACTCACTTCACACACAAACCTCCAAACTTCTGAATTCCAAATTTTCTTATCTGCTATCACGTGTCCTCTACTTAGCCAATGGTTGGGATTACTTCATGATTTCGCGGATTTACTCTTAAAATACCTCCAAAATTTCTTAACCACGAAGTGTCGAAATGCTTTACAACCAACCTCTGCGTAGTTCTCCCAAAGCTCACAATCTGGAACAAACTCGCCTCCCTTCGAAATGGATCTGGTTTGTAGATTTTGGAAAACCTTAAAGCGTTCTTCCCTTTGAATATTTCTCGTCACTGTCCCTCCTAAGCTTGTCTTTCCTCGACCTTCCTTGTTCCTCTGAACACTCTCTTTGACACTTAGTCAAATTTTCAGCCTGTGCACACCTTGCAATAGGTTCTCCTCCACAACTCAATTTCTCTGTGACTAAAGTCACGCTACTCTTCTTGAGTTTACAAGTCTGAGACTCTATCACACACTCCTTGAGGAAAAACTTCCTTCAAATTGAACACTGAAGGATGAACTTGCACTCCTTGCAACAGTTCTTTTACGCTCGATTGTTCCTCCTTAACAATATGACTCTGAGTGTAATTCCTCCTACACGCCAACTTCAACTATCCAAGATGAACCTCTGGGTCAAAATAGATTTTCTCATGTACTACTTGCAGACGCATATGTACTCTTTTCATATATAAGTTTTACGTTACCTCTTTTGAGCTTCAAGTCGAAAAAGACTCGATCACACACAACTTGCAGAAACTATTCACACCTTGCACTTGCTCGAAGAAGAGAAATAATTGAAACTTATTCAATATTCACATTGAATCACACATTCAACCATGTCAATGCATTCATAAACCAAAATAATAACAAATAACAAATAATTTCGAATAAGAAAAAATTCTACCATTCATTCATCTAGATAGACACAACAACACCATACATTTGGGTCAATGCTCCTCTGTTTTATTGATTCAATAGTCACATACATGGGTTCAGCAGCTCATCAACAACTAGAGATCCAACAACAACAAACAAAAATGAAAACATACACAATATATTCATCAACCTATTCTGCGAAAGAATACACAAGAGGGGCTCTTCAAGCCTTTCCTTCCAACTATTCAAGTCTATCCTATTGAATTAAAAGCATTCAATTACTTAATATTTATTACAATAAATATTCGAGTCAAACAGATAAGAGTGAGAGATCCATATCTGTATTTCAATCTTTATCATTAAATAAAAATACATTCCCTCATCAATCTTATGTGATGGCTCAGCCTCCAAGCATTAAATATGTTCATAAATCAAAATATTTTCCAGATATTACATTAATATGATAACTTTGGAATTTAAAATTTCTTCAAAATATGTGCTAGTGCACCTAGCTGTCCTCCACACATTCTTTGTTGGCGATGCTCCTGTATCATACTCCTATGGCTGAAAAAATTCATGGACTCATGTCCATGAGCTCCTGCATTGACCTTCCATGCTTTTGGATGTATGCTTCATTGACCCAATTGGCATCTTTTATTGGGTGTCCTTTCCACTTTACTAAATACTCAAAATATGTATTCCTTTGGGTCTTCTTTCCAATCCATCGATCCACAATCTTCTCCATCTGTGGATTCTCTGCCACAGGCATCTGTTTTTCCCACTAGATATTTTTTTGATCTTTTGATCCTCTGGTTTTGTCTTCTTTGTAAGGATACAAGTCTGCAATGTTGAATATGGGTGATATACCCACATATTCTGGAAGTTCTATTTCATAAGAATTCTCATCAAATATTCTCAGGATTTTTCACGGTCCTATCTTCTTCAGCTTCAGCTTGTTGTATGTTCCCCTCGAAAACCTCTCCTTCCTTCAATGTGCTAGAAATTTATCTCCAAATTCAAAATGAAGTTGCCTCCTATGTCGATCAACTATGTTCTTATACTCATTGTTGCTTGATGTAGACCCCCATTCTCTCCTAAGGTCTGCGTGACCTCCCAGTCTAGGATCGATCAAGAAACTGAGTCTGATTGAATCTTTAGCTCCTCAAGAACCTCAAGTCCACTTAGCAGGCCCTCTTTCCCTAAAAACACAGGTTATATGGAACCCGCGGTCTCTCTCCTTAACACTTGTGAGTTTCGGCGTATTTAGGCACTATCTCTCCTAGTTAAGGCCCTCCCTTTAATGTGACCAGGGCTGTGACCAGTCTTCTATTCGAAAGGCACATCACGATTTCATGTTTCACAACTTCTACATGTGAGCCACTCTGACTCTCCTGACTCCCAAAATCTCGACAGGATCCTAGCGCATGTTATCCCTTCTATTCTCCTTCACCGATGTGACCCGTCATTGTGACCATGGGCCAATCTCTCGAGTGTTTCATGATTTCGCATTTTGTGATTTCACGTCTCATGAATTCAAACTTCACGAGTCATCTCCCTAGACACTCAACGGTCCAAATCTCTCCTCGAATCGACAAGTCAGATCAAATTTTCATGGTTTTGGGTTTCACAAGTTCCCATAGCTCTTACCTCAGATTTTCCAAGTTGTGAAATCCCAACAAAACTAGATCTAGAGTCCAGATCCCTCCTTCAATCAACGACTGTGATCTTTTCTTGATTTCATGATTCGCGAGTTCTTTTAACTCAACCTTTGACTTCTTTGAGTCACGAGTCATTGAATTTTTGTTCTCTCACCACATGTCCTCCTTGAATATGGATGGTCCTGATGATTTTGAAATGATCAATGGCTGTGATATTTTCATGATTTCGCATTTTGTGAATTCTCACAACTCTATTCTTTGACCTTTCCACCTTGTGATTCAACAAAATGATGGTGTCCTGCCACGTGTCATGTCTTGATCAGATGGCTAGGATCTGTTTTCACTCAGATCGAATGGCTAATATCCTCGTTGTTTGGATGTTGATTGGATGGTCCATATCCTTCCTTCTGAACTCACACTTTCTTCGGAATTAGAAGATTTTCGAGAGGTTCAAAGGCATTAACCTTTATACTTCTTGCGATTCAGTTTCTTGAATCTCATTCACAACTTATGAAAAATCATTATTCCTCCTGAGCTTGGTCTTGTGAAGACTTCGACTTCCTATGCACTCATTATGTTTCAAGGATTTCGATAGCTCAGGTCTGAAGGATTTCTCTAACAAAAATTCTCCTTGCCCTCCTGGTGTTCTCCTTTTCTGACTCCTCGACTTTTTGTAAAGTCCCTTCAACCATTAGTCGAATCTCGGATCTGTGCACTCCTTGCACCATATCTTTATGCAAGGTTTGAATTATTGCAAATGACTGTGCACACCTTGCATGAGTCTCTTTTCACTCCTTGCAAAGGGAAAGTTTCATGCTATCTCTTATGAGCTTTAGAACCGAAACACATCCCATCAACACACCCCTTTTGTTTATTGTTCACACCTTGCATCACTCGACAGAAGAGAAACAATTTAAACTTATATTAACATTCACAATCCCATCTACTTATAACAAAAGTCATTCATTCATTCATTCATGAAAGAACAATAACAAAGAATTTCAAAATAATGTCCACACCATGCATTGGATCAATTTTCCTCTGTTATATTCATAAGTGAAAATGGCTACAATTGTAATAAAAAACAAAAACTGAAAATTCAGAATCTCCTACTAACTTGCAGCTAGCCTCATTTGGGCATACATAACCTCTATTTATCTCATAGGTCTCTTAGGGTTCCCCCTGACTACTTGTCTACATCAAAACCTATCCTAACGACTACCCTAGTCCAGTTGCATTCCAGAGCCGAAGTGGAAACTCCCACTTCGCTCATGATTTCTCAAGCATGCCTCAAAATATTTTTTCGACATTGAGTTAAGGTGTACTTCAAAATTGTTTCTGCAACTTCTAGCGTTGAGATTATGTATAGACTCCTAGACACTGATAGGTCCTACTCCATGTGCTTGCCAACGATGCTCCTGCATCATACTCCCCTTGAAAAAAATTCATGTACTCATGTCCATGAGATCCTCCACTGAATTTCCATGCTTTTGAATAGCAACTTCATTTTCCCAAATGGCATATTCTATTGGGTGTCCCTTGCACTTGACCAGATATTCAAAATAGGTCTTCCTCCTAGTCTTTTTTTCGATCCTCTGATCAACAATCTTCTCCATCTGTGGTTTTTCTGCTACAGGCATTTGTTTCTCCCATTGAATCTCCTCTTGATCTTCTAATCCCTCGGTGTCATTTTTCTTGTAAGGATACAATTCTGAAACATTGAATATGGGCTATATGCCCACATCATCTGGCAACTCAATCTCATAGGCATTTGCATCAAACTTCCTCAAGATCCTACATGGTCCTATATTATTCATCTTTAACTTGTTATATGTTCCCCTAGGGAACCTTTCTTTCCTGAGATGTGCCAGAACTTGATCTCCTACTTCAAATTGAAGTTCCCTGTGATGTTGATCATCTTCGCGTTTGTACTCCTGGTTAGAACTATGCAACTATCCTATGATCTAGCTATGGAGATTCTACATTTCTACAGCAAAATATTCTTCTCCAGCACTCCTGATCTCACTCTCTTACAAGTCTTTCAACTCAGATACTCCCCTGGGTTTCATTCCATACAATATTTGGAATGGGCTCTTTCCAGTGCCCCTGTTTGGTGAGTCATTGTATGCAAATTATTCTTGTGGAAGAATATGATCCCACTAATTATGGTGTTCAGTGACCAGACTCCTCAATAAATTTCCCAAACTTTTGTTTACCACCTCAACCTACCCATCTTTCTGAGGGTGATAAGCTAAGCTGAAGGACAAATCTATCCCCAACTTATTCCACTGTGTTCTCCAAAAGTGACCAACAAATTTTGTGTCTTTGTCTTAGACATTGCTTCTGGGTAGGCCTTGAAGTCTTACAACATCCTTGAAAAAAAGATTTGCAACATGAGTTGCATCATTGGTCTTCTGGCATGGGATAAAGTGTGCCATCTTTGAAAATCTATCCACCACCACAAATATGGAATCCAATCCTCTTTGCATCCTTGGCAGTCCTAACACAAAATCCATGCTTATTGCATCCCAAGGCCTCTCTGGTATTGGCAATGGTTGATACGATCCAATGTTCTGTCTTTTTCCTTTTGCATGTTGGAAGATTCTGCATCTGTTCACAAATTTTATCACTTCTGTTATCATACCTAGCCAATAGTATGAAATTCTCAACTGTGCAAATGTTTTATCATGGCCAAAATGTCCAGCCAATCCTCCACTATGATTTTCCTTCAAAAGTTTATCCCTCATTCATCATTTTGGTATGCACAAATGATTCCCCTTGAACAACGATCCCTCTTGAATCATGTACTCTGTCCACTGGCTTCTGTCTCTCAGCACATGATTTTCACATGCTTCGTATGCTTCCTTGAAATCTGTATCATCACAGTACATATGCTTAAGGTATTCAAACCCCAAGGTCTTCACCTAAAATTCCTGTAGAATCAAACATCTCTTGCTTAATGCATCAACAACCTTGTTAGCATTCCCAACAATATGTTTTATGAAAAAAGTAAAATTATGCATAAACTCAACCCATTTTTCATGCCTCTGATTCAATTTTTCCTGTCTGTTTATGAATTGTAAAGCCCGGTTATTGCTATACAAGACAAATTCATGTGGGACAATGTAGTGTATCCACTTCTTCAAGGCTTGAATTATGGAATAAAAATCCTTATCATACATGGATAATTTTCTCTTGGTCTCATTCAGATTCTCACTGAAATAGGCAACAAGTCTATTATCCTGGCTCAAAACTGCTCCAATTGCAACTCCACTTGAATTGCATCTCACCTGAAATGTCTTTCCAAAATCTGGCAAGACCAAAATTGGTTGTTCTATTATTTTCTCCTTCAATATATCAAAGCTCCTCTCAACTTTCTCTATCCATTTGAAAGACTTGTTCTTATTCTTCACTATATCCATCATTTGTGCACAAATTCCACTGAATTCTCTGATGAACTTCCTATAGAAACTTGCTAATACATGGAAGATTATTGCCTCAAACATACTCCTTGGTGACGTCCATTCTTTGATCACTTTCACCTTATCTGGATCCATCTTCAGTTCATTTGAAGAGATCACAAAACCTAAGTAAATGAGTTATGTCTTCATAAAAGAGGACTTCTTCGGATTTATCAACAACTTCTCCTGCTGTAGTCTCCTCATAACTAGTGTCAGATGTCTCAAATGATCCTCTTTAGTCCTGCTAAAGATAAATATATCATCCAGATATACAACCACAAACTTGCAATGAAATCCTTCAGTATTTCATTCACCAGCCTCATAAAAGTACTTGGGGAATTTTTTAAGACAAATGGCATAACAAGCCACTCATACAACCCTTCATTTTTCTTAAAGGTTGTCTTCCACTCATCACCTTCTCTCATTCTAATCTGGTGAAATCCACTTTTCAAATCTATTTTAGAAAATAAATTTGCTCCACTTAAACAGACCATTAAATCATCCATTCTTGGCAAAGTAAATCTATACCTGATGGTGATCTTGTTAATGGCTCTTGAGTCTATACACATCCTCCATCCTCCATCCTTCTTTAGACTAAACACAATTGGTACTACATAGGGACTCAAGCTCTCTCTGACCAAACCCTTGTTTAATAGTTCCTGGACTTGGTTCTGCACATCCTAATTCTCTTGAGGTGTCAATGTGTATGCTACTTTGTTTGGAATACTTGCTCTTAGTATCAAGTCAATATGGTGGTTGATACTTCTGATGGGTGACAATGATTTTGGTAGCTCATCCACCACTATGTCAGAAAAATTATCCAACAATTCCTTAACTTCTTCAGGCAAATCCTCGATCGATGTACTTGTAAGGATAACTCTAGGTTTCCTCACCACAGTGAATTACATCTCCTGTTCTTTCTTGACTTATTTCAGGAGTTCCTTCTCACTCATGAGAAGTATGCTCATGCTGGCTTACTCTTTCACTTTCTTCAGCAACATCCTCTCCTGCAACTTCTTCAACTCCTGTTGCTTCACTCTCTACACCATTGATGTCTCTAGCATCAGGTGCTCATCTCTACGTTGCCTCCATCACCTCTAATATTGCACAAAGTTCTTGCATCTCCCTTTATACAGCTCGATTGGCTAAGGGTTTCTCTCCTCGTCTCCTTGGTGGCATTGTGTTGACTGTCTCTCACACACAAAGTACAACTTTGAGTTCTCCTGTCTCCTTTACCTCCTTTACCTCATTTTCCTAGTGTCTGCAAGAAAAATTTCCGCTCTAATACCACTTGATGCAGACCCCCCTTCTCTCCTAAGGGCTGTGCAACCTCCCAATCTAGGATCGATCAAGAAATTGAGTCTGATTATCTCTTCAGCTCCTCAAATCCACTTAACATGCCCTCTTTTCTTGAAAACATAGGTTATATGGAACCCATAGTCTCTCTCCTTAATGTGTGTGAGTTTTGGTGTATTTAGGCACTAGCTCTCTTGGTTAACCCGTCCCTTTAATGTGACCAGGGTTATGAGCAGTCGTCTATTCAAAAGGTGCGTTGTGATTTTGCGTTTCGCAACTTTTGCATGTGAGCCACTCCAACTCTCCCGACTCCTGAAATCCTGACAGGAGCCTAGTGCATGCTAGCCCTTCTATTCTCCTTCACCGATGTGACCCTTCGTTGTGACCATGGGCCAATATCTCGAGCGTTTCATGATTTGGCATTTTGCAATTTCGCATATCATGAGTTCAGACTTCATGAGTCGTCTCCCTGGACACTCAATGGTACATATCTCTCCTCAAACTGATGACTCAGATCAAATATACATGGTTTCAGGTTTTGCGAGTTCCCAAAACTCTTACCTCTGATTTCCCAAGTTGAAAAATATCGAAAAAACTAGATCTATGGTCCAAATCCCTCCTTCGATCAATGGTTGTGATCTTTTCGTGATTTCGTGATTTGCGACTTCTTGTAACTTGACCTTTGACTTCTTTGAGTCACGAGTTAGGGAAATTTTGTTCTCTCACCACATGTCCTCCTTGACGATGGATGGTCCCAATGATTTTTGAACGATCAACAACTATGATCTTTTCGTGATATCACATTTCGTGAATTCTCACAAGTTTGTTCTTTGACCTTTCCACCCTGTGAGTCAGCGAAACACTAGTCTCCCGCCATGTGTTCTGTCTTGATAGGATGGCTACGATTCATTTGCGCTCAGATTGAATGGTTGAGATCCTCCCTCATATGTGCTTTCTCCTCGTTGTTTGGATGATGATCAGATGGTCTAGATCCTTCCTTCTGAGCTCATGCTTTCTTCAGCCTTAGAATATTTTCGAAAGGTTCAAAGGCTTCGACCTTTATCCTGTTGGATTTACTTCACACACACCTAGGATTTATTTTTCCTAATGTTATTCCTTGTTTATTAGTCATAATTAGTCATTATCTAGTCTCCTATATTTTAGGGGAGAATATTCCACCTGGAGAATATTCTCTTTTAGTTGACACTTCAGTTTGACTAGTTGAGTTGAGTTTAGATGTTGCATTGGTTTTGTCACCATGCAACATTGGGATCATCACCAACTCACTACTCTTTTTTCAGTCAGTTAATTGAAGACTAATTGACTAGTTAACTCAGCTAGGTGGCAGTTCACTCTCGTAACTACCTGAGAGACTAGACTAGGTGGTAGTTTACTCTTGTAACTGCTAGTGTGTGTCTAGATCAATCTAGACCACGACTATGGCTCATTAGTTACTCATTTATTCTATATATATTGTAAATTATTCACTCTTTGAGTGTGGAATATGGTTAATGAGAATTCTTCCATTCTTTCTATCTTGCTTCTTCTTTCTTAATTTCTCTCTGCAAATGTGTGTAGTATTTTCTAGCTAGATATATTCTGTGTAGGTTCAACACATTTACATGGTATCAGAGACGACGGACTACTAAGCAAAAGCTACACCAAATCATTTTTTGCAGGTACAAAAGATTGAAGACAACAAAAGATGGATTATTCACCAGAAATATTTCTCATGCCTCATAACTATTTGGAATGGAAGCCAAAGATTCTAATTCTTCTCAAAAGTAGAGGATTATACCAAATAACCTTGGAAATGGAAGTAGAGTCTGATTCTGTCGATGAGAAAAATGACTTTCTCAATAGACAAGATATGGTCATAGGAAGTATCGGCATGTCTGTTTCTCTTGAACTTTTCCATCAAGTATATGAAGAATCACAAGGATTAACTCCAAATGAATTATGGACCAGATTGGATGTTCTATTTGGGAATAAAGAATATTGTGAATATTTCATGCAAGAGGTCGAACATATAGAGCGAGAAGAGAAGCCATTAGAAGATCAAGCCTCTTATTATGAAGAGTATTCTACAAAAGTATTTGCAGAAATTTGTATTCCATTAATTGAAGATGATGTCTACTCCATTTCAGATTTATTTTCTGAAATTCATGTGGAAGATATATGGCATGCATCTCAGGAGTCACATGTAGACACTTTTGCATGCACCATGCATGCATGTCAGGAGACAAAAAGAGAGTCGCGCACATCAGATGTCATTCTGATATATTATGAGAAACATTTTCAAAAACAAATTAGATATTTGAATTCCTCTCGGGAAAATATCCAATTTAAAAAAAACAATTGTTTGAAACAGAGTCCGGAAAGTGAAGTTATGATTGTTTTAAAATCAACAAAATTTCAGCATTTTTCCGGAAACGACTGCACGGTTTTCAAAATTTCATCCAAAATTTATTTGGATATTATTCATTACAAGAAGATAAAGTGGATATGTTTGGAAATATCAATGATGCATATACTTCAACAGATCCGTGCATACATCTACATATTCAACAAAATCTTCAAAGAGCATAAACTTGCATAGTTGCGAGGTCTTCTTGGAGTGAAGGACATGGTTGCTTAGCAACTGCCTTTTGTTCCTTATCATTCTTTATTTCATGCATTGTAATTTGAGGGGGGGCTTTGTTCCCATGATGTTTTCTCTCTTTCCTCATTTATTTCAGTGTATCTTTTGTATTTGGGTACCTAACATGGCCTCGTAGCCAGGACCCATTCTTTATTTTCACCATAGTGATGTTTAGGGGGGGTGTTGGAGTTACTTCACACACACCTAGGATTTATTTTTCCTAAGTTTATTCCTTGTTTATTAGTCATAATTAGTCATTATCTAGTCTCTTATATTTTAGGGGAGAATATTCCACCTGGAGAATATTCTCTTTCAGTTGACACTTCAGTTTGACTAGTTGAGTTGATTTTAGATGTTGCATTGGTTTTGTCACCATGAAATATTGGGATCATCACCAACTCACTACTCTTTGTTCAGTCAGTTAATTGAAGACTAGTTGACTAGTTAACTCAGCTAGGTGGCAGTTCACTCCTGTAACTTCCTGAGAGACTAGACTAGGTGGCAGTTTACTCTTGTAACTGTTGGTGTGTGTCCAGATCAATCTAGACCATCACTATGGCTCATTAGTTACTCATTTATTCTATATATATTGTAAATTATTCACTCTTTGAGTGTGGAATACGGTTAATGAGAATTCTTCCATTCTTTATGTCTTGCTTCTTCTTTCTTAATTTCTCTCTACAAATGTGTGTAGTATTTTATAGCTAGATCTATTCTGTGCAGGTTCAACACATTTACATATCCTTCCTGTGAGTCTGTTTCTTGGATCTCGTTCACAACTTATGAAAAATCATTATTTCTCCTGAGCTTGGTCTTGTGAATACTTAGGCTTCCTGTGCACTCCTTGTGTTTTAGGGATTTCGATAGCTCAGGTCTGAATGATTTATCGAACAAAAATTCTCCCTTCCCTCCTAGCCTTCTCCTTTTCTAACTCTTCAAATTTTTGGAAAGTCGCTTCGACCCTTAGTCGAACCTTGGATCTATGCACTCCTTGGACCAGATATTTAAGCAAGGTTCGAATTATTGTGGACGACTATGCACACCTTGCATGAATCTCTTTTCACTCCTTGAAAAGGGAAAGCTTTGTGCTATCTCTTTTGAGCTTCGAAACCAAAATAGATCCCGTCAATGCACCCCTTACGTTTAGTGTGCACACCTTTCACCACTCGATATAAGAGAAACAATTGAAATTTATATTAAAATTCAAAGTCCCATCTACTCATAATGAAATTCATTCATTCATTCATTCATTCATGAAAGAACAATAAAAGAGAATTGCAAAAAAATGCCCACACCATGCATTGGATAAATTTTCCTCTGCTATATTCATAAGTGAAAATGGCTACAACTGTAATAAAAGACAAAAATTGAAAACTCATAATCTCCTACTAACTTACAGCTAGCCTCATTTGGGCTTACATAACCTCTATTTATCTTAGAGGGCTCTTAGGGTTACCCATGACTACTTGTCTACATCAAAACCTATCCTAACGGCTATCCTAGTCCAATCGCATTCCAGAGCCGGAGTGGAAACTCCCACTTCGCTCGTGATTGCTCAAGCATGCCTCAAAATATTTTTCCAGCATTGAGTTAAGGCATACATAAAAATGTCTGTTGCAACTGAAAGCGTTGAGATTCTGTATATACTCCCAGACGATGATAGGTCATACTCTACATGCTTGCCAACAATGCTCCTACATCATTGCTTTTCTACAACTGCTGCCTAATCTAATCATGAATCTTTTGTATTTTTGCAGTGAAGTCTTCAGGTCCCGCTCTCTTAAATCTGTTCTGCTCCATATCTCTTAACTCTAATGCTCCCCTTGGATTCATTCCATACAATATTTGAAATGGACTCTTTCTAGTACTTCTGTTTACTGAGTCATTGTATGCAAACTCCGCTTGTGCTATAATATGATCCCATTGGCTATGATGTTCAGTGACCAAACTCCTCAGTAAATCTCCCAAACTTCAATTCACCACTTCAGTCTGCCCATCTGTTTGCGGGTGATATCCATAACTAAAGGATAGTTTTGTTCCCAAATTCCTCCACAATGTCCTCCAGAAATGACCAACAAATTTGGTGTCTCTGTCTGAGATAATACTTCCAGGCAATCTATGGATTCTCACAATATCTTTGAAAAACAAATTGGCAATGTGTATTGCATCACTAGTCTTCTGGCATGGGATAAAGTGTGCCATCTTCGAAAATATGTCAACTACCACAAATATGGAATCACTTCCTCTTTGTTTCCTTGGCAATACCAACATGAAATACATGCTTATGGCATCCCAAGGCCTCTTTGGAATAGGAAATGGTTGATACAAACCAGTGTTCTATCTCTTCCCTTTTACCTACAGACAAATCTTAGATCTGTTCATGAACCTTTTTACTTCTTCCCTCATACTTGTCCAATAATATGAACCATTCAACTGTGCAAACATTTTTTCATGGCTGAAATGTCTGGCTAGACCTTCGTTATGTTTCTCCTTCAGCAGTTTTTCCCTCATAGAGCATTTTGGTATGCACAACTGGCAACCTTTGAAAAACAATCCATCTTGAATCAAATATTTGTCCCATTGGCTTCTGTTTCTGAGCAGAGGATTTGCGCATGCTTCATATGCTCCTTTGAAATTTGGATCATCATGATACATTTCCTTTAGGTGTTCAAACCCCAAAGTTTTCACTTGACATTCCTATAGAATCAAACTTCTCCTGCTCAATGCATCATAAACCTTGTTAGCATTACCAGAAATATGTTTAATAACAAAAGTGAAATTTTTCATAAACTCTATACACTTAGTGTGTCTCTGGTTTAATTTCTCTTGTCTAGTTATGAATTGCAAAGCTTGATTATTGCTATACAAAACAAACTCCTTTGGTACGAGATAGTGTCTCCATTTCTTCAAAGCTTAAATTATGGCAGAAAAATCTTTATCGTATGTGGAGTACTTCTTCTTAGTATCGTTCAACTTCTCATTGAAATATGGAAGGGGTCTATTATCTTGGGTGAAGATCGCTCCAATTGCAACTCCACTCACATCACATATCACCTTAAATGTCTTCCTGAAATATGGTAAAACTAGAATTGGTTATTCTATTATCTTCTCTTTCAATATATTGAAGCTCTTCTCAGCTTCTTCTGTCCATTTGAAAGACTTGTGTCTTTTGTTCACTATATCCATCATTTTATCACTAATCCCGCTAAAATATCTGATGAACTTCTGATGGAAACTTTCTAATCCATGGAAGCTTCTCACCTCGAAGATATTCCTTGGTGATAGCCATTCTTTGATTGCTTTCACCTTTTCGGGATCCATCTTCAATTCATTTGAAGAAATCACAAAACCCAAATATATGAGTTTTGTCTTCATGAAAGAGAACTTTTTCAAATTAATCAACAAATTCTCTTTTTGTAGCCTCTTCATCACCAATGTTAAATGTCTCAAATGCTCTTCTTTAGTCTTTCTAAAGACCAATATATCATCCAGATATACAATAAAAAATTTGCCAATGAAATCTTTTAACACTTCATTCATCAGTCTCATAAAAGTAATCGGGGCATTTGTTAAGACAAATGGCATAGCAAGCCATTCATACAATCCCTCATTTGTCTTGAATGTTGTTTTCCACTCATCACTTTATTTCATCCTTATCTCGTGATATCTACTTTTCAAATCTATCTTTGAAAAATAGTTCGTTTCACTTAAACAATCCATCAAGTCATCCATCCTTGGAAATGTAAATATGTACCTGATGGTGATATTGTTTATGGCCCTTGAGTCTGTACACATTCTCCACCCTCCATCCTTATTCAGACTCAATATAGTTGCTACTGCACATAGATTCAAGATTTCCCTAACCAACCCTTTGTCTAACATATCCAGAACCTGTCTTTTCACCTCCTCATTCTCTTGAGGTGTCAACCTGTATGCTTCTTTATTCGATAGGATTGCTCCTGGTATCAAATCAATGTGATGGTTGATACTTATGATAGGTGGCAATGATCTTGGAAATTCATCCACTACAATGTCAAAACAATTCTCTAACAGTTCATGAATTTCCTCAAGAAAATATTCCATTGAAGTACTTGTAAGGATAACTTTTGGTTTCCTCACTACATCAAACCGCATCTCTTGTTCCTTCTTAAATTAACTCAGGAGTTCTCTCCCACTCATTATAAGTATGCTTTTGTTGGCTTCATTTTTCACTTTCTTCTCTTCAATAGGCAACAACATGTGTGTCCTACCATTCTTCTCCAAAGTATATATATTTCTTCTCCCATCATGGATGACATTCCTATGATACTTCCATAGTCTTCCATGGGAATCACATCACACAAGATTTCATCTCTATATCCACCTATTTTAAATTCAAAAAGGCATTGTTTAGTTACTGTTACCTGGTGACCCTTCTGCAACCATGAGACTTTGTACAATGTCATATGTGTAGTCGTCTCCTGCTCCAATTTCTCCACCATCTATGTGGATACTAAGTTTTCAGTGCTCCCACTATCAATTATTACCTTGCAAACTCTATCCTTAGTCTTGCAAGATGTTCTGAATAAATTTTTCCTATGCATTGGCTCTTCAATCTCTAGCTCTTGCTTCAAAAGAACATTTTTCATCATCAAGGATTTCCCATATTTTGCACCTTCTTCCTCAACATTTTTCTTCTAATCTTCCTAAATGTGAGTTTTGAATCCTTCTTTATTTATCTTGGGGCATTCCAAAGACATGTGCCATGTTTTTCCATAGGCATAACATCTTACTTATCCTCCTCTTCCTCTTCCTCTTCCTCTAGGAAAAGAGTTTCTACCACCACTCCGCCTTCCTCGGGAACTTCCTCCTCTCTCAGAGTGACTATGTGGCTTCTTCGTCTCACCTTTGGGATTTTATGTCTTGTTATGGGAAACTCCTTTGCCTCTATTTAAGCTTCTACCCCTATTTTGTTGACTCTTCTTCCTAGCCAACCTATATTTTTCTTTTAGTGCAATATGATACACATCCTCTACTATTCTAACTGTCACCATGTTAATTTTTTCCTGGATTTCATATCTCAGGTCATTGATGTACCTGACAACCTTTTCCTCATCTCTCTCTCTTTGTCCAGCCCTGATGTTCAGTTTGTAGAACTCCTTCATGAATTCCTTCACAGTCATTCCTTTATGTCTCAGGTTTTGCAATCTCCTGAACAGGTTTATCTGGTAATATTTGGGTATGAATTTATCCTTTAGCTTGGCTACCATTCTATACCAACTCTTAATTTTTTTTTTCTTTTCTTCTCCTCTCATCCTGTAGTTCATACCACCATATCGCTTCATGTCCTTTTAACCTGGTAACAACATGTTTTGCCTTCCTCTCCTCATCGACATATTCATAATTGAAATACTTGTCCATTTCTCATATCCAATCAAGCAATTCTTCGTTGTCTAAATTACCTTCATACATTGGAATGTTGATCTTCGCTCTAGCTCCCAACTTGACAACCGCTTTCAGTAAGCATTCTTCCAAAAAATCCTTGGCTACAAATTCTTCAACTTCCACTTCTTCATTCTCTGCATTGTTGAAGTCTCCAGCATCAAGTGCTCTTCTTTGTGTTGTTTCCATGGGCATCCATCCTTTATCTGAGTTCTCACATCTCCCTTTCCATAGCTCTGTTCACTACGAGTGGCTCTACACATCTTCTAGGTGGCATTATGTTGGTGTATCTAATACCACTCATTGACATAAATCTACTTCTCCTTCTATAGAAATGAATTATGTGCTTTCTCTGATACCACTCTAGCGTATACCACCATTCTCCCCTATGGGATGCTCTACCTCCTGGTCAAGGATCGTTCAAGATACTGAGTCAGATCAACTCTTTGAGTCCTTGCGGGTACCCAAAACCACTATGCACAGGCCCCATTTCTCCTAAGTGACCATGGGTTGTGATCGTGGATCAACCCCTACACTGTTTCGAGCTTCGGGGATATCACAATCTCTGGATTCAGCTCTTTCCAAAGTGCTCTCCTCCGAATCTGTGGATCTCTGTCACATGTCTCCTTGGATTATGACGACCCAACAATGTTTCAGGTATCACGACTTCGTGAAAATCCTACTCACTTCATACACAGGCCTCCAGACTTCTGAATTCTAGATTTCCTGATCCACTGCCACGTGTCCTCTACACAACCAACAGTTGGGATTGCTTCCCAACTATGCTCTTACAATACCTCCAAACTTTCTGAACCACCAAGTGCTGAAATGATTTATTGCCAACCTTTGCATAGTTCTCCCAGATCTGACAGTCTAGAACAAACTCGCCTCCCTCCAGAACAGATCTTGTTCGTATATTTTGGGAAACCTTAAAGGGTTCTTCCCTTTGAATATTTCTCACCGCTCTCCCTCCTGAGCTTGTCTTTCCTCAACCTTCCTTTTTCCTCCAAACACTCTCTTCGACACTTAGTCGAATTTTCATCATGTGCATGCCTTGCAACATGTTCTCCTCCACAACTCAATTTCTCTGTGACTAAATTCATGTTACTCCTCCCGATCTTACAAGTTTGAGACTCTGTCACTCACTCCTTTTTGAAAAACTTCCTTAAACTTGACCACTGAAGGATGACCTTGCATTCCTTGCAACATTTCTTTTACGCTCGATTGTTCCTCCTGAACAATATGACTCTGAGAGTAATTCCTCCTACATGCAAAATTCAACTATCCCAGTTGAACCTCTGGGTCAAAAAAGATTCTCTCATGCACTCCTTGAGGACACATATGTACTCCTTTCATATATAAGTTTCATGTTACCTCTTATGAGATTCGAGTTGAAACATACTTGGTCATGCACACCTTGCGGACACTATGCAAACCTTGCACTTGCTCAAAGAAGAGAAACAATTGAAACTTATTCAATCTTCACAGTTACTCATGCATTCAACCATGTCAATGCATTCATAAACCACAAGAACACAAAATAACAGATAATTTTGAATAAGAAAAAAATATACCATTCATTCATCTAGATAGACACAATAACATAATACATTTGGGTCAATTCTCCTCTAATATATTCATTCAGCAGTCACATACATGGGTTTAGTAGCTCATCAACAACTAGAGAGCCAATGACAACCAACAACAATGGAAACCTACACAATAGATTCAACAACCTCTTCTGGGAAAAAATACAAAGATTTATACAAGAGGGGCTCTTCGATCCTTTCCATCCAACTAATCTAGTCCATCCTAGTGAATTAAAATCATTCAACTACTTAATATTTATTACAATAAATATTCGAGTTAGATAGATAAGAGCGAGAGATCCAGATCTGTACTACAATCTTTAATATTAAGAAAAATACATTCCCTCATTGATATTATGCGATGGATCGACCTCCAAGCATTAATGATGTTCATAAATCAAAATCTTTTCCATATATTACATTAATATGATAACTTTGGAATTCAAAATTTCTTCAAACTATGCACTAGTGCGCCCAACTGTCCTCCACACACATTTTGTTGATGATGCTCCTGCATCATATTGGTATGGTATTGGTATGTATATCATTGCCAATGCATATCATTTCCATGCAATGGTATGCAATGGTATTGGTATTGGTATGCAATGGTATGGTATTGGTATTTTTGTTGGTATGGTATGGGATTGGTATCGGTATTGGTATGGCATGGAATGGTATTGGTATTGGTATTGGTATGGTATGGTATGGTATTGGTATTGGTTTTGGTATTGGTATGGTATAGTATGGTATCGATATTGGTATGGTATGGTATGGTATAGTATGGTATGGTATGGTATGGTATGGTATGGTATGGTATGGTGTTGGTATGGGATAGTTATTAGTATTAGTATGGTATAGTATTGGTATCGGTATGGTATTGGTGATGGGCATATTAGTGATGGGCATGTTGGTATGGTATTGGTATTGGTCTGGTATTGGTATCCATATCATTGCCAATGCATACCATTTCCATGCAATGGTATGGTATTGGCAATGCAATGGTATTGATATTGGTATTGGCAATGGTATTGGTATTGGAATGGTGTGGTATGGTATTGGTATTGGTATGGTATTGGTACTGGTATTGGTATTGGTATGCATATCATTTTCATGCAATGGTATGCAATGGTATTGGTATTGGTATGGTATGGTATTGGTATTGGTATTGGTATGCAATGGTATTGGTATTGGTATGCAATGTCATTGGTATTGGTATTGGTATGATATAGTATTGGTATTGGTATAGTATTGGTATTGGTATGGTATTGTTATGGCATGGTATTGGTATTGGTATGCATATCATTGTCAATGCATACCATTTCCATGCAATGGTATTGGTATTGGTATGGTATGGTATTGGTATTGGCATTGGTATTGGTATGAAATGGTATTGGTATTGGTATGCAATGTCATTGGTATGGTATTGGTATGGTATAGTATTGGTATGGTATTGGTATGGTATTGGTATGGTTTTGATGATGGTCGTGATGGGCATATTGGTTATGGGCATGTTGGTATCATATTGGTATGGTATTTTTATTGGTATTGGTCTAGTATTGGTCTGGTATCGATATGCATATCATTGTCAATGCATACCATTTCCATGAAATGATATTAAATGGTATTGGTATGCAATGGTATGGTATTGGCATTGGTATTGGAAATGCACATTGGTATTGATGTTGGTATTGGCAATGCAATGGTATTGATATTGGTATTGGAAATGGTATTGATATTGGTATGGTATGGTATGGTATTGGCATTGGTATGGTATTGGTATGGTATGATATTGGTATTGGTATTTGTATTGGTATGGTATTGGTATGGTATGATATTGGTATTGGTATTGGTATGGTATTGGTATACATATCATTTCCAATGCCTACCATTTCCATGCAATGGTATTGGTATTGTTATGCAATGCCATTGGTATTGGTATTGGTATTGGTATGGTATTGGTATGGTATGGTATGGGTATGGATATTGGTATTGGCATGGTATTGGTATGCATATCATTGCCATGCAATGATATGAAACGATATTGGTATTGGTATAGTATGGTGTTGGTATTGGTATTGGTATTGGTATGCATACCATTTCCATGCAATGGTATTGGTATTGGTATGGTATTGGTATGGTATAGTATTGGTATGGTATTGGTATTGGTATGGTATCGGTATGGTATTGGTGATGGGAATGATGGGCATATTGGTGATGGGCATGTTGGTATGGTATTGGTATTGGTATTGGTCTGGTATTGGTATGCATATCATTGCCAATGCATACCATTTCCATGTAATGGTATTTCTATGCAATGGTATGGTATTGGTATTGGTGTTGGTTTTGGCAATGCAATGGTATTGATATTGGTATTGGAAATGGTATTAGTATTGGTATGATATGGTATTGTATTGGTATTGGTATTGGTATGGTATTAGTGTTGGTATTGGTATGGTATTGGTATGGTATTGGTGTTTGATCCCAAGCTAATTTTGACTTGTGGCCTTATTTTCCCTAACTTATTAGATGATAATGGATTTGATTGGTGTGCTAAAAATTATTGTCATTGTTGTGTAACAAGATCCATAGGAGACCATGGGGACGTGGATGACGTAGATGTTAAGAACCAAATATCAATATAGAATAGAAAAACCTCAGAATAAGTAATCAACACCTTGAAAAAGAGAGAATTTCATATAATAAGCCTCTTCGAGGGGGAAACCTCCTTATACACCACATAAATGTCCAAGTACAATATGATTCCAAATGAAACATTCTCATTGGTATATATAGAAGACTAGGAGGTACAATTACAACTAAAATACCCAAGCCAACGTAAATAAAATAACATTACTAATGTAATATGCTCTAATTAAGGGGTAATGTGCCACTATTTAGGGATTAACATGCCCCTCCCCTTGAGACAAGTGTTGTCCGCAATGCTTGAGTAATTCTGGATGCTTTTGTATAAAAGACTCATCTTCCCAACTGGAATCTTCAATAGGTAGTTTCCTCCACTTAGTGAATACTCTGAAATGGATCTATTCCTCAGCTAGTGAATTCTTGTGTCAGTGATGGCTTCAGGCTCCAATATGATTTTTCCTTCCACGTCAAGTTATGGAAATATATCTTGAACTGGGATCTTGTCACCTATAATCTTCTTTAAGAATGAAACATGGAAAACTGAGTGTACTCGCGAGGATGTAGAAAACTCCAATTTGTATGCCATAGTACCAATCTTTTGCAATACCTTGTAAGGGCCATAGTAATTTGGTGATAATTTATTATCCTTCTTCGCTTTCTTGAGGGACATCTATTTGTATGGTTGTAGTCTTAAAAACACCCAATCCCCTACTTCAAAACTTCTTTCACTACGATGTTGATATGCTTGTTGTTTCATGCGATTATGTGCAATGGTTATGTTTTCCTTTAAGAGTTGGAGAACTTGTTGTTGATGCTTGATGTGATCTTCCACTGCTTGAACCTTAGATTTTTATTTTAGAGAAGAAGTGATGGATGGTGGGTGATATCCATAAAGTGCCATAAATGGTGTCATTTTTGTTGCAGTATGTAAAAAAGTGTTATACCACCATTCTTCCAAGGGTAACCATTTGAACCATTGTGTTTGTTTATTAGAGACAAAGCAACGAAGGTATCCTTCCAGAAATTTGTTCACTATATCATTTTTTCTATCAAATTGAGGATGATAGGATGAACTATGAGCCAATTGAGTACCCAAACAAGAAAATAATTATGTCCAAAAATGTCCAGTGAAGATAGGATCTCTATCACTTACAATAATCTTTGGGATTCCATGTAGTTTTTGAACTGCCTCCATGAATGTGGTGGCAACTGTACTAGATTTGAAGGGATGAGAGAGTGCACAAAAGTGTGTGTACTTGGTTAGTCTATCGGCAATCACCATGATGACACTCTTTCCTTCAGACTTCAGTAACCCTGTGATGAAATCCATGGAAACCTCTTCCCAACGCTGACTTGAGATGGCTAATGGTTGTAAAATACCCGAGGTCTAAATTTTTTCACCTTATTTTGTTGGAAAACCAAACATTCTGCTACAAACCTTTGAACATTAGTTTTAAGGCCATCCCAAAAAAAAATACTTCTTGACCCTATGGTAGGTTTTCAAAAATCCTGAGTGCCCTCCTGCTAAAGAGGTGTGAAATTCCAATAGCACCTTTTGTTTGAGTTTGGAGTTATTACATAAATATAAGTGATCTTTGTACCATGGTGAATAAGTTTTCCATGTAAATGTATCTAATGCATTGGAATCCTATTGCAACCTTTGAATGAGAGTCCACACATTTTTTTCATTCTTCCATTCATCCCTTGATTCTATTATCCAATCGAGTTGGATGATCGAGATAGCACAGAGAAAGGCCTCAACATATTCATCCTTTCTTGAGAGTGCATCTTCCACAAAATTTTTCTTCTCTTTTTTATAGATGATTTAAAAATCATACCACAATATCTTGGTCACCCATTTTTGTTGTTCTTTTGAATATAGTCTTTGTTCCAAGAAGTATTTAAGACTATCATGATATTTTTTGACCTTGAAGTGCCTACCTATTAGATAAGGGCGACATTTCTTTAATGCATGTAATATTTCCATCATTTCCTTCTCATAAATGGGTTTGTGTAAGTCCTTTCCCTTGAGTGTCTGAATTTCAAAAGCCAGGGGCCTTCCTTCTTGCATTAGGACATCACCAATTCCATTTCCCGAGCCATCACATTCCACAATAAAGGTTTGTATGATGTTTGGTGTGGTCAAGACAGGAGCTTTGCACATCACCTCTTTAAGTTGTTAAACAGATTTAGTTGCCTCTGGAGTCCATGAAAATGCATCCTTCTTAGTTAGTGTCGTTAAAGGTACTGTTGCTATTCTCCCATAGTTTTGAACAAACTTGCAGTAGTAACTTGTCAAACCCAAAAATCCTCTAAGATTCTTCAATGTTTTTGGAATCAGCCAGTCCATCATGACCTTAATATTGTTATGGTCTACCTTGACACCTTCATGAGATACAATATGACCCAAATACTCTACCTCCTCCACCCCAAAGAAACATTTGGACAATTTGGCATATAGTTGTTACTCCTTTAGTAGTTGTAGCACCTTGTCAACATGTCGCACATGATCCTCCCAAGACTTGCTATATATTAGTATATCATCAAAAAATACTAACACAAATATTTGAAGGAAGGGATTGAAAATGGAATTCATCGACCCTTGGAATGTCGAAGGTGAATTTGTAAGGCCAAAAGGCATGGCCAAAAATTCATAATGGCCTTCATGAGTTCGAAATGTTGTTTTTGGGATATCTTCTTCCTTAATTCTAATCTGATGATACCCTGAACGAAAATCCAAATTTGTGAAATAGATTTCTCCATGTAGTTCATCTAACAATTGATCAATGACAGGAATGGGAAACTTATATTTAATAGTGATCTTGTTGATCTCTCTATAATATGGACACATATGCCATGAGACATCGTTCTTGAATACCATTACCACCGATGCAAAGTAAGAACTTTGGCTAGGTCTAATAATGCCAGCCTCTAACATTTCTTCAACCATGCACTCAATTTCACTCTTCTGGGCATAAGGGTATCTGTATGGCATGATGTTAGGAGGAACACTCTCGGGAATTAGGTGAATATCATGATCATGATTTTGAGTGGGTGTAATACCTTTGGGAATATATTCAAATACTTAGGAATTCTTATCAATGATCCCTTGGAGATCTAGAGGAATAGATGGCTTAGAGGTTTGAACATCTAGTGAGCATAGTTTTGCAATTACCCCTTGATGCCCCTTTTTCAATAATTTTTTCATGCCATTAGAGATTATCAACTTATTAGGTTTCCCTATGATACCTCTTAACTCAATTTATTTTCCTTCCAATGAAAATTTCATGAAAAGTTCTTGAAAATTAAAAGCCATTATTCCTAATGATTGTAACCATTGGATTCCTAGTACGACATCAGCACCACCCATCGGTATACTAATCATTGGAATCTTCATTACATATTCCCCCATAGTAAGATTTATCTTATTTCATTTACCTAAGAATTTGATAGTTCCTCCATCTGTAATCATTACTTGAAACTCTGGTGCTGGATATACAAAGCAATTGAGAGCTTTGGCTAATTTATAGTGAATGAAATTATGAGTACTACCATAATCAATTAGGACTATTACCTTTTTATTTTTGATATATCCTTTGATCTTAAGGGTTTGAGGAGTGATAATTCTAGTCAATGCATTACACAATATTGTGGGAGTTAACTCTTAAGAATAAATCACGTCTATGTTTTCATCTTGATATGGTTCTTGTTCTTCTTCCTCTTCACAATCTATGTAGAATAATTTCTTCTAACCACACTTATGTCCCTTACTGTACTTGTTGTCAACCTTGTAGGTTGAGGTGTTTTAGAAGAAGGAGCATTATTCTCTCAATAGATGTTAGGATTGGTCCTTCTAGTAGCCATAGTCATATTTTTACTTTCAACATTTCTTTCCACCCTAAATGCATTCTCCAATGATTTGGGTTCCCAAAGGAGAACCTCATGTTGAATGTTATCCTTTAAATTTTTTATGAATACATCAATCGAGTGCTCATCTGGAATATATGTTACCTTAATATTCAATATTTGGAAGTTTTGAATGTGCTTTATAACTGAATCCTTTTGCTTGAGATTTATCAGTTGGATAAAGAAGGTATTGCTCCTTGTATCCTCATATTGTGCTATCATTTCTTCCATGAAAAGTGTCCAAGTGACAAGTGATTTGCGAGAACAAAGCCATCGATACCATACAAATTGATTGGGTTCTAAATATAAAGAACCAATTCATACCTTTTGTGTATGTGGCACATTATGTATATCAAAGAATTGCTCCATCAAACTTCCTCATGTCGATCTTAGGAACATGGTTGGTCTTCAACCCAATGTTGATTTTCTCCATTCTTGATTCATTTTCCTTGTGTCCTCATCATGAATTTCATGGGATACATTTTCACTTTTAGGTGTCCTCTCTATTAGGAAAAATTTCAATCCTTTCATGATCTCCCTTTTTAAACCATCCATCTTAGTATCCATTATTGCCTCCAATTTAGCTTCAGTTGAATCCATCATCCCTTGTAGTTCATATTTTGTCATTGTCTTCTTTTGTAATTCATTTATGTCCCTACACATTTCTTCACCTTCATAAACATTCCAAGTAGAACTGTTTGGAGGCTTATTTGGTATAGAAGTTCCCTTTTTTGGTGGCATGTTGGCCAAGTATCACTTTTAAACCTTGATTTCGAGGTGGTTTTGCTAGACAATATTTCTTCTACTATATCTCCAAATTTTCGGCCCTTCTGGGTATGAAGATTTATTTTTTGTAGTTCACTGATATTTCTTCTCTGCAATTCCACATGTGTGATCAAAATTGGATGTGCCAAGTGGAATTTATGCTAACTTCCCCACAACTTGCTGATTTTTGTCCTTTACGAGAGATCTCACGTGTATAGCATGCCCTGCACAAAATAATTGATATAAAAATCTGAAAGTTGTACAATAAATACTACGGATTGTACACTATCCAATGCAACTGATATCACTCAATTTGGATACTCTAGGAAGAATTTATGATTGTTTTACCTGGAACAACTACTTGAGACTAGTCAATAGGACTAGTCAGATACCCTATCTTCCACAGGGTGTATCTACAAATTTCAGATGACCCAGAAGATGAAATTTTTATCACAGATACCTTAATAATTTTTGTGAATAACCTCCATATTCCAGGTTCTAAAACGTTATATAAAAAATTTTATAGCAAAAATTATGTGATGGCTCAATTTAGGATGATTCTATAACCCTATATTACACAGGTTGTATCTCCGAAAGTATAAGGCCTAAGGAGCTGAAATTTTAACCCAATGTACCTTGATATGTCTACTAAATAGCCTCCAATGGGTTCATTCGGAAACGTTGTAGAAAAAAAATTATAGTGAAAATTCCAAGGTGTCTCAGATGTAGCAACGAAACCCTAATACATTGAGCTCCGATACCATATGTTAAGAACCCAATATCAATATAGCATAGAAAAACCTCACAATAAGTAATCAACACCTTGAAAAAGAGATAATTTTAGATCATAAGCCTCTTCTAGGGAGAAACCTCCTTATACACCACATAAATGTCCAAGTACAAGATGATTCCAAATGAAACTATCTCCTTAGTATATATAGGAGATTAGGAGGTACAATTACAACTAAAACACCCAAGATGACATAAATAAAATAACATTACTAATGTCATATGCCCTAATTAAAGGGTAATGTGCCACTATTTAGGGCTTAACAGTAGACCTACTAAATCCCAGAGAGGAAAGTGGGTGGAAGAGGATATGACAACGAAATTTGCAGATAGAATAATTGTAAGAATAAAAAGAAACCTCAACCAAAGGAGGAATGTCTTTATGAATTCACAAATGCTACAAAATAGAAGAGATAAAGTCATTTTTTCCATGTGGCCTTTGATCTCAAACTTATTGGTTGAAAATGCACAAGAGTGGTGATTAAATGTGATTCTACAATCAAGGGAAAAGTTTGAAAATTAGGATGACCATGTGGGATAGGGATGTTGGATAATTTTCTTGTTGAAATTTTAGCTCGATGTTTTTACCGAGGGTCATAAAACTATTTTTTTTTTCAATTCCAAAACATGATATCAATATGTCAAAAATGTGACTAAGGTGAGGTTTTTTGTTGCATAGCATATTCATTGAAATAATATAATTGGTGTACTAAACATTATTGACTATGTTGTGTATTACACGAGCCAAATGCGGCCATGGAAACAGATCGTGTCATATCAAATGAGGACACAACGGATGACGCAGGACATCAGGTACTCTAATTTTGACTTAACTTGGGAAAAATTAATCTGATAGCATTTTGTGAAATGTCATGTTTTTTCACGAAATTATTAAATTTTATAGTGTATTATCCAATCTTGTCAGAAATTAATGCATTTTGTTGATTATTTTAGATGGAGATAGGAGAAAATGTAGAGCTTGAGCATTCAACTAGCAAAATAAAAATAAATGTACGTGGACATGGACCTAAAACTATTAAATCACGTAGAGGACAGTGGGTGGAAGAGGATATGACAATTGATCCTGCAAACACAACAAATGATTGCACTAAACAAAAGGTTGGTTTGAAATAAATGGTCTTTCACAGGTGAGCACATATCTTGCAATGTGGGCATATGGACAACATTATCGGGTAGAAAGTGTAGATGTAAAGAGACGATCCTTTGATTGTGGCATCATGGTTTATCTCAAGCAATCCAGTTGAGCAAGCTCAAAAGTTAAGAATATTATTGAAGGGAATCTACAATATGTTGGAACAATCCAAGAAATTATTCAGTTGGATTACCGCTCTTTTAAATGTTGTATTTTTAAGTGTAGATGGTATGAAGCATTTTAGAGGACACAAAGACATGATACCCATAATGGATTTTTTTCTATAGATTCTTCGAGGTTCCTACTGGAGGATAAGAAGCCTTATGTTCTACCAATTCATTGTGAGCATGTATTTCTTTAACTCAAATAAGAAGCAATAGTGATCATTAATCTATTGATTCATAGTTTTTTGTGATAATATATGTGTTTATTAATAAATAAAAGTGTTATAAGATATTTCTAATATATGTATGTCATTCATGTGCAGGTATTTTTCGATGAAGATATTTTGGACCCGAAATGGATATTTGTCATACATTATGATCCAAGATTAAGTCATGTATTTGACGATGCATTAATGGATATTGAGAAAAACAATGATTTACAACAAAATGAGAGACATGGATTAGACAACATTGAAGAAATTAACATCCATGATGATGTTGAAGATGTTTATGTTCAGGCACAAGAATACAACTATCTAGAGTTAGATCATTTTATGCAAGACAATTACAATATGGATGGTATAGAAAATGATGATCCAAATTATGCATCTGGTAACAATATAGATGGTCTACAGTAAAATTTCAATGATGATGAAGATGATGTAGATCAAGAATAGGATGATGATATATTAAATACTTGAAAGAACATATGAACATTGACAAAGATAAATAGGATGACATTGTTGTAGACAATAATGTTAATTACCAAGAATTCTAAATTTTCAAAATTATTTGTAATCCAATTTTTAAAATGATGTTGATTATTATGGACCAATATTTCATGAAAAGATTCAGTATTATTTCTGATGATACCAATTACTTTTGTCAATATCCTTAAAGTGTTCAATATTTTCTATGAATTGTTGGCAAAAAAAATTTAGAATTACTTATATAAGAGTTAGCATGGTTAGTGGTCATTTATTGGAAATTGTTAAAAAAATATAATTAAATATATTGTATATGTAAATCAATGTAAATCCAAGAAATTAGGATAATTAATGTATCCAAAGTTTATTCATTAATTTATATTTTAAAAAAGATTGAAATATTTCACTAAGCTCAAGCCTAAGACCTTAACCTTTATACCATTTAACTGCTAACCCCTTGAAACATGGACGATATTGAATATTATGTGGGGAAATCAGACATCCTTTAGTCTTGAAACCCTCCCATACCATCAAGAAACATGTGCCTAGTATAACCATGTCAAATTCCGACACATACAGGCACAACTTGGAGAAATTTCAATGTTGGCCTCATTAACTAGTAACCATGTAGGGTTGATTGATGTCATTAATCCCTTCACCCGATATCCTCCCTAACCCATTAACAATTAAAAAAATTTCATGTTGGACCCTATAAAATTCTTTTGGGTTGTCTCAACTTAATAGAGTCATGGCTTATTAATCATTAGGTTTCATTGTAAAGATGGGTATGTCAAATTTGATCTTTGTAGGCATGGATGGAGAAATTGGTTCATGATCAATATGATGATGATGATGATGGAACTGAAAACCATAATGATGGAAATGATGAAGATAATGATGTCCCTAAGTCTTAAAAACTTGTCATACTGTCAAGGCATGTTCCTAGTGTAAACATGTAAAATTACAACGCATACAGTCACATTTTGAAGAAATTTCAACATTGGCCCCATTAACTGCTCACTATGTGAGGTCAGTAGATGACATTGGTGATGGGCATGTTGGAAGTTCCAAGATATTTAAAGAGAGTTCCGACAAATATGAACATTGATGCAAATTTGGATGATCTCAAATATTATGTGGGGACATCAATATACATCCTTGAGTCTTGAAACCCTCCCATATTGTCAAGGCATGTGTCTAGTCTAACCATGTCAAATTTCAACGCATATAGGCACATATTGAAGAAATTTGAACATTGGTCCCATTCATTGATCACTATGTGGGGTCGGTGCATGACATTTTTGGTGGGTGAATTGGAAGTTCCATGACATTTCAAGAGAGTTCCAACAAATATTGTATAGATGGAAACAATGAATGATGACAATGAGACGTCCATTATGAACGTTGATGAAAATATGGATGATCTCAAAGATTATGTGGGGACGTCATACATCCTTGAGTCTTGAAACCCTCCCATACTGTCAAGGCATGTGTATAGTATAACCATGTCAAATTTTGATGCATAAAGGAACATATTGAATAAATTTCAACATTGGCCCCATTCATTGTTCACTATGTGGGGTCGATGCATGAGATTTGTGGTGGGTGAATTGGAAGTTCCATGACATTTAAAGAGAGTTCCAACAAAGATTATACATATGGAAATGATGAATGATGACAATGAGACATCCATTTTTAACGTTAATGAAAACATGGATGATCTCAAAGATTATGTGGTGACATTATACATCCTTGAGTCTTGAAACCCGCCCATACCGTCAAGGCATGTGTCTAGTCTAACCATGTCGAATTTCGATGCATACATGCACAGTTTGAAAAAATTTCAATGTTGGCCCCATTCACTACTCACTGTGTGAGGTCGATGCAATATGACATTGGTGATGGGTGTATTGGAAGTGCCATGACATTTCAAGAGAGTTCTGACAAATATTCTATATATGAAAATAACGAATGATGACAATGAGACATCCATTATATTGAAAATTGATGTAAACATGGACGATCTCAAATATTATGCAGGGACATCAAACATCCTTAAGTATTGAAACACTCCCATACCATCAAGGAAACTATGTATTCTAACCATCTCAAATTTCAATGCATACGGGAATAGATTGAAAAAATTTCAATGTTGGCCCCATTCACTGCTCACTGTGTGGGTTCGGTGGAATAAATTTGTGATGGGTGTATTGGAATTTCCATGTCAAATTTCAATATAGTTCTGAAAGTGATTCTATATAAGGGAATGATGAATGATGACAATGAGATGTGCATGATGAATGTTGATGCAAATGTGGATGATCTCAAAGATTATGTGGGGACATCATACATCCTTTAGTCTTGAAACCCTCCCATACCATAAAGGCATGTGTCTAGTCTAACCATGTCAAATTTTGACACATACAAGCACATATTGAAGAAATTTCAACGTTGGCCCCATTCACTGCTCACTATGTGGGGTAGGTGCATGGAATTTGTGGTGGCTGAATTGGAAGTTCCATGACATTTCAAAAGATTTCCAACAAATATTCTACAAATCAAAATTACAAATGATGACAATGAGATGTTCATTATGAACGTATGAAAACATGGACGATCTCAAAGATTATGTGGGGACATCAAACATCCTTGAGTCCTGAAATGCTCCCATACCATCAATGCATGTGTCTAGTCTATCCATGTGAAATTTCGATGCATATAGGCACAAACTGAAGAAATTTAAGTGTTGGTCCCATTCACTGCTCATTGTGAGGGGTCGGTGGAAGACAATATTTGTGATGGGTGTATTGGAAGTTCCATGGCATTTCAAGAGATCCGTTCTGACAAAGATTCTACATATGGAAATGAAGGATGATGACAATGAGATATGGACAATCTCAGTGATTATGTGTAGGGTTGATGGATGCCATTAATACCTTGACCATATATAATCCCTAATCAATTAACCATTAATCTACCTAACCCCTAAGCCCCAAATCCATTAGCCATTGACCCTTAATCCCTTAAAATGTAACCCCTAATCCCTTAACCCTTAATCCCTTAAATGGTAACCCCTAATCCCTTAACCTTTAATCCCTAGACCCCAAATCCCTTAAATGGTAACCCCTAATCCCTTAACCTTTAATCCCTAGACCCCAAATCCCTAAATCACCTAATCCCCAAAGCCCCTATCCACTTAACCCCCCAAAACTCAACAAAATTACTATTTAGGCACATTGGGAGTTAAATTGGAAGCCAAACTAGAAGATAAAAAGGAAGCTAATCTGGAAGAAAAACTGGAAGCTAAAATGGGAGCTAAATTGGAAGCTAAACTGGAAGCTAAACTGGGAGATAAACTGGGAGATAAAATGGGAGCTAAATTGGGAGCTAAATAGGGAGCTAAATTGGAAGCTAAACTGAAAGCTAAACTGGGAGATAAACTGGGAGATAAACTAGGAGCTAAACTGGGAGCTAAATAGGGAGCTAAATTAGGAACTAATTGGGGATCTAAACTAGGTTCTAATAGTGCCTAGTTTAGCGCCCATTTGTGTTTCTCGGTGAAAATAGCTCCATAAATAGTGCCCTCCCGATAAATAGCGTCAAATTTAGCAAAAAACTGGATAAAAATAAATTAAAACAGTCAATGGAAGAAAAAAATGCAGCTAAAAAGGGAGTTAATCACAGGGATTTGTTGTAGTGTGTGAATCCATACTCGGTCTCCAACCTGGAACTGATGATCGACCCTATGCTTGTCATGCCGAGATTTATATTGTTCTTGAATTTTCTCCAACTATTCCCTGACTGCCTGGTGTATCTGTTGGATCCTCTAGATGAACTTGTGGGCTCTGTTCTCTATTCATTCTTCATTCACATGGACATCTCTCCCATGCATCAATTCCAAAGGAACCCTGGGTAGGTACCCAAAACATGTCTCAAAAGGTGAACTCTGAGTGGACGAATGTAAATCTCAGTTGTAAGAATGTTGTACATAGGGTAGTTGTTCATCCCATAACTTGGGATTCTTGCTGCAGTAGCCTCGAAGAAAAATTTCCACTTTTTTGTTTACCACTTTTGTCTTTTTTTCGATTTGTGGATGGAAATCAGCACTCCTCTTCAATTTGGTGTCCATCATCTTCCACAATATAGTCCAAAAGTCCCCAAGGAATCAAGTATCTTGATTCGAGACAATGGATGTGGGTAACCCAAAGTGAACCCAAACATATTGAAAGAAGACATTAGCAGTCTTCTTAGTAGTGATCTTCTTTTTACATGGCATCAAGATACACATCTTGTTGAACCTATCCACTACAAAATACAAATAGTCATGACTTCCTTGGGTCATTGGTAAACCCCCTACAAAATCCATGGAGATACTTTCCCATGGATGGGATGGAACAGGAAGTGGTGAGTATAGCCCCAGTTTTCTATTAGTGGGCTTACAAGTAGAACACATCACACACCCCTTTAAATACTTAGTTACAATTTCCTTCATTTCAGGACAGTAACAAAACCTATGAAAATGAGCCATATCTTTTCCTACCCCAAAATGCCCAGACACAAGAGAAGTGGGAGCTTCTCGTATTACATGGACTCGTTCACTTGTAGGAATACATAGCTTTCCAAGATGGTAGAGTAGTTTTTCCTGTAGAAAATAGTTCTCTACCTGTGCACCAAGGGTTAGATTCTCATATTCTTCTTTAAAATCTTCATCGATGGCATATTGTTCTACATAGCTATCATGAGATAAATAAGTATTCTTCAAAATAATAGAAGCAACAATAGGAGGTCTAGAAAGCACATCGGCTACCTTGTTACTTGTACCCTTTTTGTACTTGATTACCAAATGAAATTGTTGTAGAAAACCCATCCATCTATAGTTTCGAGATTGTTGCAATTTGTTTTGTGCTTGGATATACTATAGGGGATGGTGATCTGTAGGTATGATTGTTTCCTTCCCTAACAAGTAGTGCTTTCATTTCTTTATGCTCTGGACTAATGCATACAACTCTTTATCATATGTAGGATAGTTAACAACATCTTGGTTAAAAGTTTCAGACTGGTAATAGATAGTCTTACAATATTTCATCAATACTGCACCCATGGCATATCCACTGACATCTGTCTTGATCTCAAAAGTTTGTTGAAGATTCAACAGTGCTAATACTGGTGCGGTACTGATCTTCTCCTTCAAAGTGTCGAAAGAGTTTTGTTACTTTCCTTCCCACTGAAAAGTGTTCTTCACATTTGTTAAGGCATGCAAAGGAGCTTCTATAAAGGAGAAGTTGGAAATGAACCTCCTCCAATACTGGACTGCACCTAAGAAGCTTCGGACTTCGGTTACACTTTTTGGCTCAGGCCAATTTACAATTACATCAATTTTGGAAGCATCAATTTTTAATTGTCCTCCTCTTACAATATGACCTAACTACACAAGTGAATTCTTGCCAAATTCACATTTAGACAATTTTACATACATCGTTTCCCTTTGCAAAGTATCCAATACTTGCTTTACATGCCTCAAATGTACATCCAAAGTCCCGCTAAAAATAAGAATGTCGTCTACATATAGAATCACAAAGTCATCTAGGAAAGGCCTGAATACATCATTCATCACACGCATAAAAGTTGTCAGAGCATTACAAAGCCCAAACAACATAACTAACCACTCAAACAATCCCTATTTGGTTTTAAAGACAATTTCCCATGCATCCTATTCTGCGAACTTGATTTGATGATATCCACTACGCAAATCCAACTTAGTGAAATAAACAACATTCTTCAATTGATCAAGTAAATCATCTATACAAGGAAGAGGCTATCAATTTTTCACCATGATTTTATTTAAGGCCCAGTAATCGACACACATTCTCCATGTGCCATCTTTCTTTGGAACTATCACAATCAGAGAACCACAAGGAGATGAATTGGATCTAATGACCCCTTGATCCAATAAGCCCTGTACCTTCTTCTTGATCTCTGTCATCTCCACAACTGACATCCTATACATGCCCACATTAGGAAGAGGAGAATCCTACTGAAGATGTATCTCCTATTGGATTTCCCTCTTAGGGGGTAATCCATCTGATTCCTAAATAATATCATCACACTTAGAAACAATATCAATTATATCCTTTTTATGAGATGGGTCACATCCTTGGAAAGCGTCGGATGTCTCGACATCTTTCTCTCTTACAACCATGAGTAAGTGTCTCTTATTAGTGTTTATGAGTATTTTCATTTTCTCTGCACTAACAAGTGTTGTATTTACCCTCATGTTATGAGATCTAACAATATATTCCACTCCCCCTTTAGTAAGGTGGTATTTGTCCTCATGACGAAAGAAGGATATGTTTCTATCATAAAGATAAAGACTTCCCAACACTATGACACATATATCAAGTGGTACAACATCCAAATCCACTTCATCAAACATCTTTGAAGCAATATAAAATCTAACCCTACATTGTTTGGTGACATTAAGTTTTTATTTATCACATACCCAACCCAGAGGATAAGGCTTTAGATGTGGTTTTGTTTCAAAACTCGTCTTATTGACAAGTGCTTCAAATATTAAGTTTACTTGGGAACCCTGAATGTATCTATCTTAGTGTGTTTAGATACAACTCTTATGTGAAATAATTCATTCATCTTTCGTTCATCATCATGATATTCATTATTAGAACTTGAACTAGCATGAAGAGAATCTTTACCTTGTACTCCAACCGTAGTGATATTTCCTTCATCTCCTGAATCAGAACCAAGATCTTGTTGCACTGTAGCAATGGTTTATGTCTTCCCATTTCTACCAAACCATTTTGGTTTCTTTTCTGGATCCAGTTTCCAACAATGTTCTTCATCATGACTGCTTTTATTGCAATGAGTGCAAGATGGCTTTCCTCCTTCTCTCATCACTATGGTGTTCTTCTTATCCTTCCTTTTAAACTTCTTAAAAGTTTTATGTGGGAGATTGGAAGGTTTCTTTGTGGGATCTTCTTGAACATGCTTCCCCCTGTTCTCAAGGTGAGTGGCTTGCATGATGAATATAACTATGAAGTGTGCCAATATACTTCATTAAAGTTTCATAAGAATCCAAAGGAATGTTCAATGCAAGAGCTTTCTTCGTAAATTCTTCCGTAAAACTTTGTACAGTTTAACCCTTAATTTTCCTTAAAGTTTTCCATTCCATCACTGCTTTATGTAAATGCCTTAATGAATAAGATTGCTTCCTTATTGTTGATTTAAATTCCGACCATGAGGAAAGAAGTTTACCACACTTACTTTTGTACTGAAGCTTTCTCTCCCACCACACGAGAATGGTGCCTTCCAACTAAACAGAATCCAATTTCACTTTAACTTCTTCTTCATCAATATGTTGAACACCACAATACACTTCAACCTATCGAATCCAATTATCTAGCTTTTTAGGATTAACATCTCCATTAAACATAGGTAAAGAAAATTTTACATCAATCTTTAATAATGGTTTCTTAAAAGAGGCTTTATGGATAGATTTATGAGAATGATGAGAATGCTCAGAGGAAGAAGAACTAGAACTTGAAGGTGAAGACGGAGGCTTGGGAGGATCTCCTCTATCCCCTTGGTTTACTGAAGCATCATCATCTGCATGTGTTTCCTTTTTCTTACCTTTCTTCTTCATCCTCTTCTCTTAATCTCCATACATTCGTTCGACCATTTCTAACATGCGATAAAAGACCATATGAAAGTTTTTCTTCTGTTCATAACGCTTTCCCTCTTCTTCCATTTTCTTCCTTTGGGATGAATGACCAACTTCGGGATTGAAAGTCTTAAGAGTTCCTTGACCCTGCTTATGCTTGGCCCTAGTAAGCATTCACACTCAACAATTCAATTCAAATATGACTACTCTGTGCCAACATGATCCATGATATTTTCATTGAGTGACTTATAAAGAATTGCATTGAATCAGCATAAATTAAAGTGCACCATTAAAGAAGGAAAAACTCAAAATGAAGAGACATAAGCATCAAATATGAACAAAAAAACTTGATAACAAAGTTCATCCCTGGTGGACTATGTCTTCGGGTCTTGCTCTCAAATGGGTAGGCTCTTTCAATAAATCAACAAAAGAATTTGGAAAAATACATAAGTATACCTTATTCTGAAATCAAACTGTAGAAATAATGATCAAATTAGAAAACAAAAAGAACCATTGAATTAGTGGTATCTAATTACCAAAAAATGACCGTCTCCATGCCTTGATCCGACTCTGGCACTCCCAAGACCAAGAATAAATTTGTCTCGGTTTCCATGTTCTCTTCAACCTGCATTAATGACTGGACTGCATTGGTTTATGTGCCCAAACGGTCATATTGTACATGTGCCTCCTCCTCATGGCTAGGAGGATTCACCTTTTAATATTTTTTTTCGGCATTTATTACAATGTGTGGCTCGTGGCCTGTTAGTTAGGGAAGATTTGTTAAGGCACATGTGGGGGAGGAGGTTTCAGGTCAAACACATGGGCCTCCCCCTTTTGGGTTTTGTATTGTTACAATATATAATTATAACATATGGTTGTTCGCTATAGTTATTGATGGTGCTATCCATATCCCAACGATTTAACTGTGGCCAAGTTTGGCATGGTCTGCCATATTAGGTGGACCTACCAAACTATATTGTTTTTCAAATTTTGCTCACGGACTGTCATTGAGCATTTTCTGCCTACCACCTAGAAGCCTCTGATTAGGCCACATGGCAGACTCTCACTGGGCCACGTCATCCTTTGTCAATTCATCATGTCACATCAGCATGCCACATGATCATGCCACATCAATGTATAGACTGTATAGAATGCCATGTGGCACGATCTGATTGGTCCATGAATCGACCCAAAAATTCCAAAACGGGGCGACACATGGCAACCTATGGTGTTTTCACATCACCATGATGACATCAACATGCCACATGTCACCTTCCTACTCCTTCCACATGTATTTTACAGATGATGACATCATACGTACGGATGCTGATGTTATCAATATGGATGTTGACTCATCCCTTGTTGACTGGGCTAGGTTGACCAAACTTTGATCACAAATATCTTTCAATCTGTAACTCTGTTTGACGAGTTGTTTGCACCGCTAGAAATATTGCGACGCACTCTTCACGATCATGTCATTTTCACTGAGTCTTGGGAACTTTTAATTTTTTCCCTTTCTCTATCCGTTGAGGCCATTCTGAGCACCTCAGTTGCCTCTATGATTTTTGAGTTGTTCTTAGCCTTCTCTGGATCCTTTTTGGATCATTTATCAAGACTAGTTTTTTGATAAGTTGTCCCTAGATCCTCTTGCATGGTATAAAAGGTAGATACAAACACAAAATAAGCACTACATAGCTTAGAAAGAATAAGATATATGCAATGATCTTCTTCTATCTTTATCTTATGTTATTCACATAAAGTTAGGAGTGTTTTAAACTTAGATAGATAGTCTTCAATAAAAAATAAAATCACTTGGACTTAAATTCAGTACTTGATTTTCTAACTGTTGTGCTCGAATAATATTGTTTTTACCAAACACAGATTCAATACTTTCCCAAGCTTCTTTGGGTTTATCAATTGATTGAAGGTGGAACCTTAAATCAGGAGAGATGGGCATTCTAATTAATCCACTTGCTTCGCCATTAATAATATCCCATTTGACTTTCTTATCAACATCAGTGGGTGTTATTTCCTTTCCCAATGTAATCTAGTGCAAGCCTTTACTTCTTAATAAATCCTCCATATGGGATTTCCATTGGAAGTACATATTCTACCTTTCTTAACTGTTCCATCCTTAGTAGAGTTTTATTTTTATTTATATGGTGAGCATGTACAACATATTCGGTTCCCTTCTTAAACAAGTTATATTTATTATGTTCCCTGAAAAAGATTTATTTGAGATCATATAAATAAGGGATTCCTAAGACCATTCCAAATGCTTCTACCAGTACCACATCACATATTACTTCATCCACAAACTTAGATGTAATTGAAAATTTTATGATACATTGCTTTGTTATGGGAAATTTGTGATCTTTGCTTATCCAATTTAGTGAATAGGGTTGTTGATGAATCTTAGTTTTTAACCCCAATTTCTTAACCACTTCTTCTGAAATTAAGTTAGATTGAGATCATCTATCAATCAATGTGTCGATATTGGTATGTTTCATAATGGCCCTTATATGAAACAATTTACTTCTTGAATCAAAACCATCACCAATTTTACATGACAACCCAACTACTGTGATTTTAGTCTCATCAACTGAGTCATACCCCAAGTCTGTTGGATGTGTTGTTGCTACAAATTTTTGCCTCCTTTTCCTCTCTTTGAACCACTTTGGTTTCTTCTCTAGGTGCATTTTCCAACAATCTTCATCATCGTGTTCTTATTTATTGCAATGCTTGCAAGAGAGATCCTCTTCCTTCACTGTTGCTAAGTTTTCTTTCTTCCCATTCCATTTTCCTATGCCTTCCTTATTTGAAGATGATTCCCCTGATACACCAACTCTAGTTTTCCCTTCTTCAATATGCATCGCTTGAACATAAACCTCATCAAGATTAGTAGGTCCAAAAACAAATACAGTATTACGAATATGTGCAGGAAAACCTTCTATATAATTCATAAGATTTTCTTGTGTATGTAATGGAATATCTAACATCAAATCCATCTTACAAAATTCATTTGTATATTCTTTCACTGATTGTTCTTTTCTTAATTTAAGACTTTTCCATTCAATTAAAGCCTTCTCCTTATATCCCAAAGGATAGAATTGTTTCTTAAGTGCAAAAAAAAAAATATTTTCATGATGGGAATACATTACCAATTTGTTGAGTACCATCTTGCAACTTACTCTACCACCATATGAGTGTTGTTCCCGCAAGATGAAGAGATGCCAATTTGATCTTGGTTGCCTCATCATTGATTTGTTGCACACTGAAATATACCTCCATCTTTCTAACCCAGTTATCAAGATTCTCAACATTGACTTATCCATTATACTTGGGAAACTCAAATTTCACATCAAGTTTAAGTAATGGCATATCAGGATTATGTTTATGAGAATGTTTTCTTGCAGAAGTAGGATTTGAACTTGTACTTGAAGAAGAAGAAGAAGAAGAAGAAGATGGAGATGGAGGAGGTGAAGGAAGAGGTTTTGGAGTGTCCTCTCCTTCTTCACTTTTTTCTTTGTTTGAAGATTCTCCTTGAAAAGGTCTCTTCCGTTCCAAGTAATCATCATACAATACTCTTACCATCTCCAACATGGAAAATAAACTTCTTTGAAACTCTCTTTCGTTTTTAGAAAGTCCTTCTTCTGATGCCATCTTCTCACTTTTATATGTCCTCTTTCTTGATCTAATCTCAGGATCCCCTTCTACAATATCTCCTTCACCATGACTTAGCTTTTCCTTGGTAATCATGCATACTCAAAAACAACCAATTGTCAACCTTCTCTAATACCACTTGATCCAAAAATGATCTTTTAAATACTTGGTTAAGTATTTTTCATGGGTTGATTTACCATTTAGAAATTGAAGATAAGAAGAAGATTTAATGAAATAATGTTGCAACCATCATAAAGAATGTAGAATAGAAAATGAACATTAAGAACACCAAATATTGTTAATGGAGTTCGGTAAAGTTGCCTACGTCTTCGAGCCTTTGTCTCACTGGGGGAGGCTTTCTTATTAATATTAAATGCTTTAAATGTACATAAAAAATACATAAATTGTATTACAAACTAGTTTGGTTATGTTCTACTTGACCTCGAGAATCCAACATAATTGACGAAACTGAAAAAGGTTGAGCGTAGCTGCCAGAAATGGCCTCCAAAGTTCACTTCCTTAATGGCTTCCCTGCATAAAAATGGATTTAACTTCACAATTCTTCAATATTATGCTGTTTTGAAACTCCTATGGTTGTCAAAAAGGCCTGGTTTATATATATTTTCAGTTGGGGTTCATATCAAACCTCATCCCAAAATATGACCTCAAATCGGGCTCCAAATCCTCACTTTTTGGGCCTAAATCCATTAAAATCGGGCTAATAAACCATAAAAATCCATATTATAATTTTTTACACCCACTTTGGAAAAACTTTGGGATGCACCCTTTTCCCTCGGGCCCATGGTCATATGGAGCACCTATGTGGCTAGGATCCATGACTAATCAACTAAGGACTGTTAGGATATTTAGACACTTAGGAGTTAGTTAAGATCTACTTGGTATAATATGTCATTAGGTAAAAGTGTGTTTCTTAGTGTGTTTCTTTAGTATGCATTAGTATGCATTTGTAGTTATCAAATTTGACGGTCATAATATGTTCCCGACATAGAGTGATCTAACGATTCATACTCTCCTCGATCTTAACGACCATTGATCCATGGCTTAGCACCCGATTGGTCCATGATATCTATTTAAAGAGAATGAAGGGTCATTTGCTGATGATCGACTATGAGAAAATCTCTTGTAAAATCTCTCTGTAATCTTTTTCTTTGCATTAATAAACTGCTCCAAGTGGTTGCGCTGGTTGGGGCCGTGGATGTTTCCCCATAGGGGTTTTACCACGTGAAAACATCAATGTGTTGATCTTTGATCTGGTTATGTCAATGGTTACTGAAGGTGTTCATCCTCCGTTGGAATACATGTGTTGTTTAACATGGTATCAGAGCCTATTTGAAAACCCGCTCCTGTTGTAGATCAAGATCGTGAAGCCAAGTTGCCTCATCTCCATTTTATGGCATTTTTGTACATTTATGGGTTGAGAGGATTGTTCCATTGTGTCCATAGCACTCGTTTCATTCAGGAATACTTTTTGTTTCACTCGAAAAGGTTTCCTTTTTCCCAAGATATGACCATTATAGTAAGATCTGGAGGTATAAAGCCTGAATATACATTTTTTAAATTTCTGCAAAGTTTTATTTTGATTTTATTTCGGTTTGTATTTTTTATTTCCGGGTTGATACTCTTTTAGATATATGTATGCTCTTTGCCCCGCGCCCTGTACAATCTCAGAAAATCAGAAACAGATAGGAAAAGGTGCATCTTTCGGGTAAGCTAACCGAGATCTAACTCTTGTTGTCATCGAGAAACGATTTTTTTCTTCTTCTGTGAAAAGAGTTTCTTCTTAGCATGTTCTCCAACAACAACAACAACAACAACAACAACTCCAAGCCTCCTTATAAACATTACAATATGTTTTGCTAGACCATTTGGTTAAAACTTGCCTTATTAAGTAAGAGGTCTTGAGTTCAAGTCTCTCTTTTGTTACTTTTTTTGAAAAAGTTCATGCTAAAAATTGTAAAGTGCATTTCACTTCAAGTATAAAAGTGAATCACTATAAGTAGCTTTATATTTTATTTTAGAGTTATTTATTTTGCATGAAACTTTTCTGTTATAAGGTAACTTCATTGTAAAAGTGATCCCCACTTCTCTTTATAAAAGTGGGCCACTTCATAAAGTAGCTTATACTATCACGTGGTTATTTGGTTACCGTTTATGACTTTTTTTAAAAGGGCATAACTCTCACATCAGAAGTCCATTTTCAGTGTCGTTTTTTTTAAAACCACATAGCTTTTCGAGATCTTTCCATCCAGATCATTAGTTTTTGTTTTTAAATCTGAATTATCTGCATATTTAATATGGCTTCTACAAGTAATGTTTTTCTTACCAGCAACAACTACTTCCAATGGAAATCCCATATGGAAGATTTATTAAGAAGTAAAGGCTTGTACCAGATTACCTTGGGAAAGAAAACAACACCCACTGATGATGATAAGAAATCCAAATGGGATAATAGGAATGACGAATCATGTGGACTAATCAGAATGTCCATCTCTCCCGATTTAAGGTACCACCTTCAAGGAATTGATGACCCCGAAGAAGCTTGGAACGTGATTGAATCTGTGTTTGGTAAACTCAATATTATTCGAGCATGACAGTTAGAAAATCAAATACTGACCTTGAGTCCAAGTGATTTTTCTTTCCTTGGAGACTATTTATCTAAGTTTTAAACACTCAGAATTTTATGTGAAGAATGTAAGATAAAAATGGAGGAAGAGCGTTGCATATATATTATTCTTTCTAAGCTAGGTAGTGCATATTCTATGTTTGTATCTACCTTTTATGCAATTAAAGAGGCTCTAGGGAAAGCTTATGTAAAACCCAATCTTGAGTCCTTTTGTTCTTCTTTGATTAGAGAGGAAGATAAGCTTGTACAACTTGGAGTGATTAACACTACAGGTACCTCCAACAAAACCTTAGTTGCCCAGCAGAAAGATAAACCCAAGTATCCCAAGAAGCAACATCCTCACTACAACAACAAACAACCTAAGGGTCCCAAACCCACTCAGACAGCTTCAGCTCCTAATGGTGACAAAGGAGCAAAATATAAAAGTAAGAATACTAACAGACATTGCAACTTTTGTGATAAAGATGGTCATGATGAGTCCAAAT